>CM032397.1:7493605-8101105 GCA_019049475.1 Eueides isabella
TTTTAACAAAACTACGAAATAATGAAATGTGGCCTAGCAAAAATTGCCACTGATATTTTCCATTAACATAAGAAACAACCATAATAGATCGAATGATAAATAACAATTACGGAAAATAGAGACCGTCATAAGTTATCTGAATGCCTAATAACAACAATTAATTGAGTTAATTGAGTTTCTACATATTGAAATAGTTCTAAGTCCTCTCAGTTTAAATTGCAGCGGCTACTAGTAATTATTAAATGTTTATAATACAGACAGGTGTAATATTAATAATTTGAATAAATTAATAGGTTATTATCACATATTTTAAGGTATCTCACTTAAAAATTTACAATTGTGTTTAGCAAGAAGTGCGAAATTTGCGGAGATGTAACTAAAAAATGAATTAAAAATGAAATTTATATTTTATTACAATATACAGTACAATATAAATAAAAACTGTTACGAACTTAAATTGTACTGCAATTCTTCTCGAAAAAAAGTGCATAATCATCAAACTCAAGTAATTATTTTTTTAAAACGGGAAGTCCCTTTACTTACAATCCTCAAATTGACACGGAACCCTCGGTGGACGATTCTGATTAAATTTATTTATTACTCTGGTTTATTTTTTTAATTTTATTATTCAAACAAAAATAATTAATCAAATAGGCCTGGGCACATGTTTATCACTGAAATTTATTTCCATATAACGAGACTGACGGATGTTTTGCTTGATAAATGGTAACAAGTTTTGTTCGTAGCGGAAATTTAACATGAACATTGGATAAGTGGGCAGTGAACCATATTGTTCACACCTACGCACTGAGCGCATTGTCATGAGACTATCAGTGTGGCGATATAGGAATAAAACAGTTTCAATAGGCTTAACTGTTCACTGTCGCAGTTCTAACAATGGATTTGTGTTTGTTATCGGTTGGATGTCACTAACTTTTCAATTTCACAGACAATGAGTTTTTAAATGTAATAATTTTGTATAGTTTTAAGCGTACAATATTATTACATTACACAGCATATCAGTTGTGAGATAAAATAGTTGAAATTTAAAAAATAATAAATAAATAGGTTGCCTGGTACAGATCACTCTTAGTGATAAGGCCGCCTTTTCACATTTTGTTTTTCTATTTTGATTCTGTATATCTGTTAATCTTCTGGTGTGAAATAAAGACTTTTATGTTATGTTATGTTAAATAATATTTTTTGCTAATGAGGCGTCATGGCGCATAGGGCACATGCATGCGACAGATGTGTTTTCGAACCTACACGGAATTATATATTTTAAAAAGAAATAAAGCGAATGCTTCATTCAAAAAGTGAGGAACGAAAGTGCCTTAAGATGGAACAGAGTGTCTCAATAGTAGGCTCTCAAACACCTTTGCCTACTCTGCTATGTACGGGATACAGAGTTGAATAAAAAATAATTATGCATATATTACACTCTAAGACGACAATAGATTATTGGATATATATTGTTTTTTTATTATTATTGGTTCATTCTTTTTTCATTCAGCGAACGAACTTTAAACGAATATTGAACTTGTTATGATTTATAGAAATATTAGTTTTGTAACAATAAAATCAAAATATATTAATTATTTAATACTTACAAAAACACATATACAAGCTAGCACAGGCTGCAATTATTACATAAGTTTACCATATTTATGCCTGACGTCAAGCATTAAAGAGATTACAGAGTATAGTGGCAATAAATACAGATGATCTCTGACTTTATGTACTTGTAAATATATATGTGTAATACTCATGTAGTATTAAAAACATTATCCCGGTGTTTAGTTCCGCTACTTAACATGCTATGCTTTAAGAATACGCCGGGAACGGAAGTGACTTTTCAAAACGGAGTGTCTTAGAGCTCTAGTTAAACAATATAATATATTGTATTAAATAATTAAATATTCAAATAGGAACGTTTATTACTTTAAATTATTATTCTTAGAGATAATTTACATAATAAAAAAAATCTTTCCACTGAGAACAACATATATTTTAGACAAGCGTATTCATATTGTATCAAAATAACCTATTTATATTTTATATATAATTTATACTTAAATCGGCTACCTTATTATTGATAGAGATATATCAGCTACTTAATTATAGATAAAGAGAATCACAAGAAAGGTTTTTGTGTAATAATGTATAAAAGACTAAGGCTTTCCAACAAATAGATAAAGTATGACAGTATTTATCAAGGAGGTCGGAAAAAACTATGCCGATAAGGAGCTATTTCGGCGTGTGCTGCCGAAACCGTTACAGAATACAGATATATGAAAACAATCTAAAATGAGGTTGTTAGCCTCATCATTTTCAAACTATAAGTCCGCGAAAAAGCGAATATAACCGGAATTGTGCCGTCGCGAAACATTTGAAATACATATTATATTGTAAGTATTAAATATATTTATAATATTGTAAATGTATCCTAATCTAAATGAACACTTTCGTCACTAAAAAACAAAAGAAGTTTACATATATGACCAGGTATAGATAGTCTAAATATATTGAGTAGATTTTACGATAGCTCCTTATATTAAGTAGATTTATAGCGATTACTTAAAAAATATAGCCAAATTTAAAAATAATTAAAGAGGCCAGTCGTATCTCGAGGGCGCAAGCTGAAAGCGCGTCAGGTTGTTGGTTCGATTTGCACTCGAGGAAATAACAATAGTGATATCTATACTTATAATCTGTAACTAATCACTGTCAGCACTTGGAAGATATATTAATAAAGATCTTATAATGGGTATTTATGAATGTTATAGGGCCCAAAACAGTGATTTTTTTTGTTTGTTTATCTGTTTATCAATTTGTCTGTCTCCTTGTTCTCGATAATGTCAGAAATTCGGGTTTGAATACCAGTTTTCATTATTATATTTTGGCAGACTTCCTTCAACATTTAGTGTTTGTTTTATTTAAATCGGTTAATAAATTAAAAAGTTACGTCCATTTAAAATGTTAAGATCTATAAAATTGGTACAAGATTAAGTTAAAACTTTAATTTTCAATGTAATGTTGTCTTTAGTAATAATGTGATTAGAACATGAAAGTAATTGAGATGAGTAATCAAGCAGGTGAAGCCGTGGGCGGGTCGCTAGAGAAGTAGTGATTTATAAACAACAAATGCATCTTATGTAAGTACATAATCGTCGATATAATACAACGTCATTATCCATATGTCCTATCTTCGTAAATATCTAGATTTCACCATCATGCAAAGTTCATGTTCAGTAGACAAGTTGATCAGAACTCCATGGTATTAACCGTAGCTTAAGTAATATTTTTCTTTAACATAATTTATGTATTTACATAAAAGGACTAAATACTGGCCTATCAATGAATACAAGAATGATGGTACATAAATTACTTCAAAGAAAAATATAATAGACTTAACCTCTGCCCTTATGAAAATGTTAGATATAAAATTGCTAATGTCTGCTTTGTTACTCGTTTCGCTTTTGTTAAATGTTTTCGTAAAAGCCTTCTGTCTGACGTAAATTCGAAGAAAAAGATCTCTGTAAAACTGGCGTAGTGAAACATTTTCGATAATTTCAAAATTGATTGATTAGCCTCCCACGTGCATATTGTTCAAATAAAGTTATACTTGCAAAGACAATACCAATATTTGTATTTTTCAGTTTTTTTTTTGGTATTGATGGCAGTGTTGATATAACATATGCAGCACTTATATAACATATAAGACAATTTTACCCTCTTTTCAATAAGCTCTCATAGATTACTGAGTTTTACCCAACAGCCGTCGTAGGGCATTGAGACAACGTTTCTGATTGTAAAAGCATTGCTTGTGAGCTCGATCTACTAATGGCAGTAAATAATATTTAGTATTGCATAATTTTTATTAATTAAATATTTGAATACAATTAATAAATGTGGCCATATGTATATTTTAAAGAATTTAATTTTTATCTCCTAAATTTCAATGATAACTCTTTTTTTCTTTTTATTTCACGCTGTATCCAGCAACTATGAGACTTGGGAACCTAGGTGGTAACTAGGCTCTATGAAACGAAGAGTCTTAACTCTTCGTTCCAATAACTTCTTTACACACTTACGCTCTTTATTTTTCGTCAACGTCATGCTATGACTTATTTCTGGAACAAGGAAATGGGAATATTTAATTTGGCCAAGTGGGGGATTGAATCAACAATCTATCACGTTTACATTGGCACGCTTGTGTCCCTATGCCAGTTTTAATACTGTGTTTACTGTGTATATTAGCATTTTTTGCGTACCTATTTCAATTTAACTTGATGCGACGACTATACAATATTTATATTATAGCTCGTACATATATGTTATATAGTTATAGAGTATATTTTTGGTACATACAAAGAATAAATCTAAACATTTTAAATTAACCCCCGCCTATAAAGTTCGAATTTAACGATTCTGCTATAATATATATGCAGATATATAATGTATCTATTTAGTTTTTACAACATTTCATGCCTAATATAATAGTTGAGGCCTATTGTGGCGCAGGATCACAAACATGTGGCTCCAAACGAATAGATTGTGAATTCGAGGTCCACTTGAAAAAGTGAAATATTTAGTATTTGCATTTCTTTGCTCTGCTAACAAGGCCAAGAGCGGCGTTCAGTTCCGCCGCTCAACACGCAATGCCTCAAATTCGGCCGAAAGTGGCGAACATAGCGGAATGTCTTCACACTAGGTTCCCAGGTTCCCTCTCCCTAACCTGATAAGTGCGGGATACAGAGTGAAGCTGGAAAAAATATATATTAGTTTGGGTTAATACAAAGTAGTTGAACAAAAACGTAAACGTTTGTTAACACTGTAATTCTTATAAAGATCTAGGTAAGGTTTTATGTGGCAAGTTGCCGACACCCTAGTTAAGTGATTGACGTAATACGTGTCCCACACCACCCTACGGAATGAAGGTTGGCCCATAAGCATGTATTGTGACGACATTTCACGTTGTTTATCGGACATTCACTTGTTTATACTAATTTGCTTTGTACCAAACGTTCTTAATTTCTCATGTATTTTCTTTAGTTAACTTTGTAAATTCTTAGTTTAGTATTTGTTACTTCAAATTAATTAAAATGGTTTCGTTTTTTTCTTTAAATTAATTAATATGTTATAAGGATTATTTTTGTATAAAATTATTTTTTTTTGTTCATAATTTAAATAAAGGTGCAGGTGCCTCTTAGGCATCCATGCATTACAACAGAATTTGAATTAATTGTACGCATAAATATAAATTTATATTTTCAATGTACTACTCTATTTTATAGGGTCATTTAAGCGGATATATGTAAAACAATTCCTACAGAGATGTTAACAACATAAATAAATAAAAACATAAACAAGCGTATAAAAATTTCGACGTATTTTGATGAGAACGTGTGGCTTAGTGATCGGAGCGCTTGCACAGATTCAATGAGGCATGGGTTCAAATCCCGCTGCGTTCAAAAGTTAATACATTTTCTAGATAAATATTATCTCCTAAGTGGAGAGACACTTCGAAAATAGTCAAAATATAATATACTTTGTTAAATTTTTCTCACATTTAACAAATGATTTTATAAGTATTTTTTTTAATGTGAGGAACATCTAATAAATATAATACTCATAATATCACTAATTTTCTTTAGCGTGATAATACTTTTTTTTATATATGGAATATTACAAAGAACATTGGTAACTGTATTATAAGTTTGTTTATACATGTAAAAATATAGTAACTATGTAAAATTTGGTTAAAATAACATAATGCAACTATGTTAAGGACTCACTTATAAAAATTTTGACATTTTAAAGCCACCACACAAGAGAGCAAGGTCAGCTCATTCTGGAAGAATCCTGCAGCACGCGAGGCAATTAAGAAATCGTTGGCGGTAGTTTGATATAGTAACAGTCTACCCGTGAACACAGACTGTAAAGTGTTCGAAACGTCGGGATTCCCAAAATATACACGATAAAACTTTTTTTGTAAAAGTTTTACTTATAATGTGCTATAGTCATGAAAATCAAAAATATTATTAATACGGAATACAATTTGCCACAACATATTAATTTTATATGAAACACAAGGAAAAGTGTAAACTGTACCTAACTTTTCCTCATCGAAGTAATATCAAGATAATGTATAAATAGTAGTCAATATGACGTCTAAACAATTTACACCCTTATCCTCCATTAACTCTTACAACGTGCGTGGTACAAATTGACATAAATGTAAATATTTACGTATCAGAATGTATAGTGCTTATTTTAGAACTATTTTACTTCCAGCCATAAATCTTGCACTAGGAATTGAGGCCAGTCGTTAATTGTTTTTACAGTAACTATGGTTTATATAAAACAAAAACATCTATATTACATATTACATAAAAGTTGTATTTACAATTATGAAAAAAATATATATATTAAAAAACAAAAAAAAGCCAACTTTTCCAAAAAAAAAAGACAATGTTTTTTCATTCATTTCAGTGTTTCATTGATAGGACTTTGCAGTGAGGGCCCATTTAATTTACAATGCTCCTTATGAAGCTTTAATTGGGAGAATTAGAAGAATTATAGGTCGAGTGTTAATCTTAATGAGAATCTATTTGGCTTTTTTTCTTATCAATATCATGCAGTCGAGTTTTTTTTTCATATTTTTTATTTCCCATTCCCATCTCATGTTGCTTGGATAAAGGGCATACACAAATGAAATACTATAATAGATCTATTTTAAATAAAAATAGAGACCTATCATTGCGCAGGAGCTCAAGAGTACGACTATAACTGCGACAGATTGTAGGTCCTATACTCATTTAAGGAAATGGATCATTCATATTTATATTTCTTCAGTCAGATAAGGGGTCAAAGCGCAATTTCAGCGGAAAATAGGGTACGAATGTGTTAATAGAACAGAGTGTCTTTACAATAGATTTCCAAGTCCTCTTTACCTACCCTGCCGTGTTGATATACTCGTAGTGTGAGCTATAAAAAACCTGTTATTAACATAAAATTAACATTATAGCAGTCGGATAACTCGCAAGAATGGTTATTACAAACACACACACACACACACACACACACAAAACACTTTTAATTACTATATACAAAATGTAACTTAAAATGATTATAAAACAGGGTGGCAGGTACACTATAAATATGTAGTTTAAATGATGGATACTTAAAGTAGCTGTTGCGTAATATATGTTTATTCAATACGTACAATAAACATATAATACAGTTAATGTATTGTACTTATTGAATAAATGACTTTTACTTTCCGCTCCGCTCGCGTGGTCGAATGGAAATAAATTATCCCTCTCTGATAAGTCTATACTGTCTATATCATACGATATTATTTCTGCCTATATTATATATAATGGCGTTAAAGAAAGAAACTACCGGGGTTTTCAGTTTGCAACGCTTTATAATATTTAATATGGATAATAGCTATTAAAGCTACACGCTACGTGATTCGGTGCCGCGTCAGCTAAGACCTGCGAGTAATCATGTTCGACACGACGTTCACTCTGTTCTCATATTTTAAATATAATGTCTTTCAAAATATATATAATTTTCATATAATATAAAAGGAAATATTGAACTATATACAGCGTATTTTGCATCGAACTCATTTAATTGTATAAGAAATAGTACTATGTTGCTTAAAATAGGGTTTAGAATAATCCTTAATTAGTTTATTTATGAAACTGCGGGTTTACAGCGCGTTGTCCTCAGCAGATACGAAGGAGAGAAGGTGAATAATTCAGTCATTCGTTATTTTTACATAGCTTCAGCATTTTACGCAGCGCGCTCACGGACTTTTCAAGTTCGCCAGTTTTTAAACATTGTTTAGTTTTTCCTCTACTGCTATAGTTAATTTGTGATTTCATGTAGCCTATAGCCATATTTGATAAGTGAGATATCTAATGCAATATTTTATAAGAAAAGTCAATAGTTTCTAATATTAGCGCGTCCAAACAAATAAACAAACTCATCAGCTGTCAACATTAGTGTAACTAGTAACCGGTCAAGGCTTCGCAATTACCAATAATTTCTCTAAATAACGGACCGCATGCGAGCGAACATCGCATTAAAATCCGTTAAGTACGTGGGTTAGGAGTTCGGTTCGATTTCGGCGATCGTATATTTGCGTTGCTTTTTCTAGTCTGAAAGGCATGTAAATTTTCTGTTGTCTTTACGTATTTACCGCTCGTTTCACATTGGCACTCTACCGGATTCAGAAAAAGAAGCAATCCATATTAGTATATGTTCTTATTGTATTATTTATACAAGTATTACAATAATGATAATCATCCTTGAAATCATTTTCGAAATCTTTGCATTAAACCGTTTTAATTTGATAGTCATATTGCAGTATTTGTTTTTTTACTAAGAGCAATGACGTGGCACAGGCGGCATGTTTCGATTTTTAACGTCATCTTTCAGGAGATATAGGATAATAAAAAATGTTACATACATACATGCAACATTTCCTTGGTAGTTGAGTAAAAAGCGTTTGCCTTACTTATTGCGTTTTTACATAGAAAATTCAATAAGTATTTTAATAGAGGACTTGTGACATTTAAACAGCAACACGCGACAGGTCAAGGCTGCTAACAGTCTGCATTACTTAGTATTGTAATCGTAATTTAAGGTGTGTATATTTCAAAACAAATAAGAAATAAGCAATGATAACTTTTAAACTATCACTATTTTGAAGATCCAGAAGTATTTAGAAAATTAAGAAACATATTTAGTTGTAACATTTTATTTTAATTTTAAAAATTACTCTGCTAATATATATTTAAAGAGAAATCATTAAATGTCAACGAATCAAGAGTACTGTGGATCGTTTACTATAGTTGGGCAATAACGTTTACGCAAGTAAAAGCAACATGATTATGGTCAATATTTACTCAATTACTCAAATTTTTTTGCTTGATTTCCGTTTTATCTTACAGAAAAGAACCTTTAATATCATTAACCTTAAATATCATTTTATATTCAACTATTTGAAGATTTCTTAGTAATATTTTGTTTCTATTAGGCATAATGACTATAAATATCTATTATTTTAGACCTTTGTACACATAAAAAGAATTTAGATTTAAGATACGAAATGCTGTATAATTTACTTCACCATAGCTAAAAAGCTCAATTGATCGTTATTTATAATATCCGATATTAAATTTGATTGTTATCTGTCAACAGTGTGCATTACTAGCTGGTAGATACGATTTGAATTTGACTAGAATTTTACTGTATCAGTTGACAATTATGCTTTCTTTATGTTTGTTAACTAACTTTTAGATAAATCGCTTCTTTTTTTTTAATAAAAAAAGAGAATCTTCTTTTTGGTCAACATTTAAAACTTTTTATAACATGGCAAAGCCGGTGACGAATCCAGCGACAATTACAGGTTTTCTTATTGGGCTTCATTCTTCTGTTTCAAAACAGATGCCTTCCTCCTTCTGTTATTAGCAACTAAATATTATTTATAGAGTCCATCGATTTCTCCATTATTTGATAATGAATCTATCATTATCAAATATTACAATTTTGTTTTATTTGAAAATGCGCACTTTTCCATTGATACTAGCGGGTCCCTTGTGCGCTCTTTAAATTATCTGCTCTCTGCTCTGGAAACAAGGCAAGTGCGGCAAATGAAAATATTAAATATTTCATTTACTCGTGTGGGCTTAGTTACAGTGGATTTTTGTTTTGCATCGCTGGCAACTGTAGAACACAAACCAATAATAATTTCACCTGTAAAATCTGTCCAAACTGACAGTTACATTCATCAATTTTTCTCCATTAGAATTTTAGTTATGTCGAGTAAAAGGATTAATATTATATTTTATAATTTACTGTAAAACCGTATCCATTTACATTTAAATGTCAATTAGGACGCGTTTTTGAACGAAATAAGAATAAAAGAGAATGATTCTGTAAGAGGTTTAGTTATATGGGCGAACATTTCTTTTATTTCTTAGACTTGTTTTTGAAATGAAGTATTTGCTTTTAATATCTAAAATATTATCTGGATTTGGTTTTATAGTCTCCCCCCTCATAATATAGAAAATTGCTGTTTCGAGTTTGAGTGACATTTATTGGGTGTGTCAAAATTTAGGCATTACGATAGGTCTGTGGTCTTAATTTTGTGCTGAATTAAGACTTCACTTTCAATATAATATATATATTTATATTGTTTCACGATATATTCCGCACACTTTATCATTAATCCATTCCATTAATCCAATTGTCCATGGCAGGATAGACAGAAGAAACTTTGGAATGTCATGTTAAAACATTCCATTCCTTTCCCCTCTTTGAGACATTGCGGGTTGTGTGGCGAAATGCCGCGCTATGCCTTGTGTACCAGAGCGAAGAAATGATTGTTTCTTGAATGGGGATCGAATCCTGAATTTTACAGTGTCATCTCCGTTTATTTAACAAATTAAACAAAATACATTTTAAACTCTCATTAAATATTTTATTATAAATAAAATAATATGCATTCTGTGGTCAATATGATAATAATGTTTGTGTAGACTGTCACGCTGATAACGGTACGTGTTTCACTGGACTACTACTGAATGTAAAAATACTGCTTGTATATTCACTTATTAATAGCTACTTTATAGTTTTTTTTATTTTTATATGTACAATAGGAACGTGTGTCGTATTTAATTCAAAATGACGACATTTTATGTTAGAATTCTATATGCTCAACAGCAAAGAAATATGTTGCTTATTAGTGTATGCGTAACTGTTGTAAATAATAAAAATTAAAAAAAAAAAACTGAAATTTAGCCCTTTATAAGAGCATAGACAAAAAATTGGCAAATGATTTAGTTACATTTGCAGTTTTTATATTGTAACGGTAAGTTATAATAGATTTACTTAACTGACTCTATTGAGGGAACCAATGATTTATTTTGTTATATTGTTATAGTAAATTAAACAAATAAACTTTTTTTTTATTTTTTTTTCTGAGTTTAACTAGTAATTACTAGCTGAAATAACAAGAGTGGGTACACTAAAAAACAATTACACACCCTATCCATTATCACTTATCGTTACCTTTATCGTAATTCAAAATCCCGAGATAATATATTTTGTGTGAGATGCGGTATCAAGTTGTCTACCGCGTGTATTTGTTTCTGATTGCACTTATCTAATGATAAAACCATGGCACAATATCAAATCTTTAATGTCAAAGAGGAAAATCGATAATATAAATGTATGGTGTGAGTATTATTATTATCTACCATTAGATAAATTTTCGTAAGCTGTTAAATTATTTAAAAGAAACACAATTATTTACGTAAATACAGAGCAGTTTCAATACACTATAATATGCTATTCATATTTGTTACAAAATTATTTCGAATTTTTAGCATATTTTTTTTTCAAATTCGCACTGTATCCCGCACATGGTAAGGTAGAGGCAGAGGGGATTTGGAAACCTAGTGTTCAGACATTACATTTCGCTCCCCACTTTACGTCGAATTTTAGTATTGCTAAGTAAGTATTTTAGTATTGATAAGTGGTGGAAATCAACACCACGTTTTTTTTTGCATTGTTACACTTAATTAAAATATCAATTACTTCATTTCCTCGAGTGGGGAATTTGTCGCATTTACAACCGCATGTTTGTGCACCAGGACAGGTAAGAAATATGAACAGCACATTTCAAAGAGAAGATAAATGTTTAATGATAAAGTGTGTAATTTACTTACAAATAAATCGGTAATATTTTCCTACAAGTCCATGTATCTCCCTACACGTTAATATACCTGCTTAACTAATTAAATTGTAATTCATTTGCTCCACATTTCACTTACCATGAGCCTGGCTGTTTATAATATTCTCTCGGGAAATGTAAATTCATTATGCTTGCAATTTAATTACACAGCAAAATGGTTTACGTGCCGTTAAAGTTACGAACGCTTGTGATCGTAAAAAGTACCATACTGACACTTTTCCCTTAATATTGTGCTAGATATTTGTTATGTGATATATTATATGTTTTATACAATTTATATAAAAAATTAAATATAAGCAGTGGACGTCTGTAATACTTTGTTAAGGGTCTTTTTTTTAAGTTGTGAATAGTCCTGTCGTAATCATATTATTATTATTAATTTAAGGTCTATTGGAAGCTAATATAAATTATTTTTATTATGTTGTAGTTGCTTATAGATCTTGGTAATTTTTGGTGTTTGACCAATTTTCGCAAGCAAGTTATAGTTGCAACATAGTAACAAAGTTTGACAATGAATTTACTACAGTAATATGGAGAGATGATAAATTTTTCCAAAACATTTTATAGTTTTAATCTTTTAATAGCTGTATTTTATTTCATAACATATATTTATTATAAATAATATTTTATTTAAATGAGTTAGACAAAATCAAATTTTGATTGATAACTTTAGTAAATTAATATGTGTGTATATCTACAGCTACCAAAAAGAAACTGTACTTCATTATAAGACCACAATTTTTAATAATATTGAAACATTACTAAATAAGCACGTAAAATTATTGCTTAATAATGTTTTATTGTAATTTAAAATTGTCGTCTTACAATGATATACATTTTTTTTGGTAGCTGTAGATAAAGAAAGCATTACGCAGCTATTACGATGATGTAAACAGTATGCAAATGTTATTTCATTTTTTTATTTGCTTTGAATTAAGAGTTATCTGTTATGTACCTATGTATATACTAACAAGAAGCTGACTTGTAGATACTATTGTTAGTTCATACTATGTTACATAAAAGATACCTCCTAATATATAAAGATAAATATGAAGTAAATTATTAAACTATCTATATTTAATTTATGTAAAGATAATAATTATATACTCACAAGTTTAACTGTGTTTTAAAAGCCCACAGATTCAAATGACAGGATAGGCAGAGGAAACATAGGAACTCCGTTTCGATCCCCCCTGAATTTGGGGCATTGCGTGTTGAAAGGCGGACCTCAACGTCGCTCTCTGTCTTGTTACCAGAGCGATGAAATGAAAATATTAAATACTTCATCTCGTCGAATGCGGATCGCCTTACACCTTAAAACTTGTCGTATTTACACTTACAGTCGCACTCTTGTGCCCCTGGCGTCATTTATCTTATTTATCTCATATTTATATATGACTTATTTTATAGAATAGGTATGTTTAAATAATTTACAAATACCTTTATTTGTCAAGTAAAAAATAGACGAAAAAAATTAAAAAAAAATAATTTCAAAACATATATCACATAAACTTTTATTTTAAAACTTTTTATATAAAAAGATGCTGTCACTTTTTTAGTAAACATGTAAATATTGGCATCTCAGTAAAATTAGTATCTGTATGAAAAAAGGTAAATTAAACATTTAAAGAATTGTAATATTTTTTCAAAAGTATCGATAGGTTTCGGTTTCTACAAAGTACATAGAAATATAGTACTAGTGTATAATTTCCTTTCTTTTTTATTTATATATCGGGAGATTTGTTTCTGTGCAATAAATAAATTCAAAAATTCCCCAACTGATTCTGAAACTTCTTTTTTTCCCTTATAATAAGCACGGAGGCACTTAGTCTTTCTTTTGAATTGAGAAATTGATTTGACCTTAAGATTTGTGATAATTTCCTAAGTAGCAGAAATAAGAAACTGTCTAAAAGTATATATTATATAATAGAAAAAAAACTGTCATAAAATATACATATTAATAAAAGTTTCGCGGTTTCACTTCACGTTTGAATTATGTGAATAATTAGAATAATAATAAAAAAAATAATTGTATATGGGGAAATGGTCGATAATTTTAGTATACTTTTATACACTTAATAAATTGTATTTTTTAATCATTCGGTCTTTAATTATATTTTGCTTGCAATAAATGTTGTATTTAGTAGGTCCGCGCCCATGTTAAACGCAGACACAGACAGACAAACAAAAATATTGCAAGTGTTTGTCTGTAGTCTAGTATTTTGTAAATAAAAACACCGCACGGGAAGCATCAGATATTTTATTTTATTTATACGACAATAAGTAAAAATAACAAAAAATATTAAACCGATCGATGGTAAGGCTGAAAATTACATTACTAACATAAACATATTTATTTATCAAAACAATAAAAATATGTAGGTATATATAAAATAATATTAAAATTTTCACACTCTCGTGATCATTATTATGAGTAGTTTCTAGGCGAATCCGCCACAGGTCGCTAGTATTTGATAAATGAAATAAACATTTGGAGTTATTATGCTAATTCTATATTTCATAACACTATAATTACAAAATGCTAAACTATTAAAACCTTCTGAAGGTCAGTAGCCTTGACAAAGGGGTGGTTTTACGATGCCTTTGTCGTTCTATAAGGACTTTTAAATTATGGATCATTTTCGAGGAAATTAAGGAATATGATAAAAATGACACTAAATAGCTCATGATAAGCATAATAACTAACTATTATTTTAGTAAACAATGTTAATTAAATTAGTATTTCTTGAAATTCCACGCCAGCCAAGGTGGCGCTGCGTCATTACATGATGAGCGGAGTGTTTTGTCAATTATGTATATAGGTAATTTTTAACCAGCGACGCAAAAAGAGGAGTGTTATAAATTTCACCTGTCTATGTTTTGTATGAATTAATGGATTGATTTAAGCGCGGTTCTTTTAATCGAAAACCTTGATAATCGCAATGATGCTTAGCTTTTTTTTATTGAAAGTTGACGAGATAGATACAAGTAATTGTGATTTTTTGTGCCGGATAGTGTTTAATTTTAAATATTGTTATCTATGTGTAGAAATGAATAGCGAAATATATCTACTAACAAATCCAAGACACTGTGGCCAAGGGCTTGCGCAAAGGGTTTAATATCTGAAAAATATTTACTTAAAAAAGAAAAAGAAAACTAAGTTAAAAATCTATAAATTTATACTTAATTTTCTGTACGTCTTTATTATTGTTTATAAAATGTTTTACAAAGACTTACGCTCTGAAATATAATTAAGTTATTGAAAATGGTTTCTTTGAGAAACCAACAATGTCTTTGAAGCAAATTAAACATTAGTTGTACTTATTTAAATTAGCATATTATAATATTTTTCTTTAGGCATTGTATTAACTCTGAACACATGTCAAAATCATACAAATTGCGTCTTAAAATTGTAAATATTCAAAGTCGTACCGTAACTAGGATTTAGTATAGTCAGTGATTTTGTTGAATAAGTATAGTATGCTTCTATCTCGTTTTGTTATATAGAGAGATATGGTGTTATCTTGTTCTGATGGCGCAGAGTAGGACGCGGGCGCGCCGCGGCCTTTGCGTGATTCGTGGCCGTGTGTATATTGTATCGCAGTTAGTACATTCCGTTGGAGTAGACGTCGCGAGCTAAACGTGTTGTCGCCCTCCGTTACGTGCGCGACTCACTAATTGTAACTTTGTACTAGAATTACACTTGAACTTCGGTGTCGAATTGGCATACAAATTTTATATATTTTTATTGTAGCAGTATGCTTAAGTAGCGAAATGTAATAATAGAAGGTTTACCCACTTTACTTAACCACTCATGGATTTGTGGACTCGTAGTGACTCAGTGTTTCCAGGTTTTAAAATGTTTTGATCGACTGTGATTGAAACGATGTGTTAGTGCTGTGTGCATCGTCTTAGAGGATTGTTAGAAAAGTCAATGTAGTTTTTGAATGGAATGCGAGTTTCCACGATATGCTGTGTACGGGAGCTGCTTTAATTTTAAATTATCAGTTTCTTTTTGAGAAAAATACTAAAATGAACATCAGCTGGAGTTGGTTGTTATTTACAATCACGATTGCTATTATATTAACAAATGCAAATGTAATGGCAACAAACTCAAATGCAATGGCAATATGCGATCCAAGTACAGGTTTGAAAACATTGTATTAGTCTTGTGAATTAACAGAATTTGTATCTAACTTTCTAATTTGTGAACAATCTCTCCTTTTTCGGATTCACCAATAATCCAGCTTTAATGCACTTTACTCTATTTGTTTTATAAATGTAGAATATTAATATTTCGAAACTTAAACTAAATAATTAACTAATAAAGTTACTGGAGTCCCGTTGATTTCTAAAAAGTTTTGAAAATTTATTCAATACAGAAGTGTCTTGACTACTGGAATACTGAATTTTGAAACATACATATACGTATGTACAAACTACAAGCGTATGACGCGTGTGACAAAATGCACCACAGAAACAGAAATTAACTTATTTCACTTTTGTCCATAACAATATTATATAAGATCTACTTTTTAGGTATTTCAAATTTTTACTTAATAAATATTGGAAAAGTTTAAAATTTACATTGCATGGACACTTTCCGAATCACTTAGTATAAAATGGTAATAACTAATATAGATATTTTCTTTCTTTGGGCAATGCCAACCAAAATGTACATTTTATTAATAATGCTTGTATTTAAAACTAATATAACGGTCATGATATGCGTGCATACTTTCTTTGCGAACTGAACGTTTTTCAAAGCTTTACTAATGGGAAACAATACAGCTTCGTTAGTAATACAGGCTAACAAATCGTCCAGGGATACCTGCTAAATGTTTTAAACACTATAAAGTAACTAATTTTCCTCATTGAAACCATGCACCAGATATACATAACTAGTATGAAGTATATGTTAGAAAATTTCCTTCAAATCTTAGCTTGTAAGATACCACGTATCAATGGAAAATAAATAGCTATTTTTACATTTGGCTGATCTTCAAGAAAACTCATTTGATATCAATGAAACTATTGTGAAATATTATCTGCTGTTTATCAGTTTCTGTAATCTAAAAATACACATGGTATTGATAAGTTCATATCAAATTTGTATACCATTTTTTAAATTTATAAACAAATTACTCTACGACCAAATATAATGCTAATAGAATTCAAATTATTAATTAAATCAAAAAGACCCACAGCTGTCGAATTAATAATATATTTAATTATAACAATATCCGTGAAACTTTATGATTGTACTATTTATAAATGTATTGAATGAACTGACTCAGAGTTAGTAAGCGTCAGAGTCAGCAAACAGATTTTTCTCTTAATAGTTTCACAGTAAAGGCTTCTTGGCGCGACACTTTTATGACTCATAAAGTATCTTTAAGACGATATCTACAAATTAGTTAAAATGTATGATTCATTGTTTATAGTAAATTTATATTTTTAGTAACAATTGGTCTCATAAATACGTTACAAAAATAACAAATGGGTGAGTGACATTAAATTAAAATGGTTAAACATCAAAAGATAACAGTAGTTATAAAGATTTAAATGTTGAGAACGTTGCCTATGTTATATATATAGGTATATAGGTAGCATAGGCAACGTTATATATATATATCTATATATATAAAAATCGATCAAACGCGAGTCGAACTTACCTACCGAAAGCCCCGTAGGCAGACTCCTTACCAATTTCAGCAATCTAGGTCCATTGACCCACTATCCCGATTGGTAGCCTCACTAGTAATAAAGTTGACATACTCAAGTTCGTCTACGTATATAGCATGTACTCATTTTCAAATAGTTTTTATCTATAATATACATTTACATTTTTCGAATGTTATCAATTACATTTATTGGACTTTTGTACTTCCGGTTAAATTTTGATCTTTGAAATAAACCGTATAGGTTCTGATTACACGACGAATAGAATTGAAAGTTTGCATATGCACTCATTTTGTACTCAATGAATTACAAAACATATATTTAAAATGAAAAATCTACAAATCACCAATTACGGATATTTTTTTACTATTGGGATTTAAATTGCCTTTATTTGTATTGTAATTGTAAATTCTCGCTTCTTAGTAAATTTCATAATTGTACTGATACCTAAATGCTTGTATCTTTTGATTGACTTTGAGTCAATTATACTTGATTTTTTTCATGCTCCAAGGTACCGTACACTTTTATAACTAATTTAAGCCTCCCACTTCTTTTTTATACGTGTTTAGTTTCTTTCCTTTAGAGATACGGCACTCTAAAAATGTATTAATCTTTTGTAAAACATTCAATATTGGTACATACTACATAGTTTTTTGACTACTATCATATTACATTGTGATTTGCCTGCTAATTATGCTGAGTATTCTGACGTGTTGTGTAATTACTATTTATGTGTATATACGTATTTACTATATACAGACATATTTTATACGTATGGCGGCAAATGGTAGTCACACTATATGATAGTTAGTAATTGGAATTTATTTTTGTTAATTAAAATAATTATTAATATTTAAAAAATGTAACAATATATGTAAATACTTATTTAAAAGTAATTGTTAGGTATTTTATACGGTTATATTTTAATAATTCTTATAATATAGGTATTTGCCATATTGAATCAGTTTTTTACTAAATTTTAAACGAAAATATATTATGGCATACATTAATGAGTACCGACGTTGTATTTTTGCACATGGTATGATATTATTTTAAATATAAACAAAATAATACAAATACCCAGATGTACTGGAATGTATTGTAATTATGTACTTATTCTCAAAATATGATGAATGTGCGATCGCTACACCTCATCATCATTGTAGGTATTTAAGAAATACATTACCTACGTACTTTATTTTCCTATGAAATTGGATATGAAGCAGTTCACGATTTATTTGGCGGCTCTAAAATTATTCTTGATCCGCTTAAATAACTAGTGTTAAAATATGTATAAAGTCGTTTTTTATGTTAGGAGCTTATTAAATCTTCATTAACTTTCTATGACCGGCGCCTCTTACATTTTTAAGTAATTACCTAAAAATATAAAGAAACTTATTATGTCGGCAATAATATTAATTTTATTTTAGGTGTATATATAATAGTTAAACATTATTTTCGTTATAATCATAGTCATAATAATATAAATTTTCCAACCGCACAGTACGTCACAAACTAAAGTACCATCCACACAATCTGGACACGTGGCACTCGACCACTGTGCGTTTTGTAGGAACTTTCTTCCACGCTCACACATCTGTGGAACGGCCTACTCGCGGCAGTATTTCCAGGTCGATACGACATGGGTACCTTTAAAAAGCGCGTCTACCTCTACCTCAAAGGCCGGCAACGCACCTGTAGCTCCCCTGGTGTTATACGGGGGTGTGGGCTACGGTGATCACTGACCATAAGGTGACCCGTACGTACAAGGCAAACTTGCCTTGTCTTTTTCATAAAAAAAAATCGCAACTGTCTATTGCATATCGTGAAACACGAAAATTTACTTTGATCAACAAATGATTATACCCTATTATACGAAATAATTTACCCGTTAAATTTAGATTTTCATAATAAACAAATTCACGTACCTACGAGACGTTAGTTCTGTTTTTGCTTTAATTTTCAAGGCAGTGACCGTTTCAAGGTTGATATTCACAATATTATAGCAGCTTAAGTTTTAATTTGTTTGCAATACTTGTAACAGGCTTCGAATTGAATGTTGTTTATTTTTTTAATTGAAATGAATATTCAAGTAGAAATATTTCCTTGTTTACTAAAAACCCCAATATAGTAGCATCTACTACTTATATACATTCTACATACTAGCTATCGTATTAAATGAAGTTAATTAAATGTCACTCTTGTGATGAAGACAAATTGATTAGCGTTATTTGTCGGCTAAATAAACATGATGCCAGTGTAGGTGGAGCTTGCTTTAGTCTATATTGGACTCGCATTTGACATTATTATTTCTTTAGTTTTACTCATTTTGTATTTAGTCAGCAGGATAGAAGAGTGAATTGGTAATATAATTCTATTTTAAATATCATTTTCGGTTTGCGTGCAAGATGATGGAAACCAACGCACTTCGTTACATAAAAAATCAAATGACTTATATTATAAATAAAAGTTACAACAAAAAAAGTTGCATTACGCCACGATATGCCTCAGTCAAATTAGGTTGAAACATTATAGGTAGGTTGTGGTGGTATTGACAGAAAAAAACCTAGTATTGAAACACTCCTTTCCTTGATTCCCACCTGAATTAGTTGCGTTGACTATTCAATAGGGACTGTAATGTAGAATTAACATTTTCTGTTTTCTTTTGTGATAAATAAAGGTAAATGCGAATAATGAATTTCCAGGATCGATCCCATAACCATTAGACATACAATATATACTTAAAAAATATCAGAAATATTTCATTAGCACATAGTAATGTTGAATTAGTACAGAAATATATTATGTGAAATATATTTATATTATATAATAGTCTGTTGCTTCGTTTGCTTAGATTACACAATTTTACTTACTAATATCAATTACTTTTCTTTTCTAATTCAGTTATAACTTTTAGGACAATAGATATTGAAAATTAAAATCTCAGCTAAATGATTTAAAAGTTTGCAATAATTTTAAAGCTTTCCAAAATATAATAGTGAAAACTGCATTTTAATGTGGTTACTGGTTTTTAAGATAAGCGCGTACAAACGCACAAACAAACAGATAAACAAATTTAAAATTATAATATAATATTTTTTTTATTATATCTTCCATGTTAACACAGGGATCAATTACAGATTTATTATAAGTATAGATTACTTTAACAAAAAAATAATGCTAAAGAGAAAAAAGACTATTCAAGAATTTCAACATGAAATCGTTAAATATTTCAACTTAATTTAAATGAAACAAAAAATATAACCGGATTAATTGCGTATATTATATACATAATTATTAGGTATATAATAATTGTGTCAACATAATAATTATATTTTTATACGACAAGATTATTATATAATATTTCCTGGATTCGTATTCAGGCGCAAATCATAGAACAGAGTGTCTTAGCACTAGGTTTTTTCTGTCAATGTTGCTTAATACGAAATAAAGTGTGAACTAAAAAAAATAATGAATAACGGTCTCAACATTTCATATATATATCATATTAAAATAAAATATTTAGGTTATTTAGTCCCATTATTGAATTTTTAAATTATTTATTATAAAGATGTCATTTGTAAAGCTGAATGTAATAAGAGTATAATTTTTGGATAATTTAACTGGTCACTGCAGGAAATATCTCATTCTACAATAATTTTAGTTACAGGATGTATGATATCTTAACGGGCACATCCTGTCGACACCAATGTATAAGCTCTCTTTATATATTTCATTACACAAGTACAATGAACAGTTGAATATATTATTAACTACACAATTCATTATTTTGAACTACTGCTAATAAATGAGATTAATTTATGACAAAATGATATTTACGATATTAAAAGAAAATTATTTCAACTCGCAGTTTGAAAATAACATTTTATAGAAAATTGTAACACAGTGTGACAGAAAATAAATTAGCTACATTATCGTCTAATAGTAAGTACGTGCAGCGCGCTAGGGCGTACATGATTCTCTACTTAATAAATAACTTAAACGCTAATATGCAAACCAAAATTACCGAGGGTAACCTGAACCAATTATTTAAGAAATATTATTTAAATGTTTTATATACTTGAAAAATATAACGTATATGACTACGTATATAATCGTGCTCTAATATCATTATCATTTCAAAAAAATATTATTTCAATGCATTTATTAGAAAATAACATTTTAGTCAACTCAATAAAAAAGCTACTAATTGTTGAACCATATACTTTATGTTGATATTACCTTTTTTGTCTAAAAACCGATTAAATAACACGAACTATAATATAATAGTAAAAACTGCATTTAAAATGGTAACGCCGATTTCAATTAGCGCGAGCACACGTTTAGACAAACAGACAAAAAATGATTTTTTCATATACGTTTGGTGTCGTAACCCTAGTCATATTGAAGTTAATAATACGATCAGCGGGGTCCTAATCGCTTAATTGATTTCTTATATATCTTAGTTGATACAATCACCGGTTACCATCGAAGGAAATTCTTTGCGACCAAAAGTACTGGTAGGATTAATTTTCCGAATGTTGACCACGCCTTCGTGACTTTGACCATGCCACACCCCGAAGTGCGACTAATTAATAGTGTTTTCAATACAGTACATACCCGTCGTCAGGTCTCATGTTTCATTTACCATTAGTATGATAAGGTTGTCTTCTTTGATACGTCCCTCGTCAACTTCTTCATATTTATTTACCCCCTCGATTGGATCACTGTAACACTAAACTAACTCATGTCAAGGATATTAATGTTTGTCTTCCCTACATGATTAACTACTTACTAGAGTGACATTACACGTACGTTGACAAATTGTCTTTTGAAACTTTTCCATGAAAGGCTCATTTTGTTTTTTATTTTACAACCATACTTGTAGGTGCGGCTGCATTATTGAATGACGACGATTGAACAGCAATGAAAATATAACTAATAAAAGAATTAATTTATTTAGTATTATATTATCTTTAATATATCCAATAATAAATAAAATTCATGTCACGATATTAAGGAGTCAAAATCTATCGTCAGATTTAAAATATATACTTATCTATTATAAGTACATATATAGTAATTTATTTTAAGATTATCGATACCTTAATTTTTGGTTTCAGATGTAGAATTTATTGGCCCAGTAATTATTCCAAACAAATGTGAAATAACACTGAAAAAAGGTCAAAACTACACGTTATATTGTAAATCCAACAATTTAATTAAAATAGAGCAACAAGAAATACCAGAAGAGATGGTAGAGCCGTTTCATAAAAAAGAAAGAAACGTTACGAGTTCTGATAACATGTATAAATATGAAATCGCGTTAGATTTATATAATGTTAATCAGTTTACTGTCGGTTATTACGCTTGTTTCGATTTTAATATAAACAGCAGCGACGTATTCAGAAACATGTTGGAAGAACCTGCTAACACTGAGCACATTTCGTATATTTATATTTTTGTTGATGGTGAGGCTTTCGTAATTCTTGAAATTAAGTTTTATTTAATTGTTTTCTACAATATTTTTCTTATATTGAATTATAAATTAAAATTATGAATTTTTAGACACAAATACTTTACTAGCGCCAATGAGAGAGGTTGTAATTGCGCAAAACAATGAATCTATAGTAATCGAATGTAGACCAACAACACCTGACGTAAACGTTACCTTGTATGGGGTATGTATCATACACTAGTCACCTAAAACGAGCGTTCATATTTTTTAATGAATTTAATAAATTAATTGCTTAATTCACATGACAGTATTTATAAGCAAAAATTGCTTGACTATTCATGCATGATGCAGTACATTATTAAAATGATCAAATGGGGCAACGTTTAAATATAACGTAAATCTGAATAAAATATGAAAAATAATTAAGTAAACAAAAGCATGAAAATAATAAATGGACGTTGTCTCATTCAGGGCTTCCGAAAACTAACGCTTAGAGCTGCTACGTAAACAGACTAAGGCATGAAAACTATTATAAAATTGCCATTTGCTTTAGGAGTTTTAACAACGTTCTTAATATTCAGGAATTTGCAGACACTGCATATCAACCATATGTTTTTAGCCCAAAAATTGGATTTACAATCGATAACGATGCCCTATTGGATGTTACCTTACACATTTTCATTTGTAGCTTTGTGAGAGGAGATTTAATGGAGTCAAAAGACGTTATTGTAAATAAACGTAGGTGATTAGATGATGTACGAATTTACCTACCGTACCTACTATATTCATTGTAAAATATGTTCATTCGATGTTACAAATGTTATATGATAAAACCTGTTTTGTAATGAATATAGTTTGAAATGTTTTTCCATTTTGTAGAAGAAGCGCTTATTACATTATTTTTTATTATTAAAATTAATTGATGTATAAAATTGAAAAACATATCGATTAGGTAACTGTTTTCTTACTAACAAAATATTATTTATTTGGTATTACGATAATAGCAGCCGAGTAACAAGACAATATCACATTTAAAGTACTCTCCAAAGATTGGATTTTTAGCACAAAAAGGTAGCTCTCGTGTTTTCCAATGCAAAGGACAACAAGGAATTAAAATAAAATGGAAAAAAAATATAACTTGTAAGTAGATAGTGATGCTATCTTGATGTCACATAACAAAGTAGCGTGGTGTAATGGTTTCATTCAATATTAAACCAAACTTAATCCTGTTCGTGAATCGGCTTGCTGCTTGTACTTCCTGTTTGTGTTGCTCTGGTTGATCTTTGTGCACAACTTAATTATGTATTTAAACTAATTTACTAACATGATTTAACAATTTATATATGTTTTTTTGTAGATATGTATATAATTTATATATACCACTTTTATATTACTGTATTTATTTTCAATTTACTTTCTTAAATATTACATGAGTATTTATTTTTATTGTTTCTGTACTGGGTGATATAAAAATCAACAAGGATAAATTGTTATTTTAAATAGGCTTCTATAATTTGATACTATTATAAATATTAGTAAATTTAGCTCTGTAAATTGTAGATAAATAAAACAATAGTGTTTGCCACTCACAGTTCTTGTTGTACTTACTATTCTTAGATATTTAAACAGATCAACAACAACAGTTTGTTTGTGCTCTTGTTTATAGACAAAATAAAACTGTCAATAATAAATTCAATAATCTATGTATTAGTAAGCATACTCAACAGGCAAATAAATTACGTTAGATGAAGTAACGATAATTATCATAATAAAATTTTTGAGACTCAATTATACTATATAGTTAATTTTATTTTATTTAAAAACTTTTACAACAGAAAGGGTAAATCATTAAATGTTTTTTGTTTTGATAATTCAGCAAGTTTACTTTTTCTTCGCTAGTTCGTTATCCTTCTGTAACTTATGTTACTTTAGCAGCTTGATTTGCTATAAGTTTTATTAGTTTTTTTTAAATTACGTAATATATAAAAGCTAATAAAATATTGTTGTGTGTAGCATTTTATGGCGCTTATAATATTTTTTTAGAGTGAGTGTTAGAATATACTTTATTCAACTTCAGACCTATTAATGTCAACAAAAATACAATTTACTGTTGAAGGTCCAACTGAAAAAAAATAATGATTGTTTATTTTTAGATAGACAGGACAAACCTCCAATACCGAATATTATATTTGATTCGATTTACTTTCTCAAAGGTGAAACATTTTCACTAAACTGCACTGTTACGTATCAACCCAATTCACCAGTTAGTTTGTTTTGGAACGCACCACGATTGGAGAAACAGGTATTTATGTATTTAGTGCATGTATATTTTGTTTGTTATATTATATAATTTATTAATAACTACATAAGAAGTCATCGGTGCATAGTGGCATAGTATCTAACTTAAAGAGAATTAGGTATAATAATTAAAATAGCTAACGCAAATTGAATTGTGTCAGTCAGACAAAGTGTCGGTATATGGTAAAACATGGGTAACTGCCGCACTTTTAAAAAATGTTTAAAAATATTATATAAAAAATACGTTTATTAAGAATAGAAGTTAAATGGTAACGTAGGTCATTTATGTCTTTTAAAAACCTATATTTGTTAACGTTACGAATAATGGGTTTGAGTTAATGTTGTTTTATTTGAGCTCTCGAAGAAACGATAGTTACCTTATGCGGTTGCCTTGTGTGGTTGTGTTGATTCGGAGGACACTTGCATGATGCGGAGAAAAAATCCGCATATTGTTTTTTTTTATTTTTATCAATTTAAGTAATTAATTCTATAATTAGAAAGAGAAATTAAATCTAGAATTAAATAGTACTGCTACATTTAATTTCTCTTTCTAATTTTATTATAAATTGTTACAAAGTTGTATCTAAAATCAAAAAAATATTTTTTTTTCTTAGTTTCATTTTACCTTATTTAATACATGTTATAAAGAATCTAATGTTATTTCGATTTACTAAAATTATAATACTTATTTCTGTAATACGTATTTCTGTAATGTCTTTATGAATTTGACATTCTTTTCCTTTAAAATATAATCTTTTAAAAAAATCATAAATTATTACTATATATGTAGTTCTCTGTAAAGATTAAACGAAAAAATAAACACCAGTATAAATACTGGTGATACTGTATTTTAGGATACATTTACAGGGAAGTAGAGAAAAATCAACAGAAAAAAGAAAAAAAGCTACTAAATCAAAGAAACACAATAAATATACAATAAATACTGTAGTTTAATATTAAGTACCTTCCTTTTATTTTTAATATATTTTAAACTTAAAAAGTGCAGACTGAAATCACGATTAGTTAAAAATATATTGAATAGAAATTACCAACCAATATATTGTTAAAAACACCAAGACGTATTCAGCGCATCTATGATAGTTTAATATTGGCACTTAGGTCTTTAGAAGTGTTCTTATAAGTATAGAAAAGATAGTCCTTCGCCACTGTCAGGTATATGTAAAATAGTGTAATCAAAGCCGAGGCCGCATGGGATAGATTCCCATGCGGCGATTATCCGGGACATTCCTGTAAATCGTAGCTTTTTATAGTTAAAAATAACATCCCAGAAAGTAACATGTGGCAAGTTAGGCAGAAGAAAGTTAGTGTTAAAACACTCATTTCTTCACTGCCTGCCCAATTTTCAAGATATTACGTGTTTTGAGTTAGAACTCAAGCTCAAAAATAAGCAAATCGCGTTTATAGTTTATGACTATGTAACTGCATGATATATCTCCACTAATAAATATGTATCTTAATTATCTCTAGGGTCATATCCTTCACGATACAAACGAAAACAAAACAACTGGAGGTATTTTGTTTCATAATATAACTATTACCAAAGCGACAGAAGAAGATGCTGGAAACTATACATGTATTTCAAAGTCAATATCCCATAGTAACTGTCCAGTCATTGTTACAAAGAAATATGCAGGTAAAAAAAGTAAAATAAATAAACTATGGCCTTAGTTATTATAGATATTCACTTGTGACTTCCAAGCCTATCTTTTCTGTATAAATAGAAGATATCCAAGACTAGAAAACTATATTTTGTTAATTCAAACTAGCAGTTCCTAAGATTAGCACCATAGACAACAAAAGTCTCTAGCTCATTTAACATAAAATAAAAATAACATTACCTCAGAATTTTATAATTTGTATCTTTAGGTACCTACATATATTTGCATTTCTATTATTAAATAATATCATATTTTATTTTAGTTTTATTTATAAAATTTTATGTCAATTTTAGGGGAAAAAGGATTTATAAAAGTGAGAAGATATTTTAAAGGAATCACGGAGATAACACAAAACAAATCTCAATTCGCCTTATATGTTAAATCCTATCCTCCAGTCAGTTATAAAATGTAAGATTTTTTAGTAGTACATGTTTCAAAATTAGTTATAAAGTAGGAACACTCCTAATAATAAATAATTTATATAACAATTTTATTTTCCAGCTTAAAAAACGACGTAAATTTGCCTATAAATAATAACACAAAATATAAAATAAGTAATAAGGGTGACGGGATTACGTTCTCGCTGGAAGACCTAGATGTTTATGATACCGCAAACTATACATTTATCATATACAATAAATATGATACTAAAAATGAAACCTATGATTTGAGAAAATTTGGTAAATATTTAAACATATCTGTTCTTTGAAAATATGTAACTTAGCTGTAGCGGGTATTCTTAATATCCTTGTATTTATTCCACCCTTTTCCTTTCTAATTTGTGTTTTGCTGGTTATTGAACCATATAAGATGAATCGTTAGTAATTCTAAATAAATATCCATTATTACACTTAAATAGATATGAAGAATTATTAAATGTTATCAAATTACTCTTACAACATTAAATATTTTATTTTCGTGTCCAACCATGTTTTGATTTCAATTCAAATATTTTTATTTTAGCGAAGCCAGTAATCGATTTTGGGAAAGATAAACATTTTTTGTTAAATTCTAAAGCAAGTCTGATGTGCACCGCCGTAGCGTATCCGTTGCCCAAAATACAATGGTACTTCAACGACGGAAAGGATAATACTACACTTCAAGTAATTTAAAAATAATAATTTGTTCATTTTACCGATTATATTTGTTGCTTATTGCTTGCTATTTTTTTAATTTTTATGTTAACATTTTTTTCTTACAGGGCTACGATACAGCGGAATCCTTAATAAAAGTATCGTCGTATATAGATATAAATGTTTTCACTTCGGGAAATATTACATGTAGCGCTGAGAATAAAATAGGTTTCACAAGCGAGACAAAAAATTTTTTTGCTTGTGAGGTTCCTGATTGTTTTGGCGTTAAAGACTCCGGTGATATGTGGTATTCGGAGGGACAACTTGTTACTGTTGACTGCTATGCATCTCGGTATTACTTTACTGATGTCAAATGGTATAGAAACGGCTCGGAATTAAACAGTAAGTTTGAAATATTTCTGGTTACATAAATGATAAATTCATGTGCCATTATGGCAAAACTATTTTACTTCCATAATTTATATATATAAAATCAATTCTTTTATATATTAAATCTTTTTTTATTGTCGTTATTTTTAATGAAAGTTAACTTGCTATATCTACGAGTATAAGCCCATTGTCGATTTTATATAATAGCAGAACTATAGTTTTATACGATTACACGTGATTATGTTAATTTTGTATTATTATTTTTCTTAACAACTTCTAGAAGATGCCTGTCATGGCGCAGGGGCAAAAGCGTGCGACAAGCGTTAACACGACAGATTTTGGGTTCGATCCCCTCCCGAAGAAATTAAATAATTAAATTTTTGTTTTTACTCGCTCTGGTAATGAGGCATAACGTGGCATTGACCTCCATAGTATAACATGCAATGCTTTAATTTCGGCAGAAAATGGAGTAGAGAAATGTCCTATTGGGCGTTCTCAATATAAAGATACTACGTTGAGTATCTTTACGCTATATTTAAAACTTCCCATTGCTTACCTTGCCACGAGCGGGATATAGCGTGAAGCTATAAGAATGCTTTAATGAATTATTAATATTTATACTATACTTTATATTATTTAATATAATTTAATTTTAGCTACTATTAGCCAAACGCCATATTCGATAATAGCTCGATTACAAATACCAAACATAGCTTTAGAAGACGCGGGCAGCTATCAGTGCTCCGGAGAAAAGCCCGATACTAGCATTTACAATCAAACTGTTTATTTAGAAGTTGCAGGTAATCAATATTTTTTGTGTTCTCTCTCTGTCTGTTTTAAATACAATATATATTGAATTTACACATCGCTGCTATTTGGGGGATACAATGTGAAACAAATGAAAAAAAAAAAAAAACAATAACTTAGTACTTTTTATTTGCTTACAGGTAGGCGCCTGCTCAATGTGACAATACCTGCAACACAAAAAGTACAGATAGATTTGAAACCTTATGAAACTAAATCGCTCTCATGTCAGGCGGATGGGGTCCCTCCACCTAACATAACATGGTATAAGGTAATAAGTGTTCAATTAATGTATTTTTGATAAGATTGGTGATTGTTGCGATTTTTTTTTTTCATTTTAAATGAAATTTTCAATTATCTACTGTTATAAGCTATTTTCTCTCTCCTAAAAACCTGACTTTGTAATTTGATAGAGAATTAATATTAGACTCAGGTCTTACACTACAAATATATTCTTTTACGTATCAAAATCAAGACGAAACTAAATAAATTTAAAACTTTAAATGTGAATTTAAGTTAAGAAAACATAAATTTAATGACCTTTAAAGTATATTTTATTGCTGTCAATAATGGACGGAGGAAAATTCTAACCATATTTCTTTCCATACTGTTCTAAAATCGTATTAAAAAATGTTTTAATGGAATTTTGAGTTATTGCAATGAATCGCATTGATGCGTGTATTATTTGAGCATCACGCTGTATTTACCATTTAGTACTTTAGGCACACGGAACCTAATGTTAACACACGTCTGTTCCTCGTTGCTTGTAGTACTGAATTAATCTATTAAGCGTGGATCGAAACTACAATCGGATGGGGCGCGTTTATATCAGACGCTGAGCTACTGCGCTACAACGACGTACACCTTTATATTAACATAACTTATTTCATCGAATGTTATTTTTCTATTAAATTAGAATGGCGAGATACTTCATTCCAATAATAAAACAGATATTGATGTATCAAATTATGGCCATACACTTGTTAATTCAACGATAAAGGAAATAAAGTTGATTGATGATACGGAGAGCGTATATGAATGTGTAATAGAAAGCGGTGAAAACGTTGAACGGAGAACTTACAATGTTTTTTTTAAAGGTAAATACGTAATTGTACATGTTTATATTTTTTTCAGCTTCACGCTATATATGCAAAGAAATGAAAACATGATATATTTATTTAATTTGAAAATTTTAAATACATATTTCATTTTCCCGATTGTCCATCGAACTCGCAACCAGTCGCGTCTACAGTCACTTTCTTTAAGTGAAACACAGTTTATTTCTTCACTAACCCAAGCTAACTATTTTCAGATAATCGCACACGCAAGGCAGAAGCATATTATTTGTATATTATAGTTATTATAATATTCTTTTTCGTCGTACTAATTATTTATTTGTTATGGAAAATGCGTAAAGTAAAACAGTCTAAGAGGGAGTTATTAGCAGCAGGCCTATGGTATTTTAACGAAGGTCTGCCAAAATCAATTAACCCAGAGCTTGGTATTGACGAACAGGCTGAGCTATTGCCATACGATGAAAGATTCGAATTCCCATCCGAAAAACTGCTATTAGGTAAGTAAATATACAATACTTATTGAACTTATGTAATTAGTTTGGTTAATTTATATGTACTTACAGGTTATATTATATTCGGAGTAAAAAAAAAACAAAAAAAACAATTTACTATTTAAAAAAGCGCATTTTACAAGCCTCGACTTAATGTTAACGTTTATGTTACAAAGATATTCTTTTAACCAATGCGAAAATAGGCAAAACATTTTTTTCATACTGTTCATAGTTAGGGGACGGAGTTACTCGCGTCCGTAGGACTTACCATCTTGTCCATGACCCACCCTACACGTGTCCCCCGGGTGGTGCAAAACGAGTATTGGGCGGCGGCTTCAAACCTGACCTGCTAGACCTAACCCGGTGTTGGTAGGAAATGACCAACACAACCCGTAACCTCTTTAAACCATAAGAGAATGGGGGTATTGGCTTAACCGTCCGTACCAAGAGAAGAAAAACTATAACAACCCTAATCCTACGATAGGAGACGTGCCAAAAGGATGAATGACTGGAAGGAGTCCAGCCCCAAGCGCCAACCTCAGTGGACATGGCAAACACTGTTGTATGTGCCTTCTTGCAGGAATAGGCGTCACCCCGCAAGTGATAGATTACTTCGTCCTGACTCGTGGGAATAAAAATGAGTAATTCTAATAAATCTTTTACTCCAAAACCATTAACCCAACAAATTTTCCATAAAAGCGTTTTCACAAATACAAGTAGACCAAGATCATACTCCTTCAATGGAATAACCAGCGCAGAGTTGAGAGATAGCAACCAACCTAACAATGCGTCACCAGACGAACAAGATGAAACTAATAGTCCAACGCCGGATCAACAGTTTACTAAAGTACGGTACGGCAAGAGGCAAAGATCTAGCCCGGACCTAGTAATACGTGGCTATAAACAGACCAAACTTAACTACTGGCTTGCAACACCTACTATACCAATATCAAACAGCTTCAAAGAACTGGATACACAAGTGTCCGAAACAACATTACCAAAACCAACAAGACCCCCGCCATTGTTTATTGATGGTGATTATCATCCAGCCTTTACTGAAAATGTTAGAAGAGGGTTCACAAGATCATTATGAAATCAAAGTGCTACGGGATAACAGAGTTAAAATCCAACCAAAAACGGCTGAATCATATTCTGTCATATATAAAGAATTAAAAAACAAAAACACAGAATTCTATACTTATCAAGTAAAAAAATATAGAAACTTCAGAGTGGTGTTACGAGATCTACATCCATCAACAGATAAAGGAGAAATAAAAATGGCCCTGGAAGAATTGGACCATATGGTGACAAATATATGGAATATCCAAAATAGACATACTAAACAAGCCTTACCTATTTGAAGTATTGAGCTGAAACTCAGAAACAACAAAGACATATATAAAGTACAGTCCTTACTACACTGTCGAATAAAAATTGAACCGCCCAGACCAAACAAAAAAATTCCCCAATGCACTAAGTGCCAAGAGTATGGCCATACTTAAAGATTCTGTCACAGGCAACCCAGACACGTCAAATGTGCAGGGTCCCATCATATCTCAACATGTCCTCGGAAATAAAGATCGAACCAGGTCAAATGTGTCCTGTGCAACGGAAGTCATCCTGCTAACTATAAAGGGTGGTATAGTATACAAGGAGCTACAAAAACTCAAATATCCAGCTCCTCCTTCTAAAAATAAACGAGTGACTGAATTCCCAAAAGCAAGCCAAGAAACCACAAATATTTCAGGAAACCATGGAAAATCTTATGCCTCAGCCACAAAAGGAGCTGAACACTCAAGAAAGCCTAAAACAGACCTAAACTCCGACAAACTTGACGTTGAACTTAAAACCATTAAAGAAACTTTAATAGCCCCTATGAATCAAATGCTAATTATAACAAAAGCAATCACCGAATTAAAGTCAAAAATGCCAACACATTCACAGCGCTAAACTTGTGTATATGGAATGCCAGTGGCTTATCAAACTACTCGCTAGAATTAAAAATATTCCTAAACGTTCACAACATAGACGTTCTACTTATCTCGGAAACGCACTTCGCATCGAAAAGCTACTTTAAAATATCAAACTATAATATATATTGCACTCACCACCCAGACAACAAAGCACATGGTGGATCTGCTATTCTTATTAGGTCAAATATCAAGCACCACTTTCTTGAAAACTATTACAAGGAATATATACAAGCAACAAGTTTCATAATAAGCGACAGGTCTAGTGATATTACAGTGTCAGTTTATACTGTCCTCCGAGATATTCCATTAAGAGCTTGAATTTAATGAATACTTCAAAACTCTCGGATGTCGATTTATTGCTGGGGGCGACTTTAATGCCAAGCATACTGGGGCTCTAGACTTATTCTGCCCAGAGGTAGAGAACTCCTTAAATGTGTCCAATCAAGAAATATGAATGTATTATCAACAGGCCAACCCACTTATTGGCCAACCGACAAAAAGAAAATTCTTGATGTCATTGACTTTTGCGTAACTTAAGGAATTGCAAAAAATAATATTCTGTGTCGTAGCTGCCTAGACCTGTCCTCTGACTACTCGCCGATCCTAGTAGAACTGCATACTGTTGTTCAAGAACGCACAACAAAATGCGTACTACACAACAGGAAGACAAACTGGCCAGTGTTTCGAGACCTCATTGACGAAGCTTTCAGAAAACCAGTTCACTTGAAATCCACGGAGGACATTTCAGAAGCTGTTCTGTTCTTCAACCGTAGCATACCAGTGACAGCCTAGTCTTCGACTTCACCGCTACCCCGAAAAGGCGCAGACGACTTTGTGCCCAGAAACATCCTGCAAAAAGTATATTTAAAAAGAAAGTTATGGAAACAATTGGAACTAACCAGATCCGGCTATAAATAAACGCCTTAACCATCTAATAACACAGCTCAAGCATACCCTTGAAATAGATCGGGACGAAGGTTTTCGGAACTAGCAGATCAACCTGGACGCCACCGCTTGCTCAGACTACTCCTTGTGGAAAGCCACCAGGAAACTCAAACGACCCATCTATACTTCACCTCCTCTCAAGGAATGTACTGGTACTTGGGCACGGACGGATCTGGATAAAGCTAGAACTTTCTCGGACCATCTCAAAGCGTCTTTACGCCACACCCGTATGAAGGCGCACCAGACCATGAGACTGAAATGACGAAATTCTTAGACACTGCTATAGGTTTATAGACGAACAACCCATCAAATTTTCGAAAGCCGAAATCGTACAACTGATAAAAAAATTAAATCCAAAAAAATCACCAGAGTATGACCTGATAATCAACCGCATATTACAAGAACTGTCAGAATCTGGAATAAAATTTCTTACATCCCTGTTTAATGCCGTGTCAAGACTTCAGTTCTTTCCTCCAGAGTGGAAGGTAGCGCAAATTATTATGATCCTAAAACCTGATAAACCTCCTGAGAAAGCTAAATCGTACAGACCAATAAGCTTGCTGCCTATCTTATCTAAATTATATGAAACACTATTACTGCAACGTATGCTACCTTTACTCAAAGAAAGAAAACTGATTCCTGACCACCAATTTGGGTTTTGCAGCAAACATGCTACTATAGACCAAGTGCACAGACTTACAAAAAGGATTATGGAATCTCTCGACGCTAAAACCTACTGCAACAGTACATTCTTGGATATTTCACAGGCCTTCAATCGAGTGTCGTGTTCACAAAGGGCTACTGTATAAAATAAAAAAAGCTCTACCTGACTACTTGTTGTACGGCGTTATAAAATCCTTTTTAGATGGTCGCAATTTTTTCGTAGAGAACGGCGAAGCCTTGTCTGATTTATCAACTATAAAGGCTGGGGTCCCCTAGGACAGCGTTCTGGGCCCTTTATTATATTTGATCTATACAGCAGACCTACCCACACCAGAGACCTTAACCACTGGCACCTTTGGTGATGACACTGCTATTCTTTCTGTACACTTAGACCCAATTACAGCCTCAGAAATTCTGCAAATAGGACTTAATAACATATCCGATTGGCTCAAGAAATGGCGAATAAAAGCCAACGAAACCAAGTCTGTAAACGTTACATTCACGCTAAGGAGAGGCATTTGTCCTCCTGTCAAACTTAATAACATAGAAGTCCCGCAGGCTGATCACGTTAAATACCTCGGTATGCACCTAGACAAAAGGCTTACTTGGCGTAAACATCTCTTCACAAAAAAAAACAATTTGGTCTTATGACCAGGAACTTATACTGGCTTATTGGTCGCAAGTCGCAACTATCCTTGGAGAACAAACTACTTCTGTACAAAGCCATACTGAAGCCCATCTGGACATATGGGATACAAGTGTGGGGCACTGCGTCCCATTCAAACATTGAAATTATACAGAGGTTCCAAAATAAATCACTCCGTATAGTGACAAACGCTCCTTGGTTCATACCCAATGAACTGTTGCATCATGACCTAGAAATGCCCACAGTAAAACAGGAAATTGAACGATTTACCAGAACCTACAAGGACAGGATAACACATCATCCAAACACTCTGGCCCAATCTCTAAGGATGAACAAAAGGAAGCCCGCCGGCTAAAACGAAAAGTACCTCAAGATCTGATCCCATCACAGTAAATTCACTGTTATAACGTATAGAGTGTGACACAGGTCACATTCCGGAATCGCTGACATTTTACCTCCCAACCTGTTGCTAAATGTCCTATATAAATAAATATATTAAAAAAAAGAAATATAAAAAAAAAGAAACAAAATACTGTTCATATTTAAATTTGAAATAGAGTTAATTTAATCATACGATAAAATATAACATGTGATAATTGTGAAAACAATAATAGAAAAAAACCCACTACCATAAAATTTCATTCAGCTTGCCTATAAATCGACGCTCCAAGTTCATATGACAGACAATTACGTGATTATAATGCACATGTTAGGTCTTCAATTGTGGTATACTCTGCCCCTAGTACTTGTGTGGATAGATTTATATATTCTCTGTCTCAAATATCATATATATTACATATTTACTAAAAAAATATTCAATAACAAAAAGATTGGTGAATGATCATGAAAAAAATCATACATTTTAGGCAAGCAGTTAGGTGCGGGTGCATTTGGTGTGGTTTATAAAGCAGATGCCCGTGGAATTATAAACGCAGAGGAAACCACTCCAGTAGCAGTGAAAATGGTGAAGAAGACCGCAGATAATATGTACATAAAAGCTTTGGCTTCAGAATTGAAAATAATGGTGCATCTTGGAAAACATGTCAATATAGTAAACTTATTGGGAGCTTGTACAAAAAATGTTGCAAAACGTAAGTCTTAAATATTTAATTTTATTAACTGTTTGAGTATTACATATTTTATTGCCTTAAAGACCTTAGCTACCCTCTCAGACCTTAGCTTTTAATTTAAAACAATAAATGAGTTACTTGTTACCTAGGTAAACCATAGATAAACCAAATAATTTAAATTAATAATGACGAACTTGCTTATTATGACGTTAACGATGATATCATTGTTTCTAAAATAATTGTACATAAAAGTTACTGTTCATATCCTATCATACTGTAGGTAATTATTGCTTTAATACGTACATATGGTACACATATGGTACTTAATAAGCAGTAATTACCTATATTAAATAGCTGCTGGTGAAATATATCTGTAATATCGTTTTTAGTAAATGTTCTGGTTTAATCTATTTAACTATTTATTTATTCAGCTTCATACTGTAACCTGCACATGACAGGGTAGGCTGAGGGAACTTGAAATCCCAATGTTAAGACTTTTCGTTTTGTACGTAGCTTTTGGCCGGATTTTTGACATTGTGTGAGCCTTTAGTGGAGGAACTCAACGCCGCACTTTGCCTTGTTACCAGACCGATGAAAATAAAAATAATAAATGTATAATTTCCTCCAGTCGTGATAGAATCCTATATCGCGTTTTATATAGTTGACAGACTATTTTATGTTTATTTGACATACGATTTTTGTATTATGATGAATATTTGTTCAAATATACACCACACTAAAAATATTTTTATTTATTAAAATACCTTAATAATACAATCCACAATTATGTATTTTCATAAATATTTAACATGTCGTAAACTTTGTTTCACAAATTTGTATTTATTTTAGTGTGTTCATTTATTTTTCAGGAGAATTAGTCGTTATCGTCGAATACTGTAAATTTGGTAACATACACAATTATATGCAAAAACATAGGGAAGTATTTATTGATCAGCTCACAGATAATAAAGAGAAGAATCTCGGTAGAGTCAACAGAGCTTTTGAAAGCACTACCGGAAGCACCGGGTAAGCTTCTAAGTCTATGAACACTAAGCTAATTTTAGTCATATTCTAATTCAAATTATAATATAACTATTACATTCAAATGTTCAAAGTAAATGTGGAAATTTACAGCAGTTCTTTCTATATATTGCAAATTAATAGGTAATAAAATATTTATAATTATTAATATTATAAATTGATAAACATATATATTATTAGTACTGTTAATTAATATAATAAATAGATAGAGGCCTGTTGTGACGAATGGGCTACACGCATGTGGATCGCGAATTAGAATTCCCATTGCCCATTAGAAGGACGGAATTATTTAATATTTCCAAATGAAATGTTTATTTTTTTAATTTCTTTGCTTTGGTAACATGATAAACTGTGGCGTTGAGTCACCACCACTCAACATGCCTCAATTACGGTAGATAATGGAGAGCGGAACCCAGTGTCTTAAAAACAACATAAAACATAAGTCTTTACTTACTGCTAACGGATTTTATAAATGTGGGGAAATTATCGAGCTAACAAAAAGTATAACAAAATGATCTCAGACTTTATTTCAATTCAGATCAAATTGAAAGCGCGTTAAAAATAAAATACCTTTGTTTGAATTTAATTAGAACGAAATGGACAAATTAAGGATAAAATAAGAATACGTGTTTTGAATTTCATTGTAAATTATTATTATTTTTTTTTTTTCAATATTCCAAAGTACATTTATAAGTCAAACAATTGTGATATCAATGAAAAAATTTTTTTTTTAATATTTTGCCATTAACATTAGTATTTTTTTCGGAAATTAAACGTTCATGTATCTATGAAAATTTTGTTTAGGTCATCCATTCTCACAATAACGAAGCTTGTTGCGAGAGCCGAAACAGCTGCCGTTGTTTTGTTTAATATGTTAGTGTTTGTTCTAAAACTGTCTATGATGCGAAGCAAGCTTGCGTTTAACATACTTTATATACGTTATCATAAATCTTGCAAACAGCACACCGTGTTTCATAATAATATATAAATGCGCCAATTTATTATCACTATTAATTTTCTTATTAATTTCAATATGTTCACATATACTATTAAAAATATTTAAAATAAATAATAAAACAAAAGTAATAGAATATTGTTATCAATTTATTCAATATTGAATATACCGTACCGATTCTCAATAATTGATTTTTTTTCTTAAAAATGTTCTTATTATGATTACCCTTTTTTTTTCAGTATGCATTCTGACTACTTTGGCTCAAATCACACTCAAGAAACGGACCACACGTTTGTAAACACTGGAAATACAAATAGATCTGTGAGAAAAGGTAAATCATTTATTAAAGTTATATTACATAGACGTTACTTATTTAAATAATATTAACGTACACGCACATTTTATACTAATACAAAATATTTTAATGTTCTTTCTACATGCCAAAGCTAAGCAACATGTGGAGTTTGCTAAAGGTAATCACATGCTTAATTAATAACGAAACGATAATAATTAGAAAATGTACTAAAAAGTTTAGTTTCAATATGTTATTGAATCTAAGTCTTTATACTAAATAAATAGTCAAAGTTTAATTGAACCGTCCGAGCGTTCTGACCACTAATCATTACTGTAATATCAGTCACTCCTTAATGTTGAATAAAACAAAACAATAAAATTATATTTTTTCAGTATCAGATACTGGTTACGTTCAACCAGAATGGCGATCAAATTATGAAACTGACTACATCGACGGTCGTAATCCAAGACCTTTGACTTCTAGAGATCTTTTGGCATGGGCATTTCAAATAGCGAGGGGAATGGAATATCTTGCCAATAAAAAGGTAAAACAGAAAATCTAGCAATCATAATATAAAATATAGTTCCTTTAGTTTTTCGTCTCTATCTGTGTGTTCATCCGTCCCTTCAAGATTTATCACAAAAGCTATTGCTACTAGATAATTGTAGTTTGGCAGGAGTATACTCATTAGTCATAGAGTTCAGTTAGTATGAGTTTTAATACTTTCTAAGTAGTTGACCATTACCTAAAACAATCAGACCGTCTTCGTTGATTCAACGGTATGATACTACATATTTGAACGTTTTAAATTCCTTTTTGTCTCAAAACTACAATTTTCGACCATTGTATGTTGTCGATGATGATATCAAAGTTAACAAATGTTTCAAAACATATGGACAATAGAAAGAGCCCGATATTCCCATATGTGATAAAATATAAAAATAGGATTTCCATAGAAGAACAATAACTACCTACATTGTTCAGCTGCAGTAGATTGGGCTGGACACATAGTGCGAAGACCCGATGGGTGTTGTTAGGCCGCGAATAAGACGGCTCTTGATAGACAGGCCCTCCATCAGGTAGACTAACTGATCTGGTAGGCTGATTGTCGTAGATATCGTTAGGAAAGTCTTTTGTCCAATAGTGGGCGTGATGATGTGATGATGATAATGATAAAATGAAAAGTTCTAATTTCATATACCGGTCCTAATTCTAATTTCGTAATCCGGTATACTTTTCTTTATCTTTCTTTTGTGTTGATGTTTTTAATTTAAAAATGTTATGTAACTTTCTCAGTATTTCGTCTTCACAAGAATCCTCTATAATAACATAATCAGAAAAAAAAAAAAAATCAGTAGAAACATTTTACATCACTTAACGTAACTTTCATTGTTTTTACCATTTACAGTATTAAAAGAAAGCGACGGTTCAAATATCTGTTGTTAAAAAAACATTTAGCTTTTGTTTATATGCTGATTGTCATGAAAACTTTTATTTATACGTCTGATCTCAATACTGAGTATCGCTTACACCAATTTGACGTATCCATTTAACTCTGTGGCTGGAGAATAAATATTTTTCCTGTTTCTAATATTATAGAAACAGGAAAAAATAAAATTATCATATGCATACCAGCATTTTGAATCTTTTATCTTTACCCAATATTATTAATGACGGCGCTTAGACCTTTTAACTGTTTAAAAATCACGTCATTCAACCAAAATGTCCGTGTCCAACTTTTTTCGCAAGAAAATACAAGTATGCAAATAAATTGAAGAAATGTAGAAAAATATAAAGCGTATAAGTTTCGTAGTTAAGTTCTTTCTCGAAAAACTTGAACTACTTCAGGAAGGATAGGCAAAGGGAACTTGAGAGCCTAGTGTATAGATACTCCGTTCCATGTCCGTGCCCCACTTGAAATATTTAATACTTAAAGTTTTTCGCTCTAGCAACGAGGCAAAAGCGCGGCGTTGGGTTACACCACTTAACACGCAATGCCTCTAGAATTCAGGGGAAAATATGAAACGGATGTGTCTTAGTAGGAAAGGAGTGTACTTATACTAGATTCCCAAGTTCCCTTTTATTTTTTTTTTGTCGCTGGGAAATGCACTTATGCAGACCGCCCGAGGGGAATCGCTCGAGCGGTACTGTGGGACTCATCGGAAATTCCGACCCTACCCACTAGAACCCAGCGGATCCCTATTCACCTATTCGAGACGCCGCAGGATCGCTCGCGCATACCACTACGACGCCTCGATGGAAGGCTCGTCTATAACGGGCCACCATCGCCTTTAGGGTGCCCTGAGAATTAAATTATTCTAGGACACCTACCTACAGTCTCGATGTCTTTTAGGAGGGATAGCATGGCCCTCCTGCAGTAGCTCCCCTAGAGCTGGGGGAGGAGAATATTCGCATAGCGGTTTCTCCTAGCTCCTGGCCTACGACGGCGGACTGGGTCTGCGTTAGCGTTACACTCGCGAGCCCGCTCCGCAGTCTCCTTCAGTGTGATGACTGATTCGCAGAAAGAGACCATTGCAGACCAGTTCCTCTCACAGTCAAGCATGGCTCCCACCACACTGGAAAATGAGGGGTCCCTATTCACTACAGCCATCAAGGCATGGCGTTGTGGGGCCCAAGCGGGGCATTCAGCCAACGTGTGATGTACAGAATCAACGTTGGCATCACACTCGTGGCATATCGGTGACACCTCCCGACGTGCAATCTGATGCAGGTATTTTCCGAAGCAACCGTGTCCAGTCAAAATCTGCACCAGCCTGAACGTCAGGACCCCGAACCTCCTCTTAACCCAGCGCTCAAGGTGAGGGCGGACTGCCTCCACCGTTACTAGGCCTGCCGCCGGTGACCTAAGGTCCCCCATCCATCGGCGAATCAGGGCTTCGTCAGCTCTTCTCCTGATCCGCGCAATGTCCTCCTGCAGTGGTTCTACACCTCGGGACCGCTCGTTTGTGCGATATTCGTGTACTCTGGCAAGTACCTCCGCTTGAAGTTCCCAAGGCGGATCGCTTGCCAAGAGAGTCGCCGCCGTCCAAGACACTGTCCGATCCCCTCGAATGGCTCTCACCGCTATTACACGCTGCGCTTTCCGCAATTGTGCCTTGTTGTGAGCGGAGAGAGCGTCGGCCCAAACAGGTGCACCGTCAAGTGCCATGGACCTTAACACACCGACATAAATCCGTCGGCATGGAGAATCCGGCCCTCCGATATTCGGCAATAACCTGCCAAGGGCACCGGCGGTGTTCACCAGTTTCGGCGCAAGCTGTGAAAAATGTGCCTTGAACGACCATCGGCCATCTAAGGTCAGGCCCAAATATTTCATCTGGGCCCGAACCGCCACCTCCCTACCCTGAATGCGCAGAGTAGCCGTGCGGGAAGGGCCCCTGCGCGGACCATGGAAAAGAATAGCTTCAGTTTTAGAGTTCCCTTGGCCAACCTTCTAAGTGTGAAATATAACGTGAAGCTAAAAAAATATTTATAACTGAAATGCTAAATTTAACTGCACAGTTTTCTTACGAGTATGTATAGGCTCTATTATATTTGATAGTTCATGTACAAGCTTGTACTGAACTTATAGTAAGTTCAGTACAAGCTTGTACATGAAAGATTACCTAATTATTACTATTAACTTATTATTAAGATGTAATATTTGTTATTGAGATAAAAAAATAATGTTATTTAATTCAAATAATTAGTCAGGTGCCAGGATAAGCAGAGTGAACCTAGTGTCTAGACACTCCGTTCTGTTCCTTTAATTTGAATACAGAATATTGCTTATTTTGAGGAATGGTAAAATAAATTATAAAACCATTGCGTTTAATAGGACTATAATGTAAGTACAAATTTCTTATAATATATAATTCCCTATCTTTTCAGGTGTTACACGGAGATCTGGCTGCAAGAAATGTCTTGCTAGCAGAGGACAACATTGTAAAAATATGCGACTTTGGTCTTGCGAGAAGTATTTATAAAAACGATGAGTACCAAAAACAAGAAAATGTAATTATTATTTTTATATTTTTATTATTTTTTGTTAAAATACTGATTCTAACATCAGAGTAATTTTAAATAAAAAAGAAATAGTGTTTGCGATTCTTTTCTTATAAGAATTATATTATTTAGAAAAGCTTTAGTACAACTGAAACCCGTTAATTAATGTGTTTTCCCGTTATTAAATTGTATATAATTCTTCTCATATAATCTATTGCGTGGTAGCTGCGTCACAATAACGTTTAAGCTTCTATATGGTGTAATTTTGGTAAAAACAACTTTGCACAAGAAGGAAAATAAAATTAGCATCCATAAAGGGGTATTGTGATAAAACGAATGAATTATTTTAATTAATTTATTAATCATAGTCGCCTTTATGACACAGCGACGCAGAAATGATACTATAAGCTGAAAATAGTAGGTACTATAAGCTATGGCGTTGAGCTCCAGTACACAACACACAATTTAATCTTTTTGCGCCGTGTGATTCCGGCTTAGAATAGGATCACCTTGGTACTGATGGTGTCGTAAGAGGCGACTATAGTACGTGTGGGAGAGTCACGTTGTCAACAATGACAACAGGTATAGGCCGACTCGATCGGATCATTACTACCCCGGGCATTGGAACCGGCGTTAAGTAGTGGCTTCGGCCACTGCGTTTCGAATTGGGTAATGCCGGGCCCTGGTGCCCATCCACCTTAAAGGCCGGCAACGCTCCAGGTGACCCGTACGCTCGTTTGCCGTGTCACATATCCATAAAAAAAATAAAAATATAGAACTCCACTTTCATTATTTTTAAATTTACAGAGCCCGCTACCAGTGAAATGGTTGGCCATAGAATGTATGACTGACAGAATATTTTCTACGCAATCTGATGTATGGTCATTTGGTATTGTTCTATGGGAACTATTTACTCTGGCGAAAACGCCTTATCCAAACGTCAGTCCGACGAGTCTCGTACAATGGCTTTCTGACGGGTAAAACTCTCATTTTAATTAAAGATAATCAATGAAAGGAACCTTATCCTTACATATAATATATATTTATACTATAAATGTATCAATATATTTCAATTACGCATATATAATATATTTACATTATGTACTAACGATTCGTCCGGTTAAATGACACTATTTCGTTTACTAATCGCAATTACTTTTTGTTCTAATAACATTATCACATTCAAGACAATATCTGTACGTTGAAAAATCAAATCTGTCAGTCAGTAATAAAATTTTGTAGCAATTTGCCGAACTAAATATTTAAAATTGACGTATTTAAGTTTAGTATATATATATATATATATATATATATATATATATATATATATATATATATATATATATATATATATATATATACATACATATATATACATATATATATATATATATATATATATATATATATATATATATATATATATATATATATATATATATATATATATATATATATAAATAAAGATAACTTTATTAGTTTTAAGGTGCATTTTATAGAAATCGATTGATCTCTACGCGTTCAGGTAATAACGATTAATGATGTTGCTTTCTACATACATTGTCTTTTTGTCTAGCTCAGCGTTCAGTTTTAACTTCATAAATATCTCTACAATAAATTTTTACTACTTTCTATAGTTGAAAGTCCCATAACTTCCTTACTTGCGGGTTGGGGACGAAGCATTGTGTGTGTCGCTATTTTGGGTGAAAAGCAATACAATTATGATGAAATTTTCAAACAATTTTTCTATATTAATCCTGATAGATCCTTTGTCAAAAAATCTCTAAACAGAAACTAACAACATAAATACATGTAGTTGTAATATTTTATACGTTCATAGATAAGAACGTCTAACTAGCGGTCAGATCGTTTCGGCAGGTTTCAAAATGCTCGCGTTCGAATTAACACATTAACACTGAAGTTATTTTTTTTCTGTAACAATTTTCTGAGTAATACTTTAAAATTGTTAATTATAATTTATTTCCACAGGCATCGTCTACCCAAGCCTCAATACGCCGACGACCGCCTCTACGACGTGATGTTGCGTTGTTGGCAACAGAAGCCCACGGCGAGACCTAACTTTAGCCAATTGCAAGAAATTCTTGGCTCGTTCTTAGAAGACAACGTTCGCAATGTAAATGTTTATTCTTTTTATCTTATTTCTAATATTTATACACAGAAACACACTTCATTCATCATCATCATCATCAGTCATGTTCCCATATGATACCTTTTTTATTTTATTTAATAATAAAACTTATTTACTCTGTTATTTGTCTGTTCGTCTGCTAAGACTATTTATCTGGAGATTGCGTGAAGTTGTGGATATAACAAGCTTAAAATTAATCTCAAATATGGTACATCGTACCACAGAGCATAGAAAATATTAAGCTTTTAAGTCAACACCATCAAAAGATACCATTTTGCATTTGGTGCATTTTGTATGAAATTTGCCGCGTAATCAAAACATGGTTACTATTGAAATTACATGTTTTGTTTGATTTAATTAAAAACAATTTATTAAATGCTAAAATTTAATACTGAAAAGCATTGAAATTACTGAGAAGCATGTTGAATGTTCAGTTCAGTTCAGTCATTTTTGATTATAATATATTAAAATATTTATACAGCGTGAAGCTGAGTAAAATATTTTATAGGTATACCTTTTGGTTAGGCATTGAACCTACAGCCTGATAATAAATTTGGTTTAATAATTTACATTAATTTTTATCAGAAATTACTCATAATATTTAGAACGTTTACAATATGTTTGTGAAAATAAATGATCCATAATTATTGAAGCTTAAATTTACTTCTTTGTTCTTGAATGCTTACTACATTTATGAGAATTTTAATTAGGAAAGATTTAAATTCAGCGTACACGGACCTTAACGTGCGTAGTGAAGGCCAAGGGAATTATTACTACAAAAACAAAAAGCTTCGGCAACAAAAGATTTGGCTTTTGATCTTTAAAACTCAAATATGGGTGAACATTTGATAATTCTTTATAGCTTAGATAAATGTGTGGCTTTTTTTTCTTTATTAGAGCCAACTACACACCCTAAGATCGATCAGTCTTAACATTTCGTTTCACCTTCCCTCTTACGCGGGAGCTAAAAAGAGAGTAGTTTGTACTATATTTTTTTTAGAAGACAGACATTCAAGATACCTACATTTTTTACGCTATTAAGGACAGGCGCGGCATTAAAGTCTCACTCATCACGCAATGGCTCAAATGCGGCAAAAAGCAGGGAACGAGATGGAGTCTCTTAACACCAGGTTCCCAGGTTCCCTCTGCATACCCTGACATATTACATACTTATTTAAATCAATTTTATTTCAATTCCAGCACTACGTAGATTTAAATTCACCGTACATGGATCTTAACGTGCGCAATGAAGGCCAAGAGGATTATTTAGCTATGGTGTGCGCGCCTGACTACAATAACATGGTGACGCCAAGCCCTCATCACTATGTGAACGAAGCTAATAGCTTTTTCCCACCTACTCCTACGCAATTAAAACACGGTACGTATTTTTTTTTTAACTGATTGTAATTTATAAGATTAAAAAAGATTTAATGTAACATCTTTTTTAAATTTAAAAATAGGCTTTTTTATAAATAACGAAGTGTTATAATTATTTTTTATATAAGATTATTAATTAGGTCTGTACGTATTTAAAGTAAAAATACGTTTTTAGAAGACGTATATAAATTTGAACATAGCGATATTGGAAGCTCCGCCCATAACTAAGCCATACGTTTTCATTAAGCTTCACGCTGTATCCCTTCCATGGCAGAGTAGGCAGATGGAACTTGGGAACCTAGTGCTCAGAAATTTCGCCGAATCATTATCCGCCGAATTTGAGGCATTGTGAATTGAGTGGCGGGACTCAACGCCGCGCTTTACCTTGTTACCAAAGCGAAGACATGAAAATAGTAATTATTTAATTTGAAAAATTTAAAATATTTCGTTCTTTTTTGTGGAGATCGAACCCACAACCTGTCGTTTTTAAAGTTACATTCCCACTCACTCCCAGTTACTGTCCCCGCGCCACGATATTACTCATCTCATCAAGCTACGTCGAAATTGTTATACGCTTGTTATAACTTGTTTAGATTGCTACGTACGTAAAATTTTTTATATTTGATAAAATAATATTTGATAAACATTTTTAAAAAGTCATACATTTATACGTATGTTTCTATACACAGCTCCTAGATAGGAAGCTCCTTTGAATCAAGTTATTCTCTAATAACATTCATAGGCCTTATACATCGATATCGTATTGTATTTAAAAGGATTTTCCTGATATTTCATCATTTTACGTATTTTCCTTTTGTCAGCCACAACACAAAATACGCCATTCTGATCGCGCGACATATTCTGTACGGTAAAAAAAGATAATATGTAATACAAAAAGGAATGTTTGCTGTCACTAACCGAAACACTATTAATATTTTAATCAATATATTAATATACAATTATATATTGTATTAGGGTAAATGTATTGATGTTGTATGTAGCTAGGAATATGTGTAATGTTGCATGTCTCTCTATGTTTCTTGACACGTTTCAAAATGTAACTTTTTCGTTTTAGACGACGAGGGTTATTTACAAATGAGTCCAGGTAACCAATCTATATACAGTCCAAGATTACAAAGTACGAAATTCGATTACGACGCGCGAAAGCTAAACTCAGGTGTCGAAACTAGTCAAGGATCGGAGTTAACGCCGATGTTAACTTTGAACAGCATACCGAGAAGTGGATCTGAGTCCGACCATGATGGAAACCATTCACCCTACTTGAACATGTGCGAAAAGATCAACGAGAACGACGAAGTCTTCGAAAATCAATACAATTATAAGAATACGCAAAATATACAGAACAGCGCCGTATCCAATCCCACTTATATTAGTTTCGGCGGTGATTTGAAGAAACCTCAAAATATTTCCAATAATTACATCAACATCAATGTACCCAATGGACTAGTCAAATAGATTATTTCTCGCACAATAACCTCTATTCATCTTTACTCACACTACTTATCTATCTTCGCTTCTATATAAACTTATTGTTCGTGAAATCTTATGTGTTGTAACAATATATTGTATCTTATACATTAAATGATATGATATATAACTTTTAACATTTAAAAAATGCCATTTTGTCTCTTGTTATATATAACCCGAACACAAAGGTATTTAATGCTGTTAACAGATTAACATATACATATATGTAACATACTTCAATGAACTGATCTCTTCTTATTTTTGGTTAATTATATAGATTAGTACATTAGAAATCTCACTAAACTTTACGTTGCATTTCATTTTCTCAATACTTCTTACATTAACTCTTAATTTTCGTTTTGATTCTTGTAATAATAACTTTTATTGTTATTATGAATTTAAAGTTGAAATGGTGAAATGTTTTTACCAATGATGTGATATTTTGTTATAGATCAATGTAGGCTGGATTCGAATGTTGTACTCGTAGCTTATATTATATATTAATATATAATAGTGTGTTGATTATTTTATTTAAGTAAAATTTAGTGCCAGTATTTACTTTAACCCACCACAATTATCATTTTGTAAATATAATAAATATATGGATACGTATTATTGATAGCAGATTGTATTTAAGGTCATTAAAACCGATTGCCGGAAATAATATATATAGAAAAGTTTTATTTAACTTGATATTCAAGTATGTTTTTAAGTTTGTGATATATTTATATGTAAAACATTTTAAAAGAACTACATATATGTACGTGACTTATAAAAATTGTATCAAATGATATAACTATTGTATTATAATATCTCTATATTGAAGAAAATGTCTCAGCTATATTACGTACGCGATGTTTACATATGCTTTGTGATTCAATCAAATATTCTTTATATGTCTAATGTATTCGAATAAATGTTTTAAATATTTTTAATTGTAGATCACATTATATCGTTATGGAATTTTAATAAAGGAGATATTACGAGAATAGTGTGGGCTTTTTGTTTACTTTTCTCTATCTGATCGTTGTATTAATTTCTTTAAAACAGTTTCTAGAGGAATTCTTTTACAGTAAATATAAATATTCAATGCACATTCAAGACCATTAATGTGTATAAAAAATAAATGTTACATAATAAATCACGATTTATTATTTTTCACGTTTTCTGCAAAAATTAAATACATTTGAATTTGATTAAGTATGCAAAATAAATATAGAAAAGGATTTTTAAATATATCTAATTCTATATAAGAAGTTTGTTCTTGTGTTGTGCTTTAACAAGTTGGTGGAAATATATGTAAGTACGATTGAAATTAGACGTCAACTGAAAATTCCACGCACCACGGCGAGAACAACGCTTTCGATAACTTCAGCACCCTGAAATAAATATTAATTGTATAGTGTAAAAGAAAAGTTATGACAAATATTATATACTAATAAATCTACATAAAAATTATGGAGTGAACATTAAAATTCAATGAGTCATTTTGTCTAAGTATTTTGGGATTTTGGGATAACATTCTAGACACCTAACTTTTCACATTTCTTTTTTTTTGTTAACCTATAAACTATAGAAAAATTATGTGAAAATATAGTTATAGGTTTATATAATCAAGTTGTTTTGATGATGGCTCTCGAATGTTGTAGACGACCAATTAAGTTGGTTAGCTTATTGGAGATTAATATTAACAAATATTATTTCTTTATTATGATGACAAAGATCTATTGAACGGGAAGTATGGGCTGAGTATGTTTTATAAAGATTTATTTTTAGTTTCAAGCATTCAAAACCAATCAACTCATATGACATACTTTTGGGCTTTGTATAAGCCAAACGAGAGAAATCTGTAATATAAATAAGTAAAATATTTCCCACAAATAAGGAAGAATTAGTCCTTATAAATTCAAACCTATATTAATAATAATTATATTTACAGTTAGCTTTAATAAGCTTGTTTATAGTAACATAAAATTTGTTAATTTTTATATTGTTGTAGTTAAGTGGCTAAACTTAAAGCCTTACCTAGAATTACGACAGTGCGAGATCTATGATTAGGTATGTATGTCATAAAACACTTACGTCTTTAAAGGCTTCAACTATTCCCAGAGGAACGTCAACGAACATCCTTCCGAGGCTTGCCAGTGCCTGTAATTTTAATTTTGTATACTTTACTTTTTTACTACTTATACTTATATAATGATATATAACTATAATAGACATGTTTAAACAATGTGCCAAATATAATTAATAATTTTATGAAACTATTCGAAGAATAGCATATATATTTTTATCTTTTGAAGTAATATTATTTTATATAAAATTTTTAATATCCAAAATGTTGCTTATCCTTATCCTTACATTTTATTATGTCAGCTTACATTTTATATCATAGATATTCGACGTCTTCGAGGTGCGAATGCGATGCTTGTGGGTTCGATTCCCACTCAAGGGGGTGAAATATTTAATGACTCAAGAACTCGTCAAGAATTGTCGTGTCGTATTTCAATGGGAAGAAAGTAGCTTGAAACATGGTTCACAGGCTTCCTAACTAGAAGCTAATTAAAATAAAAATATATGCCAGCCAGCCAGAGTATTTATCTAGGTACACTTATGTTAAACATGTTAAATCTATAATGTGCTTATTATAAATATACTTCTAACAAACGTTGTTATATATAAAGCTTTTTATAGCTGTCCAGACATTGTAGATTATTTTATTTTATACAACAAAACTTAAATCTTAATACAACGAAATTTATAGACAAACAGGTTGTGTATTGATGTCACTCAATCACTCACTCCACTAGGTTTCACTTCCTTTGGACTTGCGTCGGCGGTATCGTTACTCGCACATATTACTACGGCAAATAGACTGAATACAATAAACAGTCTGGAGTTGAGGCAGGCCATATTGACTATGCACTACTGCTCTGTAGTTTGCTCTTTTAAATCAACAGTTCTTATATGGGGTAGCCTTGTGGCGACCATAAGAATGGCATTGTTTTCAGGTTTTGTTTTATTAGTGTAAAATGTATATATTTGCTGTTTTATAAAGTTGAACAATTTCTACCTATAGCAGTATAAAACTTGATTTTCTTACACTTTTTTTACCTGTCGCAAATATATATTACATTTTACATTTTAACAGAGGCTGTCCAGGTTTTTTAAAACGTTCTTAATATGAGTATTAATTTAAAAATTATAAAAATACAAAATGGTCAGTTAAAATTGTGGATTATATCACAGATATTTTTTTAAGCACATGCTTTTAGAGAAAAGAAACTTGGGAACAAGAACCATATGTACTCCATTCTCATTAAGAAACTTCTATTTCTCACTTTCTTCTGAATTATGAAAGACGTCTTGAGTGGCGGAAATCAATACTGCGATGTACCTCGTTACCAGGACGAGTAGGTAGGTAGGTAGGTAGGTACCGAACCCACATTCTGTCATTATCCTGTCACACATCTGAACCCATAGCACGACTGACGATTGAGAATTTAGTACACTATATGACAAATACATGCCGACTACCACAACAAAATAACGGACTGTATATTTCCTAAACGACAAAGTCTGGAAAATTTTCGAGTGGACGTTGTTTTTTCAAACAGTCGCAGTCTCGTCTTTTAATTGAGTTATCCAAATTTCAATCGACATTGCAAGTATATAGTATGATCTCAAACTCTTTAGACTATTCGATTATTTTATTGAATTATGAACAGCTGCCAGCCTGGTGTTGATGATGTAAAGAAGTACTATGCTAACCTGTCATATTGATGCTATAAGTAATATAGTATAGTAGTTGCACATTCTTGAATGTGTCAAATTTCGGGACCATTTTCGGGACTTTACAGAGAAATGTAAATAGCGCACGTTAACTCTGACATATCGTCGCTTAAAAATACTTTTTTTTATATCTTTACGCTGTGTCCCGCACGAGGCAGGGTAGGCAGAGGGAACCCGGGAACCTAGTGTTAAGACACTCCGATCCACTACCGTTCCCCACTTTCCGCCAAATTTGAGGCATTCCGTGTTGAGTGGCGGAACTCAACGCCGCGCTTTGCCTTATTATCAGAACGAAGAAATGAAATATTAAATATTTAAATTCAAAATATTAAATATTTCATTTCCTTGACTGGGGATCGGATCCAGAACCTGTCGGTTACAGTCACACGCTTATGTCGCTGCGCCACGACAGGCCTTACTTCTATTGGGATATCGTCAAATTTCATAGGCTCCTGTTTATTTAAATAGTAGCTATACGAAAATCATCTTTAAAAAAAAAATAGTCATATATACTGTTTACCAAAGTGTACTAGTGTAATATGTGTTTATGTTAAGCTGCCACCGGCGCATAGTAGCTTGGAATATTCCTACTATTTATCGACAATTTCGTTATAATGGAATTACTATTTTGATTTTATAAATTTCTTTAATAGACCAGGCTTAAGGTCTAAATTACCGACGCGAACATTTAGAAACAAGTCTTAGGTTTCGTATCGCTCCACCTTTCTAATAACTCTTAAGATGTTTTTGATAAAGTCCTTACGATTTCTGCAAGAACAAGATTGAATCTATACTCAGGGATTTCAAAGCTTGGACAGATGCCCTCTGTGGCTTTGACATCCAGTGTTTTTTACCTTTAATTGAGAGGGTTTCTCTTAAATTTGTGTAGGTTGTCTAAAGCGTACAGTCCTTTTTATTTTTACAATCGATAGATATATATAGATAGTAGATATAGTTACAATCCATAAAATGAACTAGATTTTTGTAGATTACAATATACACATTCTGGCTGTCTTTTGTTTTTTAGGATATTCTTTTAGGAATACTGACTCTAAGTTTAATTACAAAAAATAAATAAAATTATATTGTGTAGGGGCCTGAATTTAGACTTAAATTTATATCCGTTAGTTAAGCCTTTTTAAATTGACATGATATCAGTTGAATTGGCGTTAAAAAATAGCAAACACCAATACCACTAATTATTTTATTATAACGACATTGTCTTTGGAATAAAATTCGTATCACAAATTTCACTTTAATCCTATACTGCAGAGTGGGTCCAACAAATATATTACAAAATTCACCCGAACTAAAACTACTAGGCTAGTGAAATAACAGCTTGTTAAAACGTTACTTTATACTTTATGTGTGAAATTGTGTTTAACATATTTATAAATATCTACCTAACAAGTATTTGTTTTAGTTACACAGACAAAAATGTGATAAAATGAAATAAATTATGTTACTGCAGTTGTTAAGTAGAGATCGTAAGACCTACCTGTTACTTGGGCCTTATAGGTACATTTTATATAAGATGAAAAGGAAGATATCTTAAACATCTATATAAATAAAACTAACGCATGAAGAATATAATTTATTTAATAGTTAAGTATTTTAAATCGACTTGATAACATTAGAGGGTGTTTTTATTATTTTCTTAGCAGGTCCATGAAAGCTCTAGAAGTCTGAAAATAAAAGTATTTTTAGTATCGAGGTATATAGTGCCGCAAGAAAACAAGGGCCTGACAAAAAATGCAAACAAGTTGTGGGTGCTTCAATCCCCCCCACTTGAGAAAATTAAATATTTAACGTTTTAATCTCTTCGTTCTGGTAATAAGGCAAAACGTGGCGTTGAGTTCCGTCACGTCATCACACAGTACCACAAATACGGCGGAAAGTGGGGAATGAAACGGAGAGTCTTAACACTAGGTTCCCCTGTTCTCTCTGCTTACCCTGCCATGTACGGAATACGGCGTGAAGCTGAAACAAGAAGAATAAAATGTATATTCTTTGTAAAGAACGTTCAAAATATATGCTTTTATTTTTATATTTCAATTGTTTCAGACATACATTGTAGAATTTAATACAATATCAAAATATTGTACGAATATTAATCTTACTTCTATTAATATATAAAAAGCTTACATCTATACACGTAGCTAATAAGGCTTTTGGTAGATCGGCCGCTGCTTTTAATAAATCTCCAAAGAACTGAAATATAAGAAGTAATATTCCAATAATAATTATTGCTAAGTTGGATTTTTCGTTTCCTATCATAAATATTAAAATGTTTAAATATATAATAAACGTTAAAATATTTTGTAATACTATGTAAATAATTGTTTCTTAATCCTTGTCATATTTTAACATATAAAGTCTATGTGATTCATATATGATTAATTGTAATGTTAGCTAATTTTGTTATAAGGAAGTTATTTAACAATATTGATGTCGTGTAATATTTTTGTGACGCAGCTGGTTGTCTGTCTTAATGTGATGGCAATGGGCTGAAACCCCTTGGGGGCATTTTCTTTATAGACAATGTTTGCACAGTGCCGCAAATGAGTTCGTATATGTAGAGAACAAAGTGACATGTGCACAAGATTTATTGTGCATATATCAAAAATGTAATGTGTGTCCATCGTGATGGGTTGATTGTTTGCTTCTCATATGAGAGAATGTATTATTTTCATTTCCCCGCTCTGGCAAAACAAAGGGCGGCATTAAGTTCTGCCGTTTACACACAAATACAATGTTTCAGGTAGGAAACCTATCACATTATGCTAGATAAAGCTTGAAGTTAAAAAAACCTAAACTTACACTGGTTTGAGGAGCAGCTGTGGGCGCAGCAGTACTATCCGATTTCGTGACAGAAGATTCAGTGGTCGTTGCGTTTTTGTCAGCACACAAAACCGAAACAGTTAACATTATGATAACAAGTAAACATAGCAAAAAGCGAGCCATGTTTCTTTAGCTTCAAACTACGAATAGCTATGACAATATCTTTCTTATATACAGAAATCTTGATAGCCGGAACCGTCGTATTGTATTTTCTGTATAATGTTATGACGCCTGTTTTTAGTAAGAGTTGGTAAAATATAAATATTTTGTTTTTAGCAGACTTCTACGGGAAATATGACGAAATTCAATGACGTTAAGTAACAAATATGTATTTTGTTTATGGAGTTATTTTAATTTAAAACTTGTGTTTTGTTTTAGTATTTAAAACATCATACAACATTCTATTAAATAAATAATTGATGTTTTCATCCCAATTTCAAAATTGTAAGTGAAGGGAAAACTGATTAAAAACATTAAATAACTTAAGTTTGCTGGCGTATGAATTCATTTAATATAGAGTACGACAAAAATAAGTTAGGTTAGGGTTTAGGTGATATTCCTAATGAATTATTGTGATGCGTCTCTTCTATTGATGTACATATATATGTAAGAAAAGGAAGTCAGATTTGTAGTACAAAAAGCTTTGCTAAACTAGTCAAGTAACAATCCGCTTTCTGCAAAAACATGTGAAATCTGTCCCAAAACACTGTAAAAAACAAGCTTAGTTGATTTCTTTAAGCTGAATTGCGTGTTGATAAATACAACTCAACGGCGAAGTCACACAAACCACAGTAAGAAACTTTGGCTTCTCGGAAACTCTTCCTACTCTTACTCTGGCTTGGCTTTACCTATAGTCCGTTAATACATAGAAGGAGGAGACAAGTATTCGTGCATTTTTAACTCCTCATAACGTAGATGAACTGCTGCGTAGGCAAAGCTGTCGAGGCTACGGATTCCCTAGTTTTAGCTTAGTATTTCCAAGCTATCTTAATATAGATCTCAGCTTCACGCCAAGTTCCTTCTGCCTACCCTGCCATGTGCGGGATACACCGCACATGGCAGGATAGGCACTTGGAAACCTAGTGTTAAGACACTCCGTTCCACTTCCGTTCCCGACTTTACGCCGAATATGAAGCATTGCGTGTTGAGTGGCGGAACTCAACGCCGCGTTTTGCCTTGTTACCAGAGCGAAGAAATGAAAACATTAAATATTAAATACTTCATTTCCTCGAGTGGGGGACTACTTCATTTCCTCGAACCCACAACCTGTCGGTTACAGTCACACGCTTGTGCCGCTGCACCACGACAGACCTCATCTTAAGATAGATGGTCTTGATATTCCGATAGATGTACAGGCTGGCTTGTTTTGATAGCCATACAGACAAACAACAAAGTGATCCTATAGGAGTTTCGTATTTTTATTAACGAAATTCAAAAAGAAAGGCAAAAGGTGCATATTCTCTTGCTTAGCATTATTTACCAGTAAAACATACTTTAGTATTTAAGTGATTAAACATTCTGTAGTATGCTACGTAATAGATCTGATGCATTACTGTCTGTGACGTAGTTTTAGTATTTATCTGGGTTTTGTAAATGTTGAACATTAATAGCAACACTATTTATTTTTAATTACAGGCCGTCGTGCCCCGGTGGTACAGTTTTGACAAGGATAGAATAAACGTTATAATTATAGGTTCGGTTCCAATTCAGGGAAATGAAATGCTTAATATTTTGGTAACAAGGCAAAGCATGGTGTAGGGTTCCGCCATTTAACACGCAACGTCTCGAAAATTGCACGTAAAGGGAACAGAGTGTTTTTACGTTAGGCTTCCTGTGTTCAGCCCGCCATATGCGTAATATAGTGTTAAATAAAAAAAAGTTACTATTAATCCGTACTTAAATATTTAACAGTAATTAATTAAATTTGTTATAAAATTTTAAGTCTTTTAAACGATTTTTTTATTGTAATATATTATTTTTTATATTATAGGTATCCATGGAGGAATAATTTGAAAGAAAACTTAAAGCAAATGTAAAAATACTATGTTTTCTTTATTTTCAAAGTAATCCCCTGACAACTTTAAATTGTTCTTAAACTTTAAAAAGAAAAAAAAAAATACATTTAATGAGTGTTTTCAAACTAAGAAAACAGACGAGCCGTTACTATTCACATAACGTATTTACTTACGTTAACTTACGTAATAAAAATGTCTAAAAATATTCTTCAACAGTAAATTGTTAAAATGGGATGTTAATGAATTTTCGTTTGGTTGTCTATACTAGAACAAATATGATAATTATTCGTTGTTCAGTGGACCAAAAAATTAAGTCTTAAAAAGGACGACAAGAAGGTCTATGGTAAATAAATACGTTTCGGGTCGTAGTTAATGTCGGCACGTGTAAATACTTCACAGTCTAATTAAGATTGGCAGTTTTGTTTCAACAGTTTTCCCTTGTTATATTTATTTTACTGAGGTTAAGTGTGGCCAAACAAATACAGATGTATTATGCTAAGCTTGTAAAGCCATGGTCAATGTACACTATACTAGGCCCTTCAAAGTATTTTTTTTAAAGATTACTAGATGTTATAAAATTCTTGATGCATATCGTGGCTTAAGGACACAAGTGTGTGACTGTAAAAGTGACAAGTTGCGAGAAATATTTTTTTTTGTATTTACTTAGGTAACAATGCAAAGCGCGGCGTTGAGTTCCACCACTCAACACACAATGCCTCAAATTCGGCGGAAAGCTGGGAACGGAACGGATTGAAAATGAAATGTTTATAAACCATATACGCTTATAAACCGTAACCTAAACATAGAAACAAATATTTGCCAGGATAAAAGTGTATACTATCAAGCTTCATATGAGGAAAATCTTCCTCGTTGTCTGGAAAACTAATTTCTTTAAAAGGATGCAGATGCGAGAAACTTTTGTGGCCTTGTATTTTGTAAACTATGTAATTTTATATTGTAAGTATTTTCTTTAAAAATTTACAGTTAAGAAATTTGTATATTTATATATACATATATATATATATATATATATATATATATATATATATATATATATATATATATATATATATATATATATATATATATATATATATATATATATATATATATATATATATATATATATATATATATATATATATATATATATATATATATATATATATATATATATATATATATATATATATATATATATATATATATATATATATATATATATATATATATATATATAGCATAGCAGCGTGAAGCTGAATATATATATATATATATATATAAATACATATATATATATATATTTTCAGCTTCACGCTGTATCATGAAATTGAGGCGTCGTGTCTTGAGGGCGATGAAAATAAAAATAATAAATGTTTCATTCGGAAATTTAGTTTATATTCTAATATACTGTGATTATACCTTTGACGGTAATAAGCTTCTTTGAATGATAATATTTTTGAAAGTATGCCAGAATGTAGGTAAACGTCGACACTATAACTTGGAAAGCTGACAAGATCTTACCCCACACAGAATGCATTTGCACCTAGAATCAGCAAGTATGTGAGATGCTACAGTCTTCGATAATATTTTTTTAGCTTAATGTACCTATTCAATATTGAAAAGTTCTTACTATTTAGACAAAAAAAAATCGAAATACGATGAGAAAAAATTCTTATAATAATGAAAAAATTATAATAAATCATGACTCTATGACATATAAAAAAACATATGTCTGTTTGTAATTAATTTGTTTACTTTGCTTTGCTACGTACCGCGGCGTGGAGTCCCGCCACTTTTAAGAAGAAGTGTCTCCAAATTTTGGCTTTCAATTTCAACAATAACGTGTAATAAATCAATCATAGAGGAAAAACGCAGTTGGGGGTAGCCATTGGTAGTTAATAGTAATATACCTATAGTTAGTGTAGTATAGTATATTTGAATGTAGTATTTTGTAATTGTATATACGTCATTGTGCCAGTAAAGTTTATCGACGCGTTTAAGAACGTAACACAATTTGTGCTGTCGGGTCCAGGACGCTTGAGAAAGTCTTATCCCTTCACGTAGAAAATTAAATGTCTCACGGTAACATCCGCGACTCGGTGTTGGTTTTTGGCAGTTGATCTATTGTCTGCGCACTAGTGACTTCTGCTCGGAAAAACAATAATCATTGTCTTGAAAATATAATGTACTTTTACTTATAAATTTATTTTTTAAAATTGTGTGAATTTTCATAACACTTATATATACATATATATGTAATCGTATGTGTATATATATATATATATATATATATATATATATATATATATATATATATATATTATTTTTCTTATTATATTAAGCTTATTCATTTCTCTCGTGCGATCGTAGATATAGGATAACATTTATGTATTTATGTTATTATTTATGTTAGCTAATTACTTTGAATCGAACGGTAAAAAGAGGTAAATACTGATTAATTTAAATTAATTAATTTGGCGAATTGCCACTTAAAGCTATCGTCAGAATAATGAAAAGCTATGTTATTTTAAATTACCTTATTGTGATAGAGTTAACTACTAGATGCTCCCTACTTAGTTTGAAAGTAAAATGTTTTTCTTCTAAATATTAAATTGATAAAAACTGTAATAAAGATGGCTCTAAATATTAACAACCGTTCTTGTGGCCTCTTGAGAGGTCGAGTGCAAATTCGCACTTTGTCTGACGGCCTTTTATTTACTATAAAACAAAAACCCAACTTCACGCTGTATCCCGCACATGGCAGGGGGAAACTTGGAAACCTAGTGTTAAGCCACTCCGTTTCACTTTCGTCCGGATTTGAGGCATTTCACTTTCTCGAGTGGGGATCGAACCCACAATCTGTCGGTTACAGTCACAGCTGTGCCACGATAGGTCTATACTATAAAATAAAACTGAAAATAATTAAAAAAAATAATAACATAGGTTAAGGATATATGGTATATAGAGCATATGATAAGAACCATGAAAGGAAATATAAAAAAATACGGATTTCTTTTAAAGTAGAATTTCCTTTATTTGGTTTCATTGCTCAAGTCCCGCTCGGGTTATGATGCACTGCGCAAACTGTATTTGCATAAAAGCGAGCATTAACCGTCGCTTCGGCAAATAAAAATCAATAGCTGCTGCCTATGTACACACTATATTATTATTATTATCAAGTTAATGTTCCATTATGCGAGATATTTAGATTTTATCTATTTAATTAAGTGTGGGAGTTAAGTATATAATGAATATGTTTTATAAACGCCTCATTAGGCGTTTAGGTCCATTAACCAATTGCGTTGTTTACTTATATTTTTACTGATAAAATTTTGATAACTTTGAATATTCTTCAGGTCATTTTGCAAAACATTACGATGTTGCAAAAGCAATCTAGAATAATAACATGCTTATTATAAAATCATTTTATAGTAAGCATTGTTTCATGAAAAAAAAAACAATTGCTCTTGGCCATTATTTTAATCACATTACTCACAATTTTGGTTTAGTTAGTTGGTTGAGTCCTGTTGGCCTGTCGTGTCGCAGCGGCACAATCGTGTGATTGTAACCTACATGTTGTGGATTCGATCCCCACTCGAGGAAATTACGTATTTAATACTTTCATTTCTTCGCTCCCCGCTTTCCTCGTACCAGACGAGGCAAAACGAGGCATTGAGTTCCGCCACACAACACGCAATGCCTCAGCGGAAAGTAGGGAATGGCAATGGAATACTAGGTTACCAAGTTCCCTCTGCCTACCATGCTATGTACGGGATACAGCGTGAAGCTGACAATTTTAGTTAAAACACCAGTCGAGTGTAAATCAAACTCGTTCACCGAAAATAATTTTATGAATGTAGGTCTATTAAAGAAATACAATTTTTAAAAGTTCGGCCGTCCGATATTACCTTTTGTTTTGTATGAAATGAACTACAAATATAAATAAGTAACGTTTTTTTGTGCTATGAATATATTTTTTTTAGATGAATGTATGAATATATATATATATATATATATGATGAATCTATGAATATATATATATATATATATATATATATATATATATATATATATATATATATATATATATATATATATATATATATATAATATATATATATATATATATATATATATATATATATATATATATATATATATATATATATATATATATATATATATATATATATATATATATATATATATATATATATATATAGTATATATATATAGAGTATATAGTATAAGTTTTAGCTTGATACTTTTAGAGAAAGATTCTTGGGAAATATCTGAATTTGAGCCTCAGTGAGTGGAGTGGCGCTACTTTGACGTCGCGCTGTTGCCTGGAGCAAAAGAATAAAAATATTGAATATTTAATTTGAAAACATTAAATATTTCACTTTCTCGAGTGAGGATCGAATCAAACAAACTGTTGCGTTTACAGTATTAGTCAATTTAAACGTGTTTAATAAAAGTATATTTTCTTATAAATGTGGAGAGACACCGTAAAAAAAAATTAAATCTAGATGATCTTCTCTTTGTTTTAGAGAGTATGCGAAGAAGTTCGTGTCGGTTGTCCATTTATTGTAACAACAAAGAAAAAGTTGTACAAATATGGTAAGTGCTAACTAGCCATTACTGAAAGTAAAACATCTACTGTACAACTATCTACTGTACAATGACAATAAATATTTTTATAGTATGTTAAAATATAAAAAATCTGATGAAAATATTTATTAATCGGCATCTATAGCCAATATATATTTTATTATCATAAATCTCAATTTGTGATAATAAAAGTATATATTTTAAAAAATATAAAAATTTTTGCCTCGCTCGCGTGGAATTTGTCTGCCGCATTAAATTTCGTGAAGGATCATCAAAAGATTGTATAAGATTATATTTTATAATCTTTTTTTTTACAATTTTCTACTTGTACATTCAAAATTTATTAAATTTTAGATTAGAATTGTGATACGTTAAACTAGTACATATCTAGAAGATTACTCTTAGAGGGCAGATTTTTTCCGTGTAATAGACATGTATCGTTATAATTTCATTTCAAAATGACATAAAATCATTACAAATATTAAACTTAAATTTAAAAAGCGTATAAAAATTTTTGAAACGAAGCAGGATTTGAACCCGCGCCTCGGGAATACCGTTCCAGCGCTCTGACCAACTAAGCCGTACGTTCTCACCGAGATCCGTCGAAATTCTTATACGCTTGTTAAAACTTATTTATTAGCATTTATTATATTTAGCATCTCTGTAGGGAGATTTTTACAAATTTCCGCTACCCAAAGACAACTCGTAAGAATTACCGTTTGGCAAGAGAGAATACTATTTATTTTAATATTTTTACTATGTTTTAAAGTGTTATTCCACACTTAGGACAAAAAATACTAAACTTAAATTTAAAAAGCGTATAAAAAATATTTTATACGCTTTATAAAAAAATATTTTATACACTTTTTAAATTTAAGCATAGTATTTTCTGTCCTAAGTGTGGAATAACACTTTAAAACATAGTAAAAATCATTACAAATATGTTATTCTAATGTATACAATATTATTCTTAAGCTTAATCCAAATCCGTCAAATATTATTTTGGCGAAACGATAACAAACTAATATATGTACCTACGTACATCCATGTTCCCAAATTTTCGCATTTATAATATCAGTAGGACTTATTCAATTTTACTAACACCGCTTATCTATCTATCTCTCTATAATTCTAACATTGCACAAAAACATTTTTTTCTTTAATGATATGAATTTAAATTTTGACTGTACACGTGCTAAATATGAAGTCTTATTCGACTTCATATTTTGAAGACAAAACCCTAAAAAGGTTTTATGGAACAAAAAAAGTAAAGTATTATTTAACTTAATTTATACTTGTCACAATCATTATTTCACAAGCAGTTTTTCAGTTGTAACTACGGAGAAACTATTATTTTATGGAAGAGAATATAATTAATACCCTGCTAATGTTGAACGTTGTCAGTTTAGTAATGCTACTAGCTATTAGAACGAGAAATTATTTGTAATTTCAATATTGATTAAAATTTGTTTTCAGAAATCTTTATTTATTATTTATTTTATTTTTAAGATTCGGACTCTAAGTAAAAAATACTTTTACCTAAATAAATATATACCTATATAAATATAATCATATCGATGCTCATTTTATTTTACGTATTCTTTCAAAAAAAAAAGCTTTTTCTCACCTTCACGCTGTATCCCACACATGGTAAGGTAGTGGGAGCTTTGTAACGTAGTGTTAAGAAACTCCGTTCTTATCCATACTTGAAAATTATAAATATTTTATCTAATATTTCACTTTCTCGAGTTGGTCGTGAGTCGAACCCACTTCCTCTCGCGTTTAAAGTCACACAGACGCTTGTGCACCGGCGCCACGATAAGCTTTCTCTGATTGTCAGTTATTGTCATATAATATTTTGTATGAATGACATAGTCCTTCACGTCCATTTTCATAACCAAATATTAATTTGAAATTGTATCACATTCGGTTCATTTACTTAGTTGAGTTTATCTTGGGTGTACTAACTAAATTTAGTGTAATTTTCTATTCTTATTTACTTTACTTTTTTTACTTACAAATAAATGTACAGACATATTCTTTTATCAAATTATAAATTTTAGCAATCACTTTTGGGAGGACTTTACACATTTTCGCTAGTAATTGTGCATAGAACATTTTGTTTCCATTTTTGAAATATATTGTTAATATTGTTTTTTTCTAAATATTTTTTCCTTATTGAGACTCTGATGTTTCGTAAAAGAAATAATAGAAATATAGTACAATTTTAATATTTGTCAATTGTGAATATTTTTATTTTGCTAACCATTCAAAGAAAAAACAATTCTTTGATTAATTTCCCAAGAGTGGCGTAAACAGTGAATTAAGAAATTAACGACTAGCGGGCTCGACGTGGCTTTGCTTGCTTTTGTTTTATTTTAATATAATTTAAGCGCATTTAGGAAAAATGCGTTGGTTAGTTTAATACTATTATCAATACTGTTAGAAACTTTATAGACCTTTTGGCATTTTATTTCATTTTGTTCGCATGAATTATATTTAATAGAAAAATATTTAAGTATATTTATTTATTTATTTATTTACACAATTTATACCAATAAATTGCTTTATTGTACACAATTTCTACCAATAAATTTGCAGAGCTTAACGCTAAACAGCTATTTCTACCAGCCAACCTCGTCAGGTGGGAAATGTAGTAGTAGGTGTACAATATTACTACATACATACACTCATATATATATACATATATACACACATACACATACATATTTAAAAATATATACATACATATACGTACACATATATACACATATACATCCATAACCATATAAACGCATACTCGTATACCAATATATATGATATAAACCAACAAATACAAAACCATAATACATATATTATTACTATATAAACTATATTTATATTCCATTATGGTTCCGTTAAAATTCGGCCTAAAATGAAAGCCTCGCGGAAAGGAGCTCTTTTAATTTCTTTCCTGCTACTGTAAATGAGTTGGCCATGAAAACAGAAGTGTGGATGGGTGTAGAGAGCGTGAGATTAGATTAGGATCGCAAGGACTTATTATAGAAATCAGAAAGGAAAGAAAAGTTGGAGGACAGGTAGGAAGGATAATTAGGATTCAAAAGGATGGAGTACAGTAAGCAAAGGACCCTAGACTTCCTACGATCGGCTATCAAAAGCCAACCAAGCTGCTTCCTATAAGACGATATATGATCATACTTGCGTAGGTTATAAATAAATCGTATGCAAGTGTTAAAATCCGTTCAAGGTTGTTTAAGAGTTCTTTATTCATATCCAAACAGCAAGCATCACAATAGTCAATAATAGGAAGCAACAAGGTGCTAACTAGTAGTTTCTTTGTGTTCACCGGTAAGAATTTTTTAACCGCATCATAGAGTGCAGGGATGTGTATACCTTTCGCGAAACCTCGGTAACATATACGCCCCAGGACAATTTATTGTCAATTATTAATCCCAGATCCTTCACAGTGCTAGAGAGATTGATCACTTATCTAAATAACGTGAAAAAATATTTTTCCTAAAAATATATGATTTCGTTAGGGAGTCCCCCCACTCCAAATTGTATAATAAAGAAGGTCATGAAAAATAATTACTAACCAGCATTTTTTTTGTTTATTGGCTGGTATTTACATAGTTTACATTGTGCTATAAATTGCATGGATACTAGCTAATATTTAATATAAAAATTTAATTAAAAAAAATGTAATATTGAAGTACTTATATTTAATTTAAAAATAATTACTATCACGCTGAATATTCGAGAATAACTTCGTTTCAATGTGACGCCCAAAAAACCCCTGTACGAAAATTCTCGATTGTAGAACTTGTTAACTAAGATAATAGAGATAAGATATATAGAATTTACGAATTAAAACAAAATATTCCTAATACTTTTTGCATTACTGCTTGTTAGTAATAAATTATGAAATTTGTTCTAGAGATCCTGTACTATATACACATACATAGTTATTGAAGTTTTCTGTCACACTTCAATTTTAAATCACATTGAAGTTTTATCGCACTTTAATTTTATTTCTAGTGATGAAGGTGTATCAAGTCAAAGAGTTATTTTTTTCTTTCTTTTATTTATCTGTTTGTCTGTTTAGCGGTTGAAATTGTTAAAATATATATTTTTTTAATAAAAATAACAACTAAAAAATTAAAAGTCAATAATATTAAAAATATTTGATATATAAACACTCAACATACTCAAGTAATTTATTTTAGTTTTTGTTTCATCAGAATCGGCACAGGACTTACAAGGTATTGTAAAGTGGCACCACTTCACTAAATTTTCGTTTCTTCGCGCATTACTGTTATGTTGTCACGATGTGGGTGTCATGTCTTATTGCAGGCCGTGGCGAAGTGTTTATGTGCATAAAATGTCTACTGTGTGGTTAGAAAAATCAGCTGCGGGTGTCAGGACGTGTCAGCGAACACTTCACCAGATGCCGATGCAGTATAATAAATGCAATACAGAACGCACAGCAAGGGGACGTCCACGCAAAGCCAATGTGTCGAGTTTTTCTTAGTTTATTTCCCCCTATATTTAAGCGTCTGTACGTATGTAATTAAGCAGATACTGAGGCGCACCAATTTAGAGATGAGAACACTACTCTATATAAGACTGTTAATTAAATTTAAGAGGAGTGCTTTCAAAAACAAGTGATACAACAAATTTGATTTTCTTAGTGGTTAACGCACAAGTCAGTGTCTTTTAAGGGTTGTATTGAACTAGATTTATTTCAAATTATTAAGGGGGGCGCCAGCGTTCAGCTGGCATGTAATCAGAGCAGAAACTGTCGACAGCGACATGGACGGCGACTTCACCCAGTGAGGGAGTAGTGCAGTACAGTCCACTTGTATAAATTTTCGAGCAGAACCTATACTGCCTATTTACAAGGAACGTCCCGTGCCATACCCGATCAAAAGCTTTCTCAATGTCCAGACTAACTGCCAGACCCTCTATTACGTTTAATAGCCTCAGCTTAACGGCGTTACACAAGAAGATCATTGACCGAGCAAGCATAGTAGAAGCTATATTGATGGTCACTGATCGATCTGTGAACCTTTATTATGCTGTCCATTTATTATGCTCTTCATAACTTTAGAAAATAGAGAGATATAACAATAGGCCAGTAGTTAGTAGGATAGGAACCATAACATTTTTGGGGTTCGGGTGGAAAAGGGATTTCTTCAACAAGTCTGGTACTGACTCATGGACTGAGTAAGAGTACCGAAACACACCCATAGCATCGGTTTATCTGATCCTGACTAGATTAGTACGTGCAAATAGAAAGGTCATAGTGGTGGCGCAGCGGCACAAGATTGTGACTGTAACCGACAGGTTCTGGGTTCGATCCTCAGTCGAGGAAATGAAATATTTAATATTTTCAATTTAAATATTTAATGTTTCATTTCTTCGTTCTGGTAATAAGGCAAAGCACGGTGTTGAGTTCCGCCACTCAACACGCAATGTCTTAAATTCGGCAGAAAGTGGAAAGGAGTATCTTAACGCTAGGTTCCCGTGTTCCCCTTTGCCTACTCTACCTCGTGTGGAATACAGCGTGAAGCTAAAAAAAAACATAAATAATTACTTGATTTTTTTGTTGTTTATCTAAAATTTACACAACTAAACTTTACACTCTAAAATTTAAAGCAAAAGCCTGAAGTTAACTGGGAAAATTTATAGAATGCTTCTTTGGATGTATTCCAAATAGCATTTCTCTCGGCGATATTTAGTGTCTACCTCATTTTCTTTCAATTATATTGTTAAAAAAATAAGAATAGTAAAATAGCATTTCGATATATATATATATATATATATATATATATATATATATATATATATATATATATATATATATATATATATATATATATATTTATACCTAATTTGATAGGCAGTGAACGCTAGAGAATTTAGAAAGTAGCTTTGACATGCCTAAGGTACATAAGATTTTTGTAACTTATATAAAACTTAACGTATAATTGTACTAAGAAGAATAGATAAGAACAGATACTTAGCAGTTTTCCGCTGTTCGTAGAAGCTCAATTTCCTGTACTAAATACTAGAGCTCTAAAGATGCGTGATTCCTAGTGGAGTTTTACAAAACCTTACTAAAAATATTCATTTATACGTAATTTAAACCAGAGGTCTTTTGTTATATTATTATTTTAGTGCAAAACATTATAATATGACTGAAATGTATATTTTATATATTTATTTAAAAAAGTGGAACACTGCACTTAATAAATAAAATTTGTCTCTTGCTGCAGTATAATAAATATCAACAGTGTTGATACAAAGCAGTTGTTCCAACGGGGACGCCTTAGCTCACCTCCATATCTCAGTGAGCATGATAAAGTGTGGCTTTCACGTTATTGAGTGCATCCGTAAAAATAACTGAAAGAACACTGAATTCTTATGTGTATCAATATATATATATATATATATATATATATATATATATATATATATATATATATATATATATATATATATATATATATACATATATATATAAATAAATAAAGATTTATTATACTTAAATACTTAGTTTTCCAGCACGGTTATTTAAGGAATTCGATGATAAAACAATATTATTTTGAAACACATAAAATATAATAGGTGATAAAAACTTTATATCCAACTAGTAAGCTATTTTTAGCTCACACATTTCTCTGTTAATTCAATTGTTGTTCTAGTGTGCAGCGAATCAATAAAATGGTTAAACAATACAGTACTCTCTAGTGTTACCAACTACAGTAAAAAACAACCATTTTTTTTTGTTTTCTGTACCATATAATCAAACTGAAATGTTCGAAACCGACGCTAAATTACAAATAAACGATTATTTTTTTATATAGATAGATAAATAAAATCTGTTTTCACAGACGAATCTGGTCAGAATCAGACAAACTGATTTTATGGGTGTGTTTCGGTACTCTTACTCAGCCCGTGAGTCAGTACAAGACTTCTTGAAGCAATCCCTTTTCTACGCGATCCCTAAAAATGTGATGGTTCCTATCCTAGTAACTACTGGCCTATTGTTACACCTCTCTCTTCCTCTCTCTTCTCTTTCTAAAGTTATGAAGAGCATAATACATAGCCAGCTTCATCTGGAGGTGCACTGATTGATCAGTTATATTTATATATATATATATATATATATATATATATATATATATATATATATATATATATATATATATATATATATATATATATATATATATATATATATATATATATATATATATATATATATATATATATATATGCATATAATATCATGACCATAACAATGGATTTTTTAATATATTAGAACGTACTAAAGTCAGTAATTGTACTTACTGTCTATTGAGGCATAAGCAATAAATTAATCTAAAAATATTACAGGTAAATTGGAAGCAGCAGAAAATTCATAAATCAATAATAAAATAATATTCATAGCGTAAGAGCTATTTGAAACTGAATATACCTGTTGATACGAACTGACGGGCAATTTACTGCTGGTAAAAGAGTATCAGTAATGCTACGAACGACGTGTGACGACAAAATGTTTAAAATTTAATTTGGTAAAATGTTTGAATTAAAGAGTCCTTTTAAGTAATCCTTTTATAAAAACTTGTGTAAAACAAGTTGTGAAGCTGAGGGCAAGCAGCGGTCATTCCATTAGCGACACACGTGTTGCTATTTACACGCAAACCTCGTTATCGCACCTTTGTCGGTAAGCTCTTATGTTTCGTATGAAAATGAAAATTTACACGTTCTTACATTCAATATTTGTTCTACAAATTCTATGGATGATATACATAGGTAAGTACAGAATTTAAATGAAGTACATAAATAAATTATAATTATGTCTACTTTATCAAATTAAATCTTTATCAAATTAAATCAAATAAGTTTACTCTCAAGCGTGAAACTTTCGACCGTTGGTGTAGGTGCATCAGAGGTACCTTACAATGCACTAACACTTACTCCAGCTGCTTCAACTTAATATAGCTAATCACTAGATTACTTTATATAAATGAGGAATCGCAGGTACATATAACTATAAATTGGTCTCAGCCATATTTATAATTAAAATATAATAATTTTTAGTAAAACATTATATTTTTGAAGGTCAACCAAGGTTTCCTTTTACCTCTCTTACAAGTCACTTTTCCTTCATAACTTTTTTTACGTTGTCGTTACTTATTATTTCGTATATCTATTCATTGCGGATACGATTAGCTAAACTGACCTCGCATATCCTACAAAGAGATCGCACCTTTCATCTTTCTTTGTTATTCTTCTGCTAGTCTTTTGGTTTCATTGCCATATAATAGCGTAGGTACTAACACTGCATTGAGTACGGCCAAACAGGCAGCTGTGTTGATGTTTTGCTGACTCATCAATTAAAATCAAATTTTCTCTATATTAAGTTAAAACTATGGTAAACATGCAGTTAATTAAAAAAATAACCCATTTTTATCGTTCGTAGGCAGGTTGGAAGAGCTTATCGGCAAAAAGATATTAAAATTTACAAATGAGTAAGTATCACAGTTACGATATGAAAGAAATTCTGAAGGGCAACGAGTTATAAGGCGTTTCCAAATTTGGAATTCTAATATTATAGAAGAAGAATTATTTATAGAATTTTCTAGATTGAACTATAATACTAATATAGCGTACTATAGCAAATAAATTGTTGTTTTGGGACCGATGAATATTGAATGCAAGTAGTGTAAGTCTCAAGTACAAGGGTGCACCTGTGAGAATGTGGAAAGCACATGTACCGTCGAATTGGGGCTTCAAGAGAGTGCAATTTCCTTGCATGCCGTTGACCCAACTATAAATTAACTTCAAGGTCAAACTCTTAAGCGGAGTAAAATTAAGAGGAAATTGTTTCTCCTGTGACTAGTTGTATATAGTATGCTCTAAAGAAGGCCTCTGAAGTAGCCTGATGACTTAAGATTCGAAGTGTGTGTTGCCGTATGATTCTGTGTTTAGAATACCCTCGGCATTTAAAACCGGCATTAAGTAGTGGCTTTGGCCACTGCGTTACGCATTGGGTAATGCCGGGCTCGGTGCCCATCCATCTTAAAGACTGGCAACACTCATGTAGCTCCTCTGGAGTTACACGGGGCCATAAGTGACGGTAATTACTTACCAAAAGGTGATCCATACGCTTGTTTGCCGTCTTTTCCATAAAAAAAGAAGGAATAAAAAAATATTAATATTTCTTTTATTTTTGATTTTGCTGTATCATTTTTACTTCATAAACGATCAAGCTTCGTGTTTATAAAATATACAAAATTTTATTTTGTTGTCATGTATATTTAACCTTTATATTTTTACGCTTAAATTATTATATTTAAAAGTATTCAAACATTTTCGGAAAATAATTTTATAACGTAAAAATCCTAATAAAATCATATTCGGGCGCGGGCTCTACGCCAACGAAGTCACTGGCAAAACTATTTGAAATATATATAGTTTTATGGACGTCTTGTCCAGGCAAACGAGCGTACGGGTCACCTGATGGTGAGTGATCACCGTCGCCCACGGCCCCGTGTAACACCAGGAGAGCTACAGGTGCGTTGCCGGCCTTTGAAGTGGAGGTATATGCGCTTTTTGAAGGTACCCATGTCATATCGACCTGGAAATACTGCCGCAGGTAGGTCGTTTCAGAGATGTGTAGCGCGTGGATGGAAATTCCTACGAAACTGCACAGTACTCGACTACCACGTACCCAGATGATGTGCATTGACTTGTGGCATACTGTGCGGTTAGAAAATTCGGCGGCAGGTACCAAGTCAAACAGTTCTCCAGAACACTCCTCGTGATAAATGCGGTAGAGAACGCACAGCGAAGATACGTCTCTACGCAAAGCCAAAGTGTCAAGCCCCTTACAGATCATTGGGTCCCCAACGATTCGAACGGCTCTACGTTGTACGCGATCAAATGGTTCAAGCTGATACTGGGGTGCACCAGCCCAGAGGTGAGAACAGGATTCCATATGAGGCCGAACCTGGGCCCTATACAGGGCTAAACGGTGTTTTGGCGTGAAATACTGTCTCGCTCTGCTGATGACCGCCAGTTTCTTTGAGGCCACTTGGCCTTGCTTTCCAGATGATCGCGATACTGGCAGTCGCTTGAAAAGCTGAGGCCCAATATACTGAAGCAGGGCGCGGCTTTAAGAGAGTGTTTTTGAAAACTGGTGATACGACAAATGGGATGTTTTTAGTGGTAAACGCGCAAACTTGTGTCTTTCTTGAATTGAACTAGGTTCTTTTCACCCCATACGGAGACATTGTTGAGGGATGCCTCAACAGAAGACACAAGTTGATTTCGGCACTGGTCGACGTTTTCCCGAGAAAGACTTGCACGGCCGGAGTATACAGCGTCCACAGTGCTATCATCTGCATAACAATGTATGTTAGAGTCCTCCAACATGTCATTTATATGCAGAAGAAATAACGTAGGGGACAGCACGCAGCCTTGGGGGACGCCAGCCTTCACGGGCATGTATTTGGAGCATAAATCGTCGACAGTGACGTTCTCGGGAAGCCCTTAAGATGGAAGTTTCGCAAGGAGCGTCCCATGCCGCACACGACGCCTTCGCCATGCCCAGACTAACTGGGCCCTCTCCCTTGCTATCAATAGCCGCAGCCCAGCGGTGGGTTAGGTAAACCAGAAGATCACCGGTTGAGCGACCCTGACGAAAGCCATATTGACGGTCGTTAATCAATCGATGATCCTCTAGATAAACCAAGAGATAGCTATTGATTATGCTCCCCATAATTTTTGAGAGCAGGGAGGTGATAGCAATAGGCCTGCAGTTAGTTGGATCGGAACCATCGCCTTTTTCGGAATCAGGTGGATAGGAGCGCTCCTCCACGAATCTGGGACTACGCCGACCGAGTAAGAGTGCCGAAATAGACGCGTTAGCACCGGAGTCAGCTCAGGAGCACATGAACAAGAGGAGAAATCACATCTGGCCCACTCGACTTGTGGATGTCCAAAGAAGATAGAGCTCGCCTAACAGCTTTCTGACTGATTTTAACGTCAGGCATTGAACTCTGACACCGCGGGATGGTCGGCGGCGTTGTTCCTCAGTCATCCATAATCGAGTTTGAGGTAAAGAGAGCGTCCAGAAGATCGGCTTTATCTTTCGCCGTATGGATCAAGATGTCATTTTCCGTGCGCAGCGGCGGAAGCGAAGGCAGGCTAAAGTTGTTAAGAGCAGCCTTTGAAAGCGCTCAAAACTGGCGAGTTCCCGACAGGTAACTCTTAAGCTTCTCACCGAATTTAACGATGTGCTCGGACCTTGCTCTGGCAATTTGCCGCTTAAAGTACGTAGGGGCACGGTTTTACTTTCTTTTTAAGATTTTCACCTTTGGATCCTTAGTGATAAGTGCCTCGGCCCAGGTTCGATATGCCTCACGCTTACCAGAACCAGCAAACTTGCAAGACGTATCAAACCAAGGCTGTGACTTGCCACCGATTAACAGTACGTTTCTGCATTACCACTATGGGACCTGTACATGCATGCGTAGATTCGGACACGATCATCCATGTCTACACGGAGCCAGGTGGTGAACAGGTCCCGACCTTCAAAGTTGACAAGACAACGAAAACTCATGTCCCACCTTAGATACACAGCATCCCCGGCATGAGGTAGAAATTATGTTCTATTTTGTAGCCGGGGTATTGAAGATAGGCTGTGTCGCTCGATCGGGCAATTTGGGTTTCCGTCAGGAATAACAAGGCCGACTGTGCCGTCTCAAGATGGTTGTGGACTACGTTCAGATTGGAGTGTAGGCCCCTGATGTTGGTAAAGTTAACGCTGAGAGTAGCAAGGGCTGCCATGGAACGTATACCTCGTTTGCCTTGCCGTAAAATCCGCGGTACTGTGCTTTCCCCAGAATTCGACGGACGACCTGAGCTTGAAGACTCAGGGAGGGAATCTCCAGCATCGAAGATGCTGGTATCCTCCTGGGGTAGTTTTTCTCTCAGTTCCGCTTTCATATTCCAGAGGCGGTTGGGGATGGGCACCGGGGCGCGGCATTACCCTATGCGAAACAAAGCCATTGACCAAAGCCACTACTTAACGCCGTTTTTAAATGCCGGGGGTGATAACGATCCGGTGGAGTCTGCCCATGCGTGTTGACATTGCTGACAGCGTGACTCTACCACACGTACTTAAGTCGCCTCTTATGACACCATCAGTACCAGGATGATCCTATTCTAAGCCCGGATCACACGGCAATTATTAAATAATAAGCAAATAAATTCAAATATTTTATTTACAATTTGAAGTTACATGCTTAATTTTTTGAACGGTAAACAATTCACCATCGGTGCGCTAAAGTTATAATTATATGTCAAGAATGTTATCATTCTTTTTCTATTAGTTACAGCGTTAACATATTACAAAGCACTTTGTGTGATATATTATATTGTTAATCAGTGGTTTTAACACAAAGGCTCTTCCTCGAAAGCATTCAATCGGCCAGTGCACAATGATTGATGTTTAATCGATAATATTAATTCTATATACATAGTTTATATATATTATACATACATGTGTTTCTGCATAGGAACTCTTAGATAAAATGAGTATAAAGATATTCATAGCATCTGTATTAATGTAATAAATTAATTATTAATTGATAATAAGTAAATTATTGAATAATAATTAAGTTAATTATACGTATGCTATTGTATGTAATATATATGCGCAAAAATTCAATGGGCACTTCAATAGTGTGGGTTCAATTTCTAATCAAGGAAATATAGTTTTAATATTTTTATTTTCCTCTTTCTAGCATTTTTTTCATTCTACCATTCTCTACTCTTTTTACCATTTTCTAAATTTTTCTCTTTACCAAAGGCTAGTATGGCATTGTGTTTCGCTTCACAACAAGCATTGCTTCGATACATTGGAAAGTGGGGAGATTATCTTAACACTAGGCTCCCAGATTCCCTGTACCTACCAGGCTATTTGAATTTGTGGTATTGCGTGTTGTCTTTTACCAGAACGAAGAAATGGAAACATTAAATATTTAAATTGAAAATATTAAATATTTTATTTCCTCGAGTGGGGATCGACCCACAACCTGTCGGTTACAGTCACACGCTTGTGCCACTGCGCCACGATAAACCTCAAGATATTACATTTATTCAAATAGATAGCCCTGTGATTCTGGCTTAGAATAGGATCACCCTGGTACTGATGGTGTCGTAAGAGGTGACTAAAATACTTGTGGGAGAGTCACGTTGTCAACAACATGCGTGGGCAGACTCGACCGAATTATTACCATCCCCGGCATTTAAAACCAGCGTTAAGTAATGGCTTCGGCCACTGTGTTTCTCATTGGGTAATGCCGGACCCCGGTGCCCATCCATCTTAAAGGCCGGCAACGATCCTGTACTTCCTTAAGAGTTACACGGAGCCATGGGCGACGGTGATCACTTACCACCAGGTGACCCGTACGCTCGTTTGCCGTGTCTTGTCCATAAAAAAAAATAAAAAAGATTAATACGAGACAAGCTTAAGATCTCGTAAACACCAAGACGCTCAGTGTTTAAATATATTTTGACATCTTAACGTTTTATTTTGGTTCGTCCATATTCGACATAAACATATGATGATATTTATTGTCTGGGAGGTATTCATATACTCATCCATGAAATATGGGAGAGTGAGCAAAATGCATTTGCATGAAACATGCATTATCAGCACAAATAAAAATCGATAGCTGGTAAACTTATCTTCAGCGCAGATACTATACATCTAGCCATCATTATCGTTTTAACGAGTATATTTACTATTCAACAGCAAGTTCACGATAGTGCATTACAAATATATTCTTTGACATGTCAACGAACAAAGCTTATACTTACCTAATTTCTTACCGTATTATCAACTATAAAACAATCTTCGTGTAACTAAAATTTTTAAAAATTGCTTAATTATATAAAGTGCTATTATACAAAAGAAATAAATTGAAATATGTTGCAAGATTTTCTTCTAAATTAGCGTATAAATGTAACTGCAGTAGATTAAAAAAGATCTAGGAAAAAATCACAACGTAATATTATATTTTTCTATATAAATTATTAAAGTTCTCTTTGATATCTTGATATTTCGATAAAAAAAAAAGTTATTCTTAATTACTTTTAGCATTTGTTTTTACTTTTGGTATAGTTCTTTAGTTATGGTGTATCAAAGAATATAGTACTTTGCTATATGTTACGTTATATGGAGAACATATAAAAAAAGATTGGTCGTTTAAAAAGAGATCTAGACAAAAAAAAAACAAAGTTGCTATAATAAAGTAATATTTACAAAACATTTTAAGTAACTTAGGAAAGCCAAGTTCACTTAGCATATTACATACAAATCTATGACAAGCGTAACATTCACCATTTACATGTCACTTGTCATATCTTTATGAAATATTTCTATTATGTTAGAGCCATAAATATAAAAATATATTTTAACATAACATAGTAAAGTTTGCGATGAATTTTATTATGGATGGGGTTTTGCTATGTCAGTACGTCCCTAGGACCTAGTACAGTAACAGGTGTGTACATAAGGCTTTTATAACTTGGTATGGTATACAAAATATAAAATTACGAACAAGAAGATATCTTTTATTTAGCTCTCTTTCGGAGCTTTTTCTATCATATTACCTATGATGGAAAATAAATAAAATTAAATTAAAATTAAAGTCAATATTATGATTAGTTTTTTAAAATAAAAATGTAAGTAACTTGGCTATATGGACAATGGTATAAATAACTTAGTAATATTTGCTTTGAAATTAAATAGTTGGTATCGAACCCCTTATTAATAGCAATCAAACCTGCTCTCTGCTTATTAAATACTACTTAATATTAATGTCTTTTTGGTTATATAATAATAAACAAATAATTATGATTAAATTTATGTAATAAACACTTAAGAAATAATAAAAAAAATAATTTCGTTATAAATATCGTTTCGATATTGTAGCATGCTCGTTATCGCTACATCTAAAACACATTCTTTTGACCTTTGAAAATATAAATCTGAGCACCTGGGCTTCCAATCACACGAAACATATTGTTGGTTAGATTTCGCTTACTTTTATTTGAAAAAAAAAACTGTAAAAGTCTTGCATTGTACCAGAAAGGCGAATGGGAATTTTATAAAGTGTTTATAAAGTATTCATAAATATCATTGAAAACGAAATGATTTATGATTATTTTTTATCGTGGTTAATCTGTATCTGTTGACAATGTATTTATTGAATAGTACTTTAATCAATAACAAAAAAATATGGTTTCTATTTGTAAAATGCAGATTATATAAATGAATCAATAAAAAAAAATATCAACACAAAAAATAATGTAATTTTTGTAATTACACAACAGATTTTAACAAGATTTTCACTAACAAAGTATGTGATTTTAGCGGAAGATTTATAAAAAACATTTTTTTATATATATTATCAAAATATTCTGGTTGGTAGGTTAGGTTAGGTAAGTCTTTAAATATTTTTTAATAACATTATCAGTCGTAAAGGGATATAATCAACAAACTATAACCAGTGTGTGAGAGGCAGAGTAGCATAATAATATTTATTATTAAAATATTGTTTTTTTTTTATTTTTATACAAACAAACAATATTTAATTTAAAAATAATATTTCAAATATTAATTCATGTATAAAATTTAAGTTTGTCGCGTTGACCTATTTCTAAAAGACCTAATTTTGCTAAATCAATAACTTCGTAATTATACCGTCACTGTGTTATGACGTACCAGTTAGTAAAAATTACATCGTGGGATAGTGGGACAATTTCCGTATGTTAAGCAACGTGATTACGGGAGGAGGCATTCTTACTGCAAGGTTGCCTACTCAGCACGTTGTGGGTTCGGTTCTCTCTCGGGACAATGTGTGTCGACATACGAACGTTTGTCTTCAATATGAAACAACGGAGTGCCTCTTTATTAAGTTTTCTCTACCTACCCGACTTTAGTATATATATAGCCTAAAGCTGAAAAAAACATTGTTTATTTAATAGCAATACTGATAATTTATACTGGTAATTTATTGACATTTGAAGCTGTAGGTATACGGCGTAGTATAGTGTGAATAATGGCCAGTTGCATGACTTTGCAAAGTATAGTCTGACAATTTCGTTTATATTAGATTTTAGTTATTATACATTTTCTCAAAATATATTTATGGTAGGTTGGCATATAATTATATAACTTTTGTGAAAAAAAAATATATTGAAAATGTTATATTGACATCGCCAATTAATATTGACATCAACAATTTGGAATGACGTCAATGACAATAGAAATATTTAAATATTGCTCTATTTTATATATTGTACCCCTTAAAAATAATTTTACTTACAGAAGTTTAACAAAGAGCTCTAAAAGAGCTCATCTGCATTTCATATTATGCCGCATTGAGATTAACGGCGGTAAACGCGTTTGATTACTATTCATAACTGAGGCTCTTGAAGCCTTTGTCAATGTATGCGACAAATTAATACGAAGATGAATACTTACTTTTGTCCTTGACATTGCTCTGTCGCCTTAGTTTATGTTGAGAGAATTTGATTGGAAATTACTTGTTCTTTAGAAGTTTCAATTTGTTTTAATTAAATTTTAATTGCTTGATTATTTAAAATAAAAGAAATATACAAGGTATTAGAAGTGTTTATTTTTAACAGTTGTATTTTATATGTATAAAAGTATTTATGTATAAACATTAATATGTACTCACGCAAATGATAATAGATATATGTTCACAGCCAGAGTAGATAATTACATAAATCTGAACAACGGCTTTACCTTTGGTAAGTTTTGTCCGAAAACACGTAGAAATAGGAAAAGTTTGTTTCTTTTCATTACACTCAGCGAGTAAGTAAAAGTGTTTTGCTACAATGATAACGAGGTTTTCACACAAATAGTAACACGTGTCTCTCTAATGGAGTGACCTCTTTTGTATTCACGGTCGTATAACCTTATACATTTAACCCTCATGATAATTTTGCTTTTAATATTTAAATTTATTTATTATATTTCCTTGATCATGTGGCCGTTATGTTACCGTAGCCATTTTTTGTGAAAAAAATACCTGTGGTGGCTTTTTATTATGTTTCTGTATGTCACTTCTGTTTATGCTTACAATTAATAAAATTAATGTAATTAAAAGAATGTATAAATTTGCCGTAAAACATTTGTATTTAAATACAATTTTCTGTATAGTTATATAAGTAGAAAGTCTGCTGATAAACACTTTTTATATGAAATGAGTAAAAAAACCATTCGCCAAGGCTGATTTTATATAAAATGTGTCAATAATAATCCATATCAATTGCTTTCGTTACATTGAACATACCTACACCAGAAATAGCATTCAGACATAAATACCTACACCAGAAATAGCATTCAGACATATATATGTTGATTTCATAGAATTTCTGGCATTTTGTTAATAGTGTGGTTTTTTGGATAAATTTTTAGTTATGGAATTGTATATACTATGGTAGACTTCGTCTAAATTTATATTTTAAACAGGAGTGGAAATTCGAGATTAAAAATAGGCTATCAAAAGATTCTTGGCTACTTCAGTCTCATTGCAAGTCGGAACCAAACAGATTTGAAAAGCTCTTCGTTATCGGGAAAGAAGAAGGAAAAAAATATACCTAGCCGTTGGTGTGACCAAGTTACGGTGTATACTGGTCTACAACAGTCAACAACAACTGCCCTACGAAAAGCCGAATACTGAACCAGATGGAAGCAACATACCTACAAAACCATGAGGGCATTTCAGTTATTTAACACTTTTAACCATTTTTTGACGTTTGTTCTTTTTGTTATGTAATTTTACGTGATAATTAGTTTTTATATTTACTGTCAGTATATTCACTATCCTTATTGATTTTTGTTGTCATAATATTTAAATGTAGGCTTGTCGTCGCAAAAGTGCAGCGTTGAATTTCGCCAATCATTACGCAATGCCTCAAATATGCATTAAATTATGAACAAGGATCTTTAGCTGTACTATTCTTCAATTTATATAGATATATGATATTTAAAGATTTATCAAAAAGTATCATTCTATTTTCAATTTTATAGCTGCAATTGTGGTAGTAATTTCAAATTATTAGGCTAATAAAATTCTGTAGTTGGCAGAGGGAACTTGGAAATCTATTGTTAAGACACTCCATTCCGTTCCCCACTTTCGTCCGAAATTGAGGCGTTGCATGTTGAATAGTGGAATTCTACGCCGCACTTTACCTTGCCGCCAAAGAAAATGAAAATGTCATACATTTTATTTCATTGAGTAGGAATCGAACTAACAACTGGTCACGTTTAAAGTCACATGCTTGTGTCCCAGCGCCACGACTTGCTTGAAATCGATATAATATTGATATGATACAAATACAAATATTGATATGATATAATATTGATATTATACAGAAAATGAACTTATTTAAAGTAAATAATTTCTAATTTTATTTAAGCTCCAAGCTATTACTTCTATATTCACAAATGTTATATGCCCTTTGTATAATAACTATTACAACAATTTTACATATTATTTATCTTTAATTCGACTGGATTAAGATACTCGTAGAGAGGTGTTGAGTTAACAATAAATATTAATTGTCTGTGTATATTTATCGTAAATATTTACCAAGCCAATAAGATTATAAAAGTTGCAATTTTAATACAAATGTTTTGTTTTTATCTTATTTATATATACATTGTTAATTTATAATGTATATAATAAAAAATATATATACTTTTTTATCATTCAACAAGAAATATTGAAATATGGAATGGATTTACATATATGCCAATGATGACACGGTTGATACATTCTGTATGTCAAAGTGCATGACATAGTGCACCTTTCCTAGTATCGAAAGGGGCCATTAGGCACCTAGCATGCAAACTAACAGAAAAATCTATAAACATTTTCATATATGTATGTTGAAAAATATTAACGCAAAATGTATAAATTTTTCTGTGTGAGTTCTATTTATTTTGTCTTTGTTAGTACTCGTACAAATATAAAGTACATTTTAAAGTGTTTGTTGATTAAGGTCTGATTTTTGTTTGCAATTCACAATATTGCAATTCACGGCAGAACAGGCAGAGAGGACCAAGTTTTAAGACTACTGTCCCATTTCTGATTTCCACTCGAATTCGAGACACTGCGTGCTATAAGTGTGAAATTTAAAGCCAAAAACTTATTGATGTTTATTATCAGACACGGCTAAAAAGATTTAGATGTAGTTCTTACTTTTTTATTTTGGCAACTTTCCTTTAACATTTTTTGTATTTAAATAAGTTTATAAATAAATATATAAAAAGTTATATCAATTTAAAATATTTGGTTTGACAACATTTTTATTAATTTTTTTGATACTTTGGTTTTAAGTGTCTTATTAGAACAGATAAATAAAAAAATATCTCTAATTTAGGTACTTACCAATGTACTTATTCTTTTTTTTTGTAATAAGTGTAAGCAAACAAATTTGCATATTGTATTTTTGAAATAAATGTCTGTGAGTCAGTTTAGGTTTTATTTTAAAATAGTCAGACGGCAAACTAGGTAGGCAGTAAAGACTATCGAGAGAAATGCTATTTGGAAAGCTCCCAAAGGAACGTTTGAAAGAAATTTTGTAAGTAATTTTTACTATTCATGAAGTATGAGATGAATAAAGAGAGTCATAAATTATAATATACACCTACTTAGTTACTTAGAACGTCTACAAAATTTATGCATCAGATATATATTTGGGATTGAAAAGGTCAATCCTTTTTTTTAATGAAAAAAACAAGGCAAACGTGTATACGGGTAACCTGATGGTAAGTGATCACCGTCACCCACGGTTCCATGTAACACCTGGGGAGCTACAGGTGCGTTGCAGGCCTTTAAAATGGAGGTAGATATGCTTTTTGAAAGTCAACCCATGTCGTATCGACCTGGGACTACTTCCAAAACTCTTACGTCTCCCTTTGATTTATATGCTGAAGACCTACAAATTTACTTAGCCGCCCCGTCCGATGGTATTAGTGAGGTTATTCATAAGCTTAACGTAGATTTGCAAAGCGTTAGTACGTGGAGCCGATGTTTCGGCTTAACTGTCAATCCTGACAAGTCGCAAGTAAGTATTATTGGTGGCACCAAACAATTGAAAAACTTGATTGGAATGGTCTCCCTACTATCAAGTTTGACGGTGTCGATTTACGTCTAGCTTCATCTATTAAGAACCTTGGAATTATGTTAGATAATTCTCTGTCTTGGTCAGTACAAATTGCTGAGGTTAGCCGAAAACTTTTTGCCACGATCGGATCGCTCATACGTTGGAAATATTTATTACCTACTAAGACCAAAACTGCTCTAGCTCATTCCCTACTGTTACTGATTTTTAACTATACTGACTCGTGTTACCCAGACTTATCTGAGGATCAATTAAAAAACTAGAGCGGTTACAAAATCTTTGCATTAGATTTATCTTCGGTCTGCATAAATTTGATCATGTTTCTGATCATCGTCGTCAGCTTGGATGGCTCACTATCCGACTTCGCCGCAACTTCCGCATGCTTTATCTCCTCTATTCTATCCTCTACAACCCTCTCCACCCTTCATATTTAAAAAGTCGATTCTGTATCCTAGGATCTGATTCACTTCGTTGTCTCGAACTCGGATCTCGTAGTGACAATCTCCTTAAACTGCCCACCTCCCAAACTCAATTCTATTCCATTTCCTTCACTGTGAAATCTGCGATTCTTTGGAATGAACTTCCCACTGAAGTGGGAATTCGTTTTTAAATATCGTCTTAGAGAGTACCTGTTTAATTTAGATCAATATTTTTTTTAGATTAATATACATAATATATATGTGTATATGTATGTATGTATATGTATGTATGTACAGGGTGGGCCTTGGAGTTTTGCGAATTTGAAATCGCCATAGCGTTGGAACGGGGGAGGGGGGCGGAGCGCGGGAGGTGGGGATCTGTAACTCGGGCCTTGGAAATTTAGTCGCAATGGAGCACTTCACGGGTGAACAGCGTGCGTTCTGTGTAAAAAATTATTACAAAAATGCTGATTCGTGCGTTATTGTTCGACGTTCATTTCGCTCCCACTATGGATTGCACGATTTAAAACAGTGTCCGAGTGAAAGTTTGATTAGGGCGTGGGTCAGAAAGTTCGAGGCTACCGGTTCGACCCTTAATCAGAAACCTAAGGGGCCCGAAAGGACGAAAAGGTCAGATAAAAACATAAACGAAGTCGGAGCTTCCGTACTACGCAATCCTGGGCAATCAACTCGCAAGCGATCAGCAGAGCTATCTGTATCAAGAACGACTTTGCGTCGTATTTTGAAGGAAGATTTAAAATTGCACCCGTATAAACTTCAACTAGTGCAAGATTTGAAGCCAAATGATCACAATTTACGACGTGATTTCGTCGAAACAATGTTTGAGCGGTTTCGGAGCTTCAACAATATTCTTTTTTCAGACGAAGCCCATTTTCACTTAAATGGGCACGTAAATAAACAAAATAGTCGTTATTGGGCCTCAGAAAATCCACAATTCAAACACCAAAAGCCTTTGCATTCGCCAAAAGTGACAGTTTGGGCGGCTATTTCAGCACACGGAATCATCGGACCCTTTTTCTTTGAAGACCAGCGAGGGAATTCTGTGACAGTTAATACTGAGCGATACACAGCCATGTTGCGCGATTTCTTTTACCCACAGCTGTCAGAATTTCGAGGGTACAATAGTTCGACATGGTTTCAACAAGATGGCGCCACTTGCCATACCTCTAACGAGAGTTTGGCAGCCGCAAAGGAGATGTTTGCTGGAAAACTCATTTCGCGCCGAGGTGACATTCCATGGTCACCAAGGAGTCCGGATTTAACTCCACCCGATTTTTTCTTGTGGGGCTACATGAAAAGTAGAGTCTACAGTAATAATCCGACCACGATTGCAAAGTTGAAGGCCAATATCCGCGAAGAAATGGCCGCTATTCCGCGTGCCATGTGCAAACGAGTTTTTGTCAAATTGAGGTCGAGATTCGAAGAATGTTTGCAGCGGGATGGTGCGCATCTGGATGATGTTATTTTTAAGAAATGATTTTCCCAAATGTTAACTTTAATTTAAAAATAAATTGGTTTTAATATTACTTTTGTTTTTTTTTTATGAATTTTTCAAATTCGCAAAACTCCGGGGCCCACCCTGTATATGTATGTATGTATATGTATGTATGTATGTGTGTGTGTGTGTGTGTGTGTGTGTGTGTGTGTATATATCTTTGTATTTTCATTTTATTTTTTATTATATAGTATTTATTTATTCTTTTTAAATAAAATTTGCACTGTTACGCTATTCTACTTTTCTCAAGTCTGTTTTTGTATATATATTTTTTAATTCTAAAGGTTGCCTGTTAGAGATTGCTTTAAGCAATAAGGCCGCCTTTGCATGCCTTTTTTTCTGATTTTTGATATTATTATTTTTTTTACCTTTTTTATTGATTGTTTCGTGTGCAATAAAGAAAAAAAAAATAAAAAAAATAAATACAAATATAAAATGTACAACAGGCGACCTTACCGCTATAAGCGAGGCAACCTTAAGGTGTAGAAGTTGTTAAAACGGTAGGGGGTGTACTTGCTAAGCAAAAATATATAAATAACACATAATACATAGATACATACATACGTTCATGAACTTAAATACATACATATAATATAAACAAATACATACATATACACAATTACATACAAACATATATTTACACAAACATGGATACACATAAAGATAATTAAAGAGCTAAGTAGTGTGTTTTTAGAAATAATTTAAAGCGATTAAGACTCTTGGCGCTTCTTATTTTTGTGGGAAGAGAATTCCATAATTGAGCAGCTGAGATTTTGAAGCCGCTCAAGCCTATTTAAATGCTCGTCTCGAATATCGAGATAAATTAAATCAGCATAATCAAGAATAGGCAGTAAGAGAGAATTTGCTGGTACAATTTTAGTAGGTCTAGGAAGAAAATTTTGCAATCTGCGAAGGGAAGCAATAGCGCCAACTGAGTTTATTGATTTGAGGCTCCCATGACAAATACCGATCTAACGTAATGCCTAAATTATTAACTTGTTCTGAATAAGGAATTTGAGTACCATCAAATATTAAGAACGGTAAATTGGCCAAGTTTAATTTTGATAATAATCTACAGCTACTTATAATAATAGATTGGCTTTTAGTTGGATTAATTGTGAGGCCGTAAGATAAACTCAATGCTGATAAACGAGCGAGGTCTGCATTTATTAGGTCAATTCTAGCGGATAAATTTAATAAAGATGTTGTAACATAAATTTGAAGATCATCGGCATAGAGATGATAGAGAGAAGTTATGTGATGGCAAATTGTATTAATAAAAATTGAAAACAGGAGTGGAGACAACACGTCACCTTGTGGAACACCAGCATTTATAGTAGATCAATCAGAAGGTTTATCTTCGACAAGTATACGTTGCCGGCGGACGCACAAGTAACTACGAAACCAGTCAACCACCTCAGGAGATACGTTGAAAGAAATAAGAATGGCAAGCAGGATATCATGGTCCACTATATTGAAAGCGTTGCTAAAATCCAGCAACACCATCACAGTGACCATACGATCATCCATACCTTTTCTAATATCATCTGTTATTTTAACCAGTGCAGTTATCGTACTATGACCGTGACGGAAACCAGATTGGAAAGGATTTAATAACTTTTGGTTCTCCAGGAATAGATCAGTAGCTACGGTCGAACATACAAAACTCATCTGAATAAAATTTAACTAATACAATTAAAAATACTAAAAATGATTGTTCCATTGTCAGTAAGACAAAAATTCTACAACAACGAAGATAAGCTTTTTGAGTATTGCAAGGTATTACCAGTACAAGAAAAAGTAAAATACATGTTATTAGTAGAAAATTTCTTTCGCTATAACAGAAACTTCAAAGAACACAAAACATTTACACGATCTATCTCAAAAAATATTATAGAAACAACTGGGGCTAATAATTTTTATGGTAAAAGGACTACTCATTATATACTCCCAAGATTAATTAATGGAATACCAAAGATGCTTAGAGATAAATTGACTACACACAATATAAAATACAAAATAAAGGATTTTTTAATATCAAATTACATATATGAACATGCTGAAGTATAACTTACTTCGCCGAATTTTCTCAAACTACCTCACAATTACACATTGTTTTTGTTATTATTCTTTTATCTATTTTGTCATTTGATTTTTTATATTTTATTTATTCTAAAGGGATATTTGTATATTATGTTGTTTATAATTTGTAAGTGTAATTTGTAAGTTTGTATGTATCTAAATATTTCACTATATGCTTAGGAATGTGCAGTGGTCACACAAGCCAATTCGGGCTTAAGACCACGAAGATAATGTATTTATTATAGATTAAATAAATTAATTAAAAAAAAACAAATTTAATTGTTGCTGAATAAGGCGTTCCAACACCTTGGATAAAAAAGGAAGTATAGATATGGGACGGTATTCAGAGAAACAAGAGGGATTGAGTTTTTTAGGTATGGAAACTATGTGAGCATCTTTCCAGGAAGAAGGAAACTTAAAGAAGTTAATATATGTATTTAAAATAAACGTAATAACGGGAGCTAAGGTATCAGTTAAAGGAACAATCAATTTACGACAAATGTAATCGCAACCAATAGAATTAGATTTTATGGCCATAGTATTTCTCTTTACGTCACTTATTGAGAATTGACTAAATTTAAAACGAGGGAAATCAGGAGTAAAAGAAGAAAGAAGCTGATTTAAGTGTTTGATTAATTTGAACTTTTTATAGTTGCCGAAACGGAAAAGTGTTTATTAAGCAGATTTAGATTTATATTATCTGGTGGCTGGCTTATGATACTTTGTTTAGAATAAGAAAATAAAATAGTAAAAGTATATATATATATATATATATATATATATATATATATATATATATATATATATATATATATATATATATATATATATATATATATATATATATATATATATATATATATATATATATATATATATATATAAATAAATATAATATTAATGACAAAATAAAACCTTATCATAGTATATAAAAATATTACTAAATATAATGATAGTGATAATTTGTTACAATAACGACAAATAAATTAATATAAGCAAGTTTCTTTTTTATGGTACCGTGATATTCACTAACCTACCAGTTACAAGGGTAGAGATTCTTCACATAAACATTTTATAAACATTTTAAATAATTATTAAAAATGACAATACATACAAAAAAAAAGAACAAAAACCAAACAAATGAATAAATTGTAGTGATGTTAGTAAGTAAATTCGAAGGAAAACCAAGGAATATTAAATTGTACAAAATAAGAAAGTAGATAAAACTAGTAAATAAAAATAATAAATAAATACACACATGCTAACTACACTACATACAAAGATTAAATTCTTACCGCAAGTACAAAAAAAAAAGAAATCAAAATGGATTGCAAAAAAGAAGAAAAATAGATAAACAAAACATATCACTACTAAAAACAAAAACAAAATAAAAATACAAAGAAATTATTCAATTACAAAGGAATGTTACTAACAATTTAAAATACTTAATAATTGATATTATTTGCTAAGTAATTATTAAATCTAAATAAACTATTATAAAACTTACTAAAATAATCTGTTGTATTTATATAAAAAAAAACATAAGCAGTAAACATTGGAACAAATATAAACTGAAATTTAAAAAATAGAACCAAGCTTCAAATTAAAATATTAATAATAAATAAATGAAAAAGTTACTTTTTAACGGCACGTTTAGCGCGTAACGTTGTCAGCATTTACTGACGCCGAAACGTTGCCTAGCCGCCAAAAACGTTTCATGCCTACTGGCAGTCAGAAACTCAGATTGCGTGACGCCGGTACCCTTAAGCTTAGTTTTAGAAAACCACACTTTGTTTCGCACAGAAATGTCTCTAAACTTCACTACAATCGGTCTGGGTTTATCAAAATAGCGGCCTAGGCGGTAGCAATCTTTAATGCTTGCCGAAGCAAAATTAGGTAAGTCCAGGTGCTCAGCTACCAAGCTTGTGATTTTTTCGATGATATTTTCTTTTTTTTGCTCGTCTACTCCATGAAAGAGTACTGTTTTGTGCCTCATTTTCATAGCTTATCGATCCAACTCTAATGCAAGGCACTCCACTTGACGTTGCAATGTGTTTAGCACCGAAAGTATAAAACTTCGAAAGTTGTTAAATTCCGCGGGCAACGAATGATTTGAGACAGGTGTAGTAGTTTTGTTGAGGTCTTGCTGGAAATCGTTCATTCTAGTATTGAACATCTCGGTAAATGCTGACAGTCATTACTTGATGGATTCCATTTTATGTTTTAAAGTGTTTACAAAACGATATTAATACAAGACTCACTTGCTGGTAGGTAGATATCTTCACAAAAGCATAATATAATGCTAAAAACGTTTGTAAATAGAAATTATCAATTTAATTTAAAACAGCTGTGTAGTACGTCTACAACGTTTGACTCCTTCAAAAAAACGACAGAATGTATGTTTTATACAGTGTTAAAAAAAAATAAAAGAGGTTTTAAATGAAAAAAAAGTGAGAGTTCTTAATAATTTTTAAGGTAATTCGAACTAATCCGGTTAAATTTAATTAATTTAAAATGACTAATAATCGCGAAAATCAAACATATTTTAAAGTAAATAAGGGTGTTTGCATATAATTTTTTTGCGGAAGAAGCATGAAGAATAAAAAAATATAATAGAACACAACAAACGTAAGCGACGCATACTACGCAAGGGAGAGGAGGGGAGAAATTTTCTTGCATTTGAAGATTCCTTATTTGTACAACTTTTGACTCGGAGGCGCTACGAAATCTGTTATAGTTTTTATTATAAGCTATCATCAAACTCTATCGTTTGTATATAAAGTATTAGTTAAATGTGACTGATAAAACGATGTCATAAGAAAAAAAATACTGTGGCCAAATGCTGCTCTTGGCAGTGTATACATAGTACATCCTAATAGTGGAGAATGTTACTGTTAGTGCCTTTTGTACTACGTTGTTGGTGGATCAACTTATTTTTCTTTTTTAAAAACCATTTATGGTGTAGAGCATCCGTCGTTAACAGTCTCAGAAGTTTACGGCAGTTATTCGGTATTACTTTTGTTTATTGTGCCATCTCAGATCAGAAAAGTACAAAACATTCTTACCAGCTGATTAGGATTAGGCGCAATGCGGAAGGTAATATGAGTCCATTAGATGAAAGAGCAATCAATAGTTCCCGTTCCATGTAGGATATTGTATTTTCGAATGGATGAAAATTTCTTAGTGATAATTAATACTGATAAGAAAACAACTGATAAAAAATTTCTTATCTTTACGGTCTACCTGTTTCCTTTGCAGAATACAGTCCAAAAGACACTAATCGAGAAGATAAAGCTGAAACACATAACTGTTTTATCGACTTGACTACTATAATTAATTAGAGCGCACCTAAATTTACATAGGAAAAAAGACAAAAAATTAGTAAGGGGTTCCTTAAGTAACAAAAGGACGCTGTTTTTCTTAGATGCTTCAGGAGGCACTGAAGAAAACCTATTTGACAAGGGTTATAGCTGAATTGATACGACAAACACCAACATTGCTCTTGCAGTGGCATTTTCACATTACATCCTGGCGGATAGACGGCTCAAACAATGTTAAAAATTCCAATCAATTTAGTTAGAACAAAAATACCAATATAGTATACCCATACCAACTGCCCATAGTATACAAAATAGTATACAAAAAATAAATATTGTAAAACATTTCTAACCAATATCTAAAATTGAGTACATTAAAAAATATACGTGACTCATTGGAAATTTATTAGTAAAGTAACTCTAAAAGTAAATGATTTTTATGCTAAAAATTACTTTAAAGCTCATAGTAACATAATTGCGGGCAGCAACTAAATTTTTGAATAATTTCTCTTATTTTCTAAGAGTATTTAAAAAAAATCTAAACTTTAACAAACCTTTACGGTCAAATGACATCTTATAGTATCTATTTAATAAACTGTATGTCTTTATATTTTTTATAAGACCATTAAAAAAATAAACGGACACTATAGGAAGATATGGCTTAATATACGACTATACTTAATCAATAATCAGATTAGCGTTAAATTTTATATTGTAAGTACTGTATTTCATCTTAGTAAAAGAATTTTACTACAAAAAATTCAATAATTGCATATAACATACCAATAATATACAATAACCTTATTCTTAAATATAAAAAAATCCTCCGAAATAGAATTGCTTTAGGTACTTATAAGTCAGTTTTCATGGAAATCGAGTCCTACGCAGGTGAAGCCGCGGGCAACAGCTAGTATTTATAATAAAACACGATTAACATGCAGTTCTGATATAGCAGAAAGTTATTCAGTCTAATTAGTCTTCAACTCTTACCAAGGAAACTTTATGTGAGTTTCTGTAACATGGTGGAAAAACACCACAAACATACTCAAGTATCTTGTTTTATATACATGTTTTGTTAAGCCCTACTAAAAATATACATACATACCTACTTTAAATATGCTTTTTAGAGATTGCATATTTCTTAATTTTGTAAATAGTGACACTAGTACTGTTAGTATTATGTATGATATACCGAAAGTAATATAATTTCATTACTTCTGTTGATCTTTAATTAAGTGTCATTTCTAGGACTTGGTATTTAAGTGTATTTTAAATATTTTAATATTGTATGCTAAAATTTTGATATAATATTCAACCTACATGTTACGTAGACAGTCGTTTGTCATAAGTAATGTTGATTTACAATTTCAAAACTGTCGTAAACAAAACTCGTATAAGATGATCAATATTTTGTCCCTTGTTAAATATTTTCCTATCGTAAGTCCCAATTGAATCAATAATACTTCTGAACATCGATATAAGATAAACATATTCTTTCTTTTCTAGTCGTGAAAATCAAGATCGTTATAAATTTGAGATAACATTATTATTTTCTTATATGGAGGAGGATGTCTTTGATGTTTACCTATTATACAAATATATATTTTTCGTAGAAAAAGATTGCAAATGAACAATAAAATGATAAGCAATAAATGGTTTTACTTTCATTATTCATTGTAATGTGCAGACATTAAATGACAATATAGTTTTTCTTAATATCAATCATGCTTTATCATCATATAAAGAATGTCGTATAAATTAGTGAACTAATCGATTTTAGTTTCACGTGGTTTTCCGTATGTATAGGGATGGCAGAGAATACATATAGTTGGTGTAGTGTCTAACCTTCAATAAGACTTTGACAATCTTGATCAAAACGAACGGATCGAATATGTACGAACATATTCAAATTTTGTTACGTTATAATGTCCATACATGTTCTAAAATAATAAAATCCTTTTGTAAATGTATGAAATGGAATAATACTTTAAAAAGTTAAACAAATTGAATATTTTCAAAATAAATATGTTTTCATTTCTTCGCTCTGGATACAAGGCAAAGCGCGTCGATGAGTATCTCTAAATTACAATACCTCAAATTCAGCGGAAAATGGGGAACTGAAAGGAGTGTCTTAACACTAGGTTTCTGTCTACCCTACTACGTCCGGGATACGGCGTACATATACTCTGACAATACATCAGCTATTATTGCTCTAAGACATGGTTGGTCTCTGGTTCTCCTTTATAATATAAGTGTTAAAAATAATTGCCCCTGTATTGTGAGGTCACAGGCAGCTGCCCTTAAATGTTAATTATTAAAATCGTGTATCAATTTTATAATTGCTTACAATATATGCTAAAAGGCTTAAAATAAAGCAACAAATTAGCCGTGACCATTTCAAAATCATCCAATCAATTTACAAAAGAGTGATAAATATTGTATAGCAGCTATCAATAAAATTAATAGCCAATATGAAAACTTCACTTCCTCATATTAACTTTTATCAATCGGATAATTTATATACGTAAATATAATAATATGTAAAAAAATATGAATTTTAATGCCATAATGGCCTTTTTATACAAAAAAAACTTTATTGCCTCAGCATTTGTTAAGTAATGTTTATAAGATGACTAAGCAATCTTTGAATGCGACGTCGGATTTCGGCACTCAGCGGCAAACTTGCGAGATATTAATTCCGTCTAAATAAAGAATGAACGTGGCACAGCGACACAAACATGTAACGGCCTACAGGTTGTGGGTTGTGGGTTCGATTCCCACTCAAGGAAATGAAATATTTAATATTTTCAATTTAAATATTTAATGTTTTCATTTCTTGGCTCTGGCTCTGGTACAAGGCCACTAAACCCGCAATGTCTTAAATTCGCCGGAAAGTTGGGAACGGAGGTGGAACGTAGTGTCTTAACACTAGATTCCCAGGTTTCCTCTGCCTACCCACGTGCAGAATACAGTGTGAAGCTGAGTAGAGTTAAGTAAATATTTTTTTATATAGCTTTCCTATTCCTATATAGCTTACAAACTCCTTGTAATAAGTACTCTCTCATACTCAGAAAATATTAAAGATTTCATTTCCTTGAGTGAGGATTGAACACAGAACCTGTCGGTTACAGTGATACGCTTGTGCTACTGCGCCACGACAGGTTTCAATATTTATTTACAAAGTAAATAAATATTATAGACATTTACAAAGTAAATAAATTTTGTAGACATTTACAAAGTAAATAAATATTGTTTACAATTAATTATTTCATTAATAGTTATAATTGTGATTGCGTGTTGAGTGGCGGAACTCAACCCCCTGCCTACCCTGCCTCGTGCGAATACAGCGTGAAGCTGAGTAGAGTAGAGAGTAGTTCACAATTTGAATTTGTATGTGGTTGTGACTCGTTCAAATAGGCTTATACACGTGTTACGAATGTATTACTTCACTATTAAATTAATAACTGTACTAACATTCTCTTTACAACTTTAAATTATTAAAGTAATTGTATTGTCAAGACTTATTGCTTTGGACTTCATGTACAACCATAACTTTATAATATTAGAGATTGAAAATTGAGTTCATTACTTTAGCCCTGTACCATGAACTGTTGATAGTTTTCATGACATGATCTAGTTGAAGCTGGTCACTTTGCAAGTATGTAAAGGATTTATGTAAAGGCGGCGACGCGAAAAGCCCGCGGCGACTTGAAGTGTTGCCTTGTTGCAACTGACCGCACTGCTACCGACGTAGGCTTTGATTAATGTACGTATACAAGACCGCACCACCGATAAACTACCGAATATATATCTCATCATTTACTGAGACCCAGACAATATATTTGTAAATGCATACTCTAGAAATTGTACTATATTTAGATTAAATACAAAGTATTAATATCACATAATATTGCTTACGAGTATTACAGCAACGAAAAAAATCTGTTACTATAGAAAGTTTACAAAATCTATATTATAATAAAACAGTAGTAAAGTCGTGCCTTTACATTTAATGTATTTATGAAAAAACAATGTAGAAGGGCTTAAAATAACATATAAATAGAACACGAATCTATAATATAACAATTTTGGTCTGTCTGTTTGTCAATGTTTTTTTGTCGTATAGCTATTAGGTCTAGGCAGAACACAGGCTATATTGCAGAAACTAATCTTTTTAAAAAAAGGATATTTGCATATTAAATATTTTAAGTCTGTTTACGTTTTTTTATTAAAAGTATTGTCAAAATCTATCGATTAGATATAAAAATTAGTTGAAAGTGAACATTAAATGCTGAAAAACAAAAATTGGTGTAACCAGAGGCTGCTTTTGTATACACAGGATATCCTTATAGTGGAGAATGTTCCCATTTGCACTTGTTGCTCCACGTTGGTTGGGCATCAACTTCTTTTCCCTGTTTAAAAACTATTGACGATGTAAAGCATCATTCGTTTCGAGCAACTTGCTGGGTACTTGAAGACCATAGCCGCTGGGACCTCAATCTTGAGAAATCCTGCGCCAGTGACAGTCCCAGTAGCTTATGGCAATTATTCGCTATTGTATTAGGATTTTGTGCCACCTTAGATCTTTCAAGATTGTGGGACAAGTAAAAATATTTTTCTGAGAAGAATTTACCATGTATTCTTAGGCGTATGAAGGTCTCTTTCTTGAAGAGATCAGAATTCCTGAAATATTTGTCAAAGATGGAGCTCATTAATTTAGAGACATTCATAACCTATCAACTCCGGAAAAATCTTAGTTATGTGAACGTGCTACTTTGAACCCTAAAAGTGATCAAGCTGGTGCAATAAATAAAAAAAATAACAGTTTTTCTTGGAGATAAAGTATATCCTTCCTTTCATAAGGTGTAAGTGAATGACAATAACGCCACTACTTATCCAGTTGAGTTTCTCAATTCATTAACAGCTAGCGGTCTCCCTGACATAAATTAACGCTTAAGGTTGGTGTTCTGGTAATGCTGATGAGAAATTTGACACAACGGAAATTATACACCGGAACCGCGACTTAAAGTCAGAGTTAAACAAAAAAAAAATATCAAAGCGGAAATTTAAACTGGGTGTAGTGCTGGTGAAATAGTGTTTTTACCACGCATACCAACATATACCCAACAAATTTCCGTTTTAATTTAAGCGTTCTTAATTCTCCGTGAGAAGTTGCTTTGCAATGACAATAAATAACTCACAGTGATAAACGCTTAAAGCCGCTGATATCGATTTAAAAATGATCAAATGTTTCATTCCACCAAGTCGAACCCACAATCTATTACGTTTACAGTCACATGTACTGGTACCATGACAGACAGAGCTTAATAATAATTGTGTATATATAATGTATATGTCCTATGGATTTAATTTCAACCAGTGATTTTTGTACAAACTGCGACAAATATGAAGCACCTTTAAATTACGTTTACTTATAAATTTAAACTTATCTCAGCTCTAAGAATCAAAAACACAAAAGTCATCAAGATCAACAAAGTGATCGTAAAATTTGTCCATTATTTGTTTTGAGGTAAGGAACCCTTAAAATGTAATTATATTAAATATTTAATTTATACAATTAATTTTTGATGAGATTAAGTTCTCCTCTCCATTAATTATTTTCAAGATAGCTGAATCTGTTTCATAAAAAAATAAAATCTCAACTAGCTCTCAATCTAGTCAAGTCTTGATATAATTAAAAATAATTTTACTAAATTTATTTTCAGTACATTATTTTTACTTATGTACAAATAGTGAGGAATATTTAAGTAAAGTAACATTTAAACTGAAATCAAGAAAGTTTTTAGTAATAAAGTCTTCACGAATGATTTTAATTGAATGATTTTATGTAACATATATTTATCATTACATTTTTATGTATACTATTATTGTATAGTTATCTATTCACTTGTACAACGATGACCATCGGTCAAAGTAATGGCAACGCAAGTGCTACGAAGCACTCCATAAATTAACGTCGGCCTAATCACGCGACTCATTTCGCACGAAACGTGTCTATCTACGATGTCTGATCGTAACACTCACGGCGATCAGGAATTATTTACACAAGTAGGTACTATATAGCCGTTTAATATTCGTCATCACTTGTTATGTTGAGGCCTGTCGTGGCGCAGCGGCACAAGAGTGTGACTGTAACCGACAGGTTCTGAGTTCGATCCCCAGTCGAGGAAATGAAATATTTAATATTTTCAATTTAAATATTTAGTGTTTCATTTCTTAGCTCTGGTAATAAGGCAAAGCGCAGCGTTGAGTTCCGCCACTCAACACGCAATGCCTCAAATTCGGCGGAAAGTGGGGAATGGAAGTGGAACGGAGTGTCATAACACTAGGTTTCACTTTCGTTCCCTCTGCCTACCCTGCCTAGTGCGGGATACAGCGTGAAGCTGAAAAAAAAAATAAAAAACTTGTTATGTTCTTGTTACGTTAGCATTAACATATTACATATATATATATATATATATATATATATATATATATATATATATATATATATATATATATATATATATATATATATATATATATATAAATATATATATATATATATATATATATATATATATATATATATATATATATATATATATATATATATATATATATATATATATACCACATCTTTATTACCATTATATAGTATTACGCTGAGGATCGTTAATTTATTTCATTACTGAGTTGCCGTCACTTGAAATAACATAATATATCTAGAAACATATTGTTTCATTAAAAATATTATATTTAATTTTTTCAATTAATTTCTAATTTAGTTGAATGATAAAAATTGTAAATTGAAAAGTATTAAGACTTGATTTTTACGTGGCTATTGAGAACTATTTATATTTATAACAATATAAATAGTCATATCCTTTGCATAATTATAAAATAAAATGTTACAAACACTGTGATGGAGCAAAAGTTCCATTAAAGGAACCTATTAATAGTCTATTCACTGTACGTACTTATAAGTAATTTATAGAAACATACTACTATACGATGTATGAACAGGGTGGTTATAATTGGGATATGAAACATATTTCAATCAGGTTTCAATACCTTAAAGTCTCTATATTTGATAATAGAAAACATTGAAATTTTTCAATAAAAATATAAAAATATATGCTGGTCTATCACTGAGCCAATGCATAATCCAATAAACTTTAACGAAGGTATTCATGATAAAAAGTTGAATTAAAATTTAGTTGAAAGCCGGCAGGCAGCACAGAGAACCACGTCTATATAAAGGTTGGATCTCTCAACACAGCGATTCTTAAACATATTATTTTTTACAGCTATTCTTATACTAGACTGTCTTTTTTATTAAGTTTATTTAATTTATATATACGGCCATATAGGAAGGAAAATCTGAGATTAATAACTTTAAAAAAAGATTGTTTGTGTGTGCTTATCGAAAAAAAAGTGACCATTTCGTACCAAATTATAGCTATTTTATGATCATACAAATGGATGACAATATATATATATATATATATATATATATATATATATATATATATATATATATATATATATATATATATATATATATATATATATATATATATATATATATATATATATATATATATATATATATATATATATATATATATATATATATATATATAATAGTAATATCCTTTAAATCTACTCTCTTATATTAATAACATTCATTTAAATAAAGAAATAAACATTTACTCATACTTATGTCTAATTAGAAAGAATAATAAAATTAATACCAAAATGTAATGTGTCTGACTGTGATTTATGTATGATTATTCTAAACAATAAAAATATAATTTCCTAAAATATACTATTTATATAAATTAATTTCATTTAATTCTTTTATTAAATCATTTAAATCGCTGTGATGGTCCAAAGTGACAGAAAATGTTATTAGTTGCTGTAAGATTTCTTCCATCAGTAATAGTAAAGAAGAAGAAATTTAACTTTAATATATTCAAAGTACGTGTGGTAGAGTCACAGTCAGGCAGACTCGACCGGATTATTACCACCACCGGCATTTAAGACCGGCGTTAAATAGTGGCTTTGGCCACTGCGTTTCGCATTAGGTAATGCCGGACCCCGGTGCCCTTCCACCTTAAAGGACGGCAACGCTCCTATAGCTCCTCTGCAGTTACTCGGGGCCGTGGGCGACGGTGAACATTTACCACCAGGTGACCCGTACGGTCGTTTGCCGTCCATAAAAAAAAATAATTAGTATTTATTTCTATATTTCCGCTGTATTTGTGGCTTACACTTTGAATAAATGTAGCGTCAGTAAGATTTTTGATCGCTGACTGAGTGCTGCCGTTTCGGAACAGGTGCGGCTATATCGATCTTACAGTTCACTAATTGTACCATAAATGTAGTCGAACATAAGTGAATCAAAATTAGGACTGTTTCATTCGTTTCGTTTCGTTCCTCACTTTCTGTAATATATGAAGCATTGTGGTTCAGCAGCGGAACTCAAAGCTGCGATTTACATTGTTACTAGAGCGAAGAAATATAATATTTACATTTAATTTTCTCGCGTGGGGATCAACCCGTAACCTACCGTGTTTACAGTTTCACGTTTGTGACTCAACTCAACGATAGGCCTCGGTTTTTATAATAAACAATATCATAATTATAATTTATTCAAAGTTATCATCATAATATAGGACATGGATTATAGATGAAAAAAAAAAAGAAACAAACAGATGACGTTGATAGATAGATAAGTAAAGTAAAGTGCGTTCAGTGTCAACTCAGGAAAATGTGATCATCGCTGGAATAATAAGCAAAATAAAAATACAAAAAGGATGTTTTTTGTTATTTTTTATAACGAACAAAGATATTGTAGTGCTGTAATCATTAACTAATTGAAAATTCCTTTTATAAATACATCGTTGGTGCTTAAAGTTTTTGTGGCCCTGACGTTATAGCAATAAATTCGTGTCTGCTTCTTTTGCATAATATTATTTAAATATTTTTAAAGTAATATGAAGTTCTAGCTTAATTATTATTATGCGAGATGAATAAATAATATAATTTTATAAATCAGTTTTTATGATTCTAATGAGAGATATTGTTGAGCACTCTGTACCAAAGTATATATGTAATTAAATTAAATTGTAGATTTTAAACGTTATTATGTGGATATTTAAAATAATACACCAATTAGTTAAATGTTGTATTAAAATTTTAATTGACCATTGATCAAAATTGTGATTTATTTTTTTATGTAGATATAACACAAAATTATACCATTTTTATTCACATAAATTGAAGCTTTCATATTTCTAATATCAGGCAAAGTAAGTTTAAAGCGAATAACAGAGAGGATACGTTAGGTGGGGGGCTCGTGGGGAGCCCGGGGATGTTGTAATCACGTATTTAGTTGCGGTACGGAGCGCTGTGAGTTTAACTTTTTAAACAGAACGTAGTATATAACTTAAACTATTAAAATATATAATATTAACATAATGTAAGGATCACACAATCGGATGGAGCTGAGCGATGTTGTGTTTTGTCATGAAAGCTGAATTGTTTACGCAAACAGCTTATTTAGGACAATAAAAGTTAGAGCTATTGAATATAAAATGTATCTATTATCAATGGTTATTTCATTCTTAAATAAAATAAACTATTCAGATGGGAAATAATCGAAAATTATGAATAAGAAAAACATATTGAAAATCTATGTACATAATGTGTGTACCAGGCCCGGTCGACTTCTACTTAAGGGCATTGGCGACATACTTACGGGGAATTGGCCGTGGGTCTTGAAGCATAACTTTTAAATAATACGGTCTTTCATAATGCACGTAGGCACTTAGTGCTGCTATTTTTAAATAAAACTACTAATTAGTAGTATTTTAATATTATTTATCTTAAGATTACATGGAATAAAATACAATACAATAAAGTAAAACAAAACAAAATAAAGTATTTAACTATTACCTAACAAAGAAATTTAAAATAATTTAAGCAAATAAGCGAAAGTATGAGTAAATTACTATTCTTTATTTGATTTTCTTTGCAAATTAAGGCAAATATATAAACATCTACTCTTATAATAAAATCGTAATGGATCGGTCTGTAAATGAAAGATAGACCGTTAAAGAACAATGTTTTTGTAGAAAAAAACCTTAAGTACACGTATAAATTATTAATTATATCATATAAATTTCACCACAATCGATTTAGCGGTTTAGACGTGATCACGTCATAGACAGACAGGCAGACAGGTTTACTTCTGAATTAATAATATTAGTAATATTTTTTCACTAGTAATTGCTGTTGACATAGAATCCTCAAAATTAGTATTACTTGGTTGAACAATTAAATTAACATGAAAAACAAAAAATGACACTGAAAAATCTTCACAAAATTACAGGTTAAGTTTTTCAAGTGTAATTTGCAAGCAACAGTCTAACTGTAGCAAAACCCATAGGCTTAGTTTGAAATCTGATAAAGATTCTCATTAGATTGTGGGCTAAAACGACTTTTTCTTAGGATTTCTTAGGATATTAGAATACCGTATACCAATGTTGTTATTGTTATAGTTACTGTCTAATTTGCCATTCAGTACTAGAACAATAAGAGTAAATGCTCTACAGTATATTTAAATTTTATATATGTTGTGACTAAAAATATATTTTAATTTGCAAGTTTTTCAGAAGGTCTTTAGGTCCAATGAATTTAAATATTATAAATTGGCTAATGGACTTAAATATTATATTAGGCAGCTTTATATTTTATATACAAATATTATTAAAAACTTATAAGTATAACTAAAAAAATCTTTTAGAAAATATATAAAATACTTTCATTGGTACAAAGATTCTGTCGACTCTTAAGCAATACTACCTATAGCATCCGAATGTTGCTATAACCATTAAGTAAAAACCTGTACAGTAGGATGAAATTGTAGTGAAGGCAATTCAGGATTACCGAATGTCTTTGACGTCGGTAATTCTATTAGCAAGTGATTCGCTATAGGAATTGTAAGTGGAAGTACTTGTTAAAGTACATTCATTTTACACGAGCAAGTGGTCGTGAAGTTTGAAAGCATTCGAAGGTATTGCACGTATTAAAAGGAGAGCGGACGAAGCCCAGAGTCGGCAATGGAGGGTACACCTGAGCTTCCTGGCCTAAAGACAGCGAAAGCAGTCCGGGTCCACTTAGAGTTAATAGGGATTTTGGTGTTATGACGCCCCGGATGGTGCAGGTGCTGACAGGGTTTGACAAATATCTTTATCAGATTCCACGTTGCAAGTAAATGCATTTCACAACTATCATTATAATGATAATCTCATCGGTATTCCATATGAATGTAATTTTATGGACCATATTCACATAACTATAAATTATTATTATAGAAGTTAATTAATTCGTTATATATTGCTACCTACATAAGGTACGTTAAATAAAAATATCTTTATATCAATATATTTTTTTATTTATAACTTTTACTAAACAACATTTATTTAATTTATCAAAAAACTCATTTAAAGAAATAAATATTAGTCATTTAAAAGTAAACTTCAAATATATCTTATTCAATAACATGATAAATTGCTTGAACAGTATCTGAACTCTTGGTAAAAGTTAAAATATCTTTTAGATAATAAATGATGGATAATATGAAGTTCGAAAACACTACGGTTCATCATAGATCATGGTTAGATAAATTACTTTAAATTATACTAAACAAGCTGCCAGTTCTGGTTAGGTTTCAACAATTTTTTTTTACAAAAAAAAAACAAAAATATGGTAGTATTTTAAATATGATGTTATTCTGTAAGTTTAGTATTTATAACAAATTAAAGTCTTCCGATTATAAAACTTTCTACAAAATTAATTAGTAGACAAAGATTTGCAATTAAAAAAAATATTTAATGAACACAGTGAACACATTCAATGTGAGCCCAATTTTGAAAAACTTTTAACTGGTGCGGTTGAGTTCGAATCACCGCAACCTATACTTCCTTATAAAGCGGATGAGGTGTTTTTTGCCTCATGTTTCAATCGTTTGGTAAATGATCAGGAACTTGATTCGATGTCTAGTGTTATACTAAAATTATTATATGGTTTTGTTTTAACTATGCCTAGCTTCGCCCCGAGTTTTGATTTTTAGTTTAATAGAATGCCTAAAATATAGTTGAGGTCATTTGAGACCCCAAAACCGATTCAGAGAATCGGGGCGGCAATAGTGACGGGAATGAATTTATATCAATGAATATCCATGTCCATGTTATATTTCTATTACTTTCTTATATTGTTATAGTATTGTGCACATTTTTTTTTTTTTTTGATGTGAAAACTTCTTTAGGCGCGTTGAGCGTTTTGGTAGAGTGTAAAATCCTCGGTACGCGTCACCGACATGCTAATGATATATATAAATAGTATATCTATCGCTATGGAGACCCAGACTAGCGCACGCGCAGTAGCCTGTGTACACGTATACACTAATACATCGACTATTTCTGACTGTATTATGTGCGCGTTGGACGATTTTTGGATAAGTATAATTTTGTGAGTCACGACAATGATATAAATAATGAAAATAATGTTCAAACTTGAATTCATTGAAATTCGTGTAAATATAAATACTATAACTAGCGTGGATGTCACAGTGAGAATGAAGAAGAACGTGCTCAGGTGGTTTGGGCACGTCGAGCGAATGAGTGAAGAAAGAATGGTAAAAAAGATTTATGAAGGAAAAGTGAGTGGTAAGAGAGGGAGGGGGAGACCTCGGTTGACCTTCGAAAACACAGTATCTACGATACTGGAGGAAGGTCACGTAAAAAGCATGAGGACCCCCCGGAGGGCATGTATGAAGAGGTTGATGACAGTGGACGAGGCGAAAGAGGTATGCCGAGACCGTAGCGTTTGGCGCTCCGTTCTCTCTGCCTACCCCGCTAGGGATATAGCGTGAAGCTAAGTAATAAATACTATGTATAATTAAGATAATTGTATATTAATTATTTTTTCAACCACTTTGTATTTATATTTTGTTCATGATTTGTTTAACGCATCATATGTAACTAATAAATAAAACAAAAAAAATCATATAATTTTTGCATATAGTTTTAATTACTCTCAACTTAATAGTTCCGTTTTCACTTCTATCGGCAGTCCCACGACTGTTATTAGTTTAATATTTTATTTATATATCGTTAGTTTTTTTTATTTATATAGCGTTGCAATATTTCGATGTTGGAATGGCTAGCAGATCCCCAGAGTTCAATACCGTATGTCCAGATCGGTTTTATTATGGTTTTATATATTAGCAGTTTAGATTCTAAACTTAGTGAGGACTGCCTGCCTATTAGCCAGTACATTTCGCTTAATTTTCAATTTGCCTTTTCTCTCTTCGCTTTGATATGTTCCCTCCTATTCAGTTTCTTATCTAAGATGTAAATAATTTTGTGTTCAGTGGGTTTGAGGCTTATTTCGAACTCAAATGTCTTTTTTTATATTATCGAATCAATTCTTCGCACACATAAAGATATCTTTATTTATCTTTGTCCTATGTCATATCGTTGGGTAAACAGCCACCGCATCAGAGAGAAAACACAAGCTTTGCGCGCCGCGCCAGCCGTGAGTCTGTCATGAGGCCTAATCAACCCCAAGCCGCAGTGAACGTGTTAAATGCTGTCCATTAGGTTACAATATCTTCCTCGTATCTCAAAAAGAAAAATAAGAATGAACAGTGGTCTGTTCGTTCGCTCAGAGGAATCTGAGCAACACGGTCCCTGGTTGTTCAGATAACCGGGGACAAAGCCCTGTTTCTCTTTCGAGACTAATTTTATTTTATACTGGCCCCCCGTACCAACCTTGGCCAGTATACCTGCCACTGGGTTTTACCCCAGTGGCAGGGACCAAACAGGTCTGGCTCCTACCACTTTCGTGGTAGTACTTAAAAGGTAAGTAGCCCCACGCAACCTCCGACCGCCCACCCGAAGGAAGACGGTCTTCAATCACGCTACCTCTGTTTCCAGATAGGCGCCGGAGCTGTGGGCACACTCACCTCCCGCACGCAGTCCAACACGCTTGCGACTGACCTCGCTAAGGCCGCCAGAGAAGCCGGCTCCCAATTTCCAGTTGGTACCGGAGTTGTAAGGCACACTCACTTCCCGACACGCATCACGTGGTCTAGCCTAGAACTACAAGCGGCTACTTTGGATACGGGTCTAGCTTCCGACTCTCATGCTAAGCAGGCATGTACCCGAGCTGTAGCAGCCTATCAGTACTTAGGCCGCCACTAACGGTCGCTCCAAACCGCGCTAGGTTCATCAGGCAGCCCTTCGCCTTGGGCCGGTGAAAACACTAGCTTGCTGCGCGCGAGGTCAGGTGACAATTATACCGGGCAGACGAACATGCCCAACCTCTGCAGCCAACCACAACCACCGCGAGTCCAACATCAAATGACCGGACAAGGGCTTTGGGAACTTCCGGTCAACAACCGGACCCGTAGTTCCAGCTGCGACCTGACTATTCCCGGGTATTGGAACAGCCAGGGCCCGTGTCGCTCAGATTCCTCTGAGCTCGCAAACAGGCAACCGTCGAGGCACTAACAAAAGCTTCCCTCTACCTTACTATTGTCCGAGCAGCCCCGCCAATTTGAACACAGTCACCCTCCAAAGCAGGTGCTGGAATCAGTTTGCGGCTGCCCGGTTTTATGGGTGCACCCGGTTGCATAAGTACTGATTGGCTGCCTCAGCTCGAGTAAATACCTGCTGAGCATGAAAGCCGGGAGCTAGACTCAGATCCAATCTAGCCGATTGTAAGTTCAGGTCGTAGAACGCGTGTCTAGAAGTGAGTGCACCTTATACAACTGCGGTGCTAACTGGAAATTGGTAGTCAGCTTCTCTGGCGTCCTCAAAGCAGAGAGAGAGCATACTGGATGGCAGCGGGATGTGAGCGTGCCTACAGCTCTGGCACCTGTCTGGAAAAAGAGGTAGCGTGATCAAAGATCGTCTTCCATCTGTTTGGCAGTTGGAGGTTGCGTGGGGCGATTTTCCCTAGAAGTGCCTGACTTATAATCCCTGCCTGGGGTAAAATCTGGTGGCAGGTATACTGGCCTTCCTGGTGTGAGGTTGGTACAGGAGGACAGTATAACACAAACGGTTAGTCTCGAAAGGAAAAGAGGGGTATGACCCGATGTAATATTATGATTTTATTATACTTATAATAATGAAAACCTATTTAATTACAAAATATATATTTTTTATATGTTGATAACTGTCGTGGCGCAGGGACACATGCCTGTAACTGTAAGCGATAGGTTCGATCCCCATTCGAAATAGTAAATATTTAATATTTTCAAATTAAATATTCTACATTTCCATTTCTTCGCTCTGGTCTGGCAAACCGCGGTGTAAAGGACCGCCACTCTCAACACACAATGCTTCAAATTCGGCGAAAAGTGGAGAACAGAATGGAGTGAGTTCATAAATGATAACACGGCTTGGGAATAAAATGCTCGCTCCAGGCTATTTCAAATGTATCATTGTCACAATTGATTATATGATGTAAAATTTGATTAAAAAAAAAGGACATGTCCCGCTGAGTTTCTTTCGCCGGTTCTTCTCAGGTCTGAGGCAATAACTTTAGTGAACTGGTGGTAAATTGTTTGACGTTCAAAAAACGAAGCTTGTAACTTCTTATTTTGAATAAAATATTTTGAATTTGAATTTTGAATCGAGTGTCTTAACTGTTGGTTCCCTCTCCTTGCCATGTGCGGATTACAACGTGAAGCTGAAAAAAAAATTTTTTTTTTTAATATTGAAATATATTGTACATTTAAATATAATTAATAAAATAGTAAAAGTTTTAATATATTACATATTTAAATATAATATGCTTAAATTAACTTTCTCATTTCTGATGAGTCTGTAATAAACCAACTAAATCAACCATTTATTATTTTATTATACATAAAATTATAATCCGTATAATTACATACACATTCCGTAAAAGTATGTTTTCTTTTCCTTCTCGGGTGTAGTATGTTCTGCGAGATTCCAAACTGGTTTTTTTAGGTATATTTTACAAAAAATGTATAAAAATTAAGTTATCATGTTTCTTAGGTAGGTGGTGGTGGTACAATAATTGTATCATTTACATATTTAAGTTAAATTAAATGAATTATTTAATCGTTCCAAGGTAGTACCTACCTGTAGTACAAAGTAGACCTCGAGCTTAACTGAAATAATGATAATTTGGCCGCTGAACAGAGTTCACGAATGCGGCAGACAATAGATCAACTGCCAAAACCAACGCTACGAGCTGCGGATATTACTGTGAGACATTTAATTTTCTACGTGAAAGGATAAGGCGAGTAGAATTTCTCAAGCATCCTAGCATCGGCGGTGCCTCAAATTGTGTTACGTTCGTCTTAAATAGCGAGTAACCGACATCCGCCCATTACGACTCTTAGCATGGTGATATTAAACGTACATTTTCTTTTATTATTTTATTAATTTAAGTTGTAAATAGGTAGAAATTAATGATAATGTTGTTTTCAGTATATTTAAAATATTTAGAAGATCGTGTAGGACTTTTATAGTTAATTTTTATTTTATATTTTTTTGTATTATTTATTTTTCTTTTCATAAATATTGAACTCTAATTCGAACACATAATGAGGACATCGTATGTGTGTTTGGTGAAGTATCGTCATATCAATGTAAAAGAGATCAAAGGTTGCTTGAACGAGTTTTCAACATAAAAGGACCTTTTTGTATACCGATAGTCACAAAGTGTCCCTAAGTATTTGTACGATATCATTTAACGCACCCTTGACATGATGCAGTGTTATATGAGTAAGTTATACTGTTAGGGAGGATACAAATTTCATCTTCATATGGACAAAAATGTTCTGCCTTATAGCTGCGTAGGCACAGGGAACCTGGGAACTTAGTGTTAAGACACTCCTTTCCTATTAAGATACTCCCTTTTCCCTCTTTCTGCTGCTGTGGCCTTGTTACCAGAGCGAGGAAATAAAAATATTAAATATTTCTTTCTCTCAAGTGGGAATCGAACCCACAACTTATCTGCATCGTGACGGCAAAACGGCTTGGAGAAATATATTTGTTATATAATTTTTGTCATCTTCTTGCTTTATAAAACAAGCAGATATAACCTAGTAAAAAGAAAATTGCTATCTGCTTTGTAACTAATTGAGTGACGAAATTGAACACTGTTTTGTCTTATTAGATCGGGCAAATGAAAAAAAGATTTTACTACAGATCGATATATAAAATTAAACTACTTATATACAAATTCATTAATTTCGATTAAATAATTATTCGTTATATAAATCCATTAGGTAGCAGAAATACAATTGGTTACACCTTAATCTACGAATTTAGGAGTTTACAAATGCAAACGGGACAGATTTTAAATTAATTTTAATATTTAATTCATTATTTCACCACGTGTGTCACCGGAATTGATGAAATATTCGATTATATCAGTGTCATACATTACTGGGAAATAAATAATAATGTATAGCTATTAGGAATGGATCTTTGTAGAATTGAATAAAGTCTATCGAATCAATAAAGGGTATAAATTATATTGAATTAGATTCCTTTAAGATTGTCGATGCTGTTTAATTAAAAAAACTGTAAATGACAAGGATGTATTTTTAGAGTTTCATACTTCAAAATGTAAAAGCAGAATCTTTATGAGAGCAATTTATTATCCGTCTGTTCATCTGTCAAGACCATTGAATTACGAAAACCTAGTAGATATTCATCCTATCTATATATCCTAGTAGGTTCTCGTGGTCCGAGAATTATGAAAATTGCCAGGAAATCAGAACTTACAATGCAAAAAACAAAAAAAATAAATTTATACGTATTTCACTAATAATAAGAGTCCTGTCGTGGCGCAACGGCACAAGTGTGTCTGACTGTAAACGATAGGGTGTGTTCGATCCCCACTCAAAATGAATTATTTAATATTTTCTATAATAATTATAAACATTTATTTATAAATATAATAATATTTACTAATATATTTAATGTTTTCATTTCTTCGCTCTGGTTACAAGGCAAAGCGCGGCGTTGAGTTCCGCCACTCAACGCCTCAAATTAGGCAGAAAATGGGGAGCGGAAATGGAACGGAGTGTCTTTACTCTAAGTTCACAAGTTCCCTCTGCCTACCCTACCGTGTACGGGAAAATACTTTTCGTAAAATAGAAAGGTCATTTTTAAAATGTATGATGAATATTAACAACACCTATGGACAATTTTGTATCATTAAATTTTCTCGTGGTGTAGTAACTAATGTACCTATAGCCAATTTCAATTAATTTAAATATTTTAACAAATTATTAATAATCTAGTTATTTTAAAAAAATATTTATTTTAACGGACGTTTTAAGCCGATATACTAAGTCAAAATACGGCATTTTATGTCTAATAAAGCTTAAATTGTATTTACAGTTCCGATTCAGTACAATATAATTATGATTACAGCAATTATTTCGAAAAAATATTGTTTTATTATCAATACCTAGAATTATGACTGTGATATTGTCACACAAAGTGAATAATTTAAGACTCACTTTAATTGAATAACAATCAAAAATCTTCATATTGCTGCTTTAGCAACATGAACTCGGTCAAATTTATAAATATAACTATACATACATTTGTAAGTATCCTGTTGCCAGTTACTTATTATTCACATTTTCATCCTTTTCCATCCGTGCATGCCGAGGAGAGCAATTAGCCCACAGGCAAGGTTATGTTAATTTAAATTTCTGTAGGGTCTTTGTAAATAAAAATAATGTAATAATTTAATAATTTAAAAGACCTCATACATATGAAATGGATTCATTTTACATATTTTATGTACATAATACATAATAGATATATGCATTAAGATCTATTATAATCATGCTTAAGCAATGGGTTACACTTTTCAGATTGGTTGGATTAGAGATTTTTGTTTTAGGTTAATGAGCAGCCATAGTAATATTCAAGAATCTTTAAGATAAATCTTATAAGAAAGATCAATCTTGCTTATATCTAGAAAGGAGTAACAAAAGAAAGCATTAATTAATGTCAGAACTCAGAAGTAATGCGGCTAACTAGAAAGTGGCACACCTTGCTAGAACTCGCGCAACTTCTTTTGCAAAAATTGTTTAAAAATAGTTCAGTTACAAGAGAATATTTAATTAATTGTAGCTAATAGAAACTTGAACTTGTTTAATTTGCTAGTATCTTTTTTATTTTGCTTGATCTAATTAAGTCTGAGTATAATCGTAACAGTTGTGGTTATATATACACTTCATGAAATTAATTGAAATAAACAGGCTACAATAAATAACGAATAAAAGACGGTCAACGGAACCGTTTGCCAATTTCACTTCAAAAAAGTCAAAAAATGAGTGAAAGTTGAAGAAAAATATTACCTAATATTATTGTGCATTTAGTAAAACGGGGTAAGAATAAATAAGTATTAATTATTGTTTAAATCGGAGTCTTTATATACTCTGACTAACCAAGTTTAAAAAAAAGTAATAATAACAATAAATAAATAAAGATAAGTAACAAATTATGTAGCATACATTTACTTACTGTGGACGACATTGCATCGTTTATAATTCAGAAGATTTGTCAAACAAAACTGTTGGCAAAAGTTTTCTCGAGTAATTCCATAAATCCAGGGACAGTTCCTGCACTGGTCAAGATAAGTTAAGCGGGCTACGACAACACGGTGACGTAAACACAACGCTACGTGCGACATGTTTGCGGTAGGCGACCAGTCGCATCTGCCACGCATATCTTTATGTATAACGGTAAAGTAAGTTACATTGTACTAACTAGAACTAAAACTTCTTGGACTAAAAGTTGTTTTGAATTTATTTGGAAACACTTAGGCAGAAAATACTTAGTTTTAAATAATTTGTTACATAATATGATTGTTACATTCAAGTTCGCTCCATAAATGAATAATATAGGCCTTATAAATTCTTGAAAACTACAAAAGTTCTACAATGTTCTTATTAAAAAAAATTTATCAATTATATTCTTGATAACATTAAACTTATTTAAAAATTTGTAAAGAGATATCATATCGTATGTATATATTTACATACTTCATTCATGACTTTTAATTTATTATATGTTTATATATTTTTTAAATAAGTAGATTAAATATATGTATTTTATATAAAATAAATAAGAAATGACCTAGTTTCCTAATTACGTTGTTCCAGCTACATGTCGAGTTAACAAAGGAGGAAGCGGTACAATGCGAGACGTGGCCAATAATCACGTATCTACGGTGGTTAGGTATTTAGTGCAGGAAATTGAGCCTCATAGTCGGTACAAGTTAGACTGTCGAACATTAAGTTAAATCCTTAAGTTTCTCTAATTGTAATCGAAATTAGTTTATGGTAATTATTTTAATAAAAAAAAATGTTTAGGAAAAACATTTAATCTTGCATTTTTTAATGTGTTATTTTTATGATTTTTTTAATTAGAAATATTTTATATTATGGGTATATGTATAGTATGGGTTGAGAGAACCTTACTTCTAAAAAACATCGAAAAGTGAAACGAAAAAAAAGGAGGCAATAGCAAATAAGTTCAAAACAAAAGCTTTTTAACTTAATATGCATGTTTATATAGCTTTGTGGTTTATTCCGCAACAAACAGGAAGGTACAGAGATATAATCTCACAATTCTCCATTCTCCGACTTCTGTTTGATTTCTGGATACTACAATATTTAATATTGGTTTCAACAAGCATATGTGAGGGTGAAAATTCCTGAGGTTTGTCTTGACAGAGTCGAAGAATGCTTTGAGTTTATAGATGACCTGAGTGGTAATGATTATAGTAATACTAAAAAAGTTGCGGGCAGCAGAATATAAATATGAAAAGGACATTGAATAAAGACATTTAATAAAGTATTGAGAAAAAAATTATACATATATGAATAATAAATTACGATTTATGAACACTTTAAGATGTCTAGCAGCCAATGCGTTAGTTATTAGCAGCAGGTGTACTTGTATGCGGAAATATGATTACCGTTCGGGCTACGCTACTTCAATACTTCCTGTAAAATGGAAATAATTCATTTTAAAGGTGTTGTTTCCTCCCTATATAGGTATGATTACGTGCAAAATATTCTAAGTAATAAATCAGTGAAGGCTTTTACAGATATTTTTCAAACCAATAAAACCTTTTTTAAATAATGAATTATATATTAAACATGTATTATTAAATATATATTATTTGAGGCCTATCGTGGCCAGCGGCATAAGCGTGTGTGACCGATAGGCTAGTGGGTTCGATACCCACTAGAGGAAATGAAATATATTTTCAATTTAAAACGCGGCGTCGAGTTACACGCAATGCCTCAAATTCGGCGGAAAGTGGGAAACGGAAGTGGAACGGAGTGTCTTAACCCAAGTTGTCTTGTCCCAAGTTCCTTTTGCCTACCTTACCATGTGCGGGATATCGCGTGAAGCTAAGTAAGTAGTTAATGAATTAATACTATATTATAACGGGAGACGATTCTAATTGTGAATCGTTTCCCGTTATAAAATGATTAAGCCTTGTGAAAGTTACATATTTTATTTGTTTTTTACCAACGGCCCAAACGCGACATTGCTTACTTCAATTTTTGTTATATTATATCATTTTTAAATAAATTTTAAACCTTTATATCAACCTGATGTATTGATTATACTACTCTACAGTATAATTTAAATAAGTGCAGTACACGGTTTCTAGATTAAAATAGTTTTAATCATCAACTCTTTTAAACTATCATGATTATATTATAAGGTAATACTCGTAGTATCTCGTAATATTTTACTCGTACTCGTAGATCACATTTACAATGTAATATAGATGAATAATAAAAGATATAGATAGATAGGTAGCATTAATTTTTTTTGTGATCTGATTTTAAAATATTTTTATTTTATTTATACACTTATAAAAATGTACAGATAATACCGCTTAAACAAATTATTAAACAATATTCGTTTCGAAAAAGTTTTCGAAAAAAACAAGAACTTGAATAAAACAAAGAACTAGACTCCCTTTTTTTATGGAAAAGACAAGGCCAACGAGCGTACGACTCACCTGATGGTGAGTGATCACGGTCGCCCACGGCCCCGTGTAACCAGGGGAGCTACAGGTGAGTTGCCGGGCTTTGAGGTGTAGGTAGACGCGCTTTTTTAAGGTACCCATGTCGTATCGACCTGGAAATACTGCCGCAGGTAGGGTTACTTATTTATTATTATCTTAGCACAATTAAATACAAAACTACTATTTATGCGGTCTTTATTAGACATTCAAATAGCTTTGAATCAAAACTGTTCGTTTCTTACATCAGCTATCATAAACCTATCGTATCATTTTTAGAGATTGGCGATGATGATTCTAGTAATAATAATTGTAAAAAAATTACTAAAATTATGGATTGAAGTTCTAAGAGATAAACTTTTTAATGTAAAATAATTGTAATAGTTCTGAAGTGTTTAATTTTTAATGTAATATAAATTGTTACGTTTGTGTACGATAGCGCAATAAATGAATATTGTTTTCTACCACATAATTAATAGTGCCTTCACACTGATAATTAAAGCAATTCGTGCAAAATTATTCCCTAACCATTCCAAAATATCAAAAATGCACATCGCACAACATATTCAAGTTGTCACTTCTGCCGACACTCCTGGAGTCCATTTTTTTTGTATTAGACAGTCTAACTATCGAAAAACGCTATAACACTATTATAAAGAAGGTTCCAATGATACTAAACTCTTAAATTGTGTCATGTGTCTGTCATATACAATTCTGTTGGACATTGTGATGCAGGCGGAACCTCATGTAACAGCTTGAAATTAAAAAAAAAATATTTTTTTTTCTATTTCTTAAAGTGTTAAATTATTACAGAGATGCTAACAACATAAATACGTTGTAACAAGCGATTCATTTAATGTAATTTATTTTAAATTTAAATTATTGCATATAATAAATAAATAAAAATTAATTCAGTTTTTTAAAGGTTTAGTCATAATTGTCTTACTCATAAACTGCTGCTTAAACATTGGCTTACAAAGACGTGAAGAACCATGACTTTCCAGCTTTTTAGCCTTTATTTGAGTAGTTTCTCCAAATAATCCATTTTAATCTACCAAATGTTATGTTCTTCAAACAGACACGTTTGAAGATTCAATGAGTTATTGGTAAAGGTTGCGTGACTCTTACCAAAGGAATTACCCTAGTTTGCATAAAGGAGTCTCGAGGGACTGTCTTTGAAACTTCCCCTAAGTTTGTGAACATCACAACTTGGTCTATATAATTAAATCACTGTTGCTAAGATCGTATGAATCTATACTAAGTAAAATAGTACCTACTCTAATAAGTAGATTTGTTCTAAAAAATATTTTTATTTATATACATATATACTTATCATAGCGTCCGTAATTTGTTAATGAATTTCGAATAGAATCGGTAAATAATATAAAAAAGATCTTTAAGCTAGGTCCAGGAAACTTGTAACGGAAGACATTTTTTAATAGGAATATGTTGATAGTAATGTAATTAAAGTATAATCTTCTAGGAAATAGTATTCACTTAATAACGAAACATGACTAATAAGTTTTCTTTAAATTTGAAATTCAAAATTGTTACAAATCTTAACAATAATTGTAATATACGTTCTTATTTATTACTAGCGACCCGCCTACGTCTGCGCCCGCTTAAATTGTCTACACACTTTTATTTTTCTAATCACATTGTCACTTTTAAAATAATATTTAAAAATTGAAACTAAATATCTTAAATTGAGTAACTTTTTTATTAATTAACTGATTTAAATGAAAACAGCACTAAATGATTAGGACAGGTTGCTAATATGGTGAAAACTACATTTAAATAAAGAAAGCCCTTTCCGAGATTAGCATAGACAAACAAATAAACAGAAAAGCTGACAAAATTTTTGAAAAACACTATTTATTTTATTGTAAATCCCTATTACAATAAGTTGCCTATAAGATTTTACAAGTTCTCTATAAGATTTTTATATATATATATATATATATATATATATATATATATATATATATATATATATATATATATATATATATATATATATATATATATATATATATATATATATATATATATATATATATATATATATATATTTTATGTACAGACAGGAATCAGTTACAGATTAACTATAAGCATATATGTATATTTATGGGTCGTAATATGTCTAAAGTACGTACTAGTCAAGATACTCGTAAGTTAACATGATAATGTCACCAATAAATATAACGGAAGAATGTTTCGTAACATAAATTATCTTGAAACTTTTGAAAGTATTAGGTACTTACGCACAATGCTCGTAATTTCCCATGAGAGGTGTCAAGTCTCTACTTAAATTAGCTTCGTTAAATTTCATAATGAAATCGATGATTTTATGTCCTATACTAGATATTTTGATATATTTATTGTATGTTTATATTTGTAAATGTAAATTTTCTGATATATTTATGGAATGTCTACTTATATTTAAATAAAAAAAATACTTTTTTACTAAATTTAAAAGCGTATCAAAATTTGAACGTAGCAGAATTTGAACCCGCGTCTCTTGGAACCTAAGCCATACGTTTTTATCAAGCTACGTCGAAATTCTTATGCACTTGTTACAACTTATTTATTTTGTAAGCATCTTTGTAATAATTTAACATTTTAAAAAATAGAAAAAAAATAAATATTTTATTAATCTCCAGCTGCAACCCAATATCCAACAGAATTGTGTTTGACGAACACATAGTGTATTGTTTTTATGGAAAAGACAAGGCAAACGAGCGTACAGGTAATAGTAAGTGATTACGGAGCTACTGGTGCGTTGCCGGCATTTGAGGTGGACGAAGACGCGCTTTTTGCAGGTTCGGAATTCGGTCTACAGAGAATATGGAAAAAGCAGTACAAGGCATGTCGTGGCGCAGCAGCACAAGCGTGAGACTGTAACCGACAAGTTCTGGGTTCGATCCGAGGAAATGAAATATTTAATATTTTCAATTTAAAATATTTAATGTTTAGTTTCTTCGCTCTGGTAATCAGGCAAAGCGCGGTGTTGAGTTCCGCCACTCAACACGCAATGCCTCAAATTCGGCAGAAAGTGGGGAAGGAAATTGGTACGGAGTGTCTTAATACTAGGTTCCCGGGTTACCTCTTTCTATCCTGCCTATTGAGGGATACAGCGCGAAGCTAAAAAAAAAATTACAAGGCGTGGGTCAGAAGAAATTTTGCCCGCGAAAATGGTGTGATCTCCTCCACATTGCACACATTGTCTGCAGCCGATGCAAACTACTAAGCACTTATTGTAGTAAGGAAGTGCCAGGTCGTATGGTGACATAATTTCAGACGGCACCACTATTCGAACTGGCATTTGTAGCTGCAGCTACAATGACACTCGCTATAAATGCATATTGAGCAACAGGAATATGGCCTATGGATCGAAATTTTAGCAACGCAGATTTTGTGCCAGCTGAAACTACAAATTATCCAGAAAATGTTAATTCTTGCTCGCTAAATTCAAAAATTTATAGAGCAAGCATTCAAAAAAAAATCTGTCAGTGTCCAACTATTCCCAAAGTGACTGTCAAGTTATTCAACTTACTGTTGAGGAGACACGACGGCCGCCGATAGAAACAATTCTTAACCCGTAAACTCGAGAACGAAAACTAAAAGATGTCAAGAATTTAGGCAAGGTTCTCCTCAATCTGGGTGTTCTTGGATGAGTGACGAAGCAAAAAGTTCATTCAGTTTTATACGGCAATCTTTTCAGAATCGCCCTATAAAAACGTGCTTGTTGCATTTAAGGTAACCAAAGAGAGCAAAGAAATGAAAATAAAAAATTACCAAGTTGCCTTTAGTGCTAATAAACCAGACAAAAAAAGAAGAAAATACTAGCCAGGAAACAAAAACATTAAAAAGGAAGCCGATGAAGAAGATGCTAAATGCATCTACTTTAGTTATTTATAGTCACAGTCTACGTAGAGTTGGATACGATGTATCTGCTAATTCCTTTATATTTAATTTAAAATTCTAAGTATAAATGTTTTTTTAAAGCCATAATAATAAAAAGTTATTGGTTTTATTACGAAAATGTGCTTACGTCATTTCTGTAATAATACCCCACAGTGCCCCAGAGTTTGCCCTGCTATACGGGGCAAAGTGGGACAAACTCCATTCTGAATATGTTTCGTTCTGTTAGTCAAACTGTAACTACTATAATAGTAAATAGAATGTCAATCAATTATAGATATGTTACATAATGAAAAAAAGTCCTCACAGCATCCTTAACTCCATGTTTTTCTGTAATATTATATTAGTATTTTTTTCAGGATGGTCAAAAAAAGTTATATAGATCTTTTCGTATGGTTGGATTTGTTCGATGTATGCTCACATACCAAATCACTATTTAAACAATTCTACGTGATGAAGGTATCTATTATCTTTTATTTTTATACATTTTATAGGTGTACTCCTTATTATAATATTTATACAATATATATGTATATATGTTTTATCAGTATATTGGGCCTCAGCTTTTCGAACGACTGCCAGTATCGCGATCATCTGGAAAGCAAGGCCAAGTTGGCCTCGAAGAAACTGGGGGTCATCAGCAGAGCGAGACAGTATTTCACGCCAAAACACCGTTGGCCCTGTACAGGGCCCAGGTTCGGCCTCATATGGAATACTGTTCTCACCTCTGGGCTGGTGCACCCCAGTATCAGCTTGAACCATTTGATCGCGTACAACGTAGAGCCGTTCGAATCGTTGGGAACCCAATGATCTGTGTGGGGCTTGACACTTTGGCTTTGCGTAGAGACGTATCTTCACTGTGCGTTCTCTACCGCATTTATCACGGGGAGTGTTCTGGAGAACTGTTTGACTTGGTACCTGCCGCCGAATTTTCTAACCGCACAGTCCGCCACAAGTTGCTATACCATCCACAACATCTGGACACGTGGCACTCTACTACTGTGCGGTTTCGTAGGAATTTCCTTCCACGCACCATACATCCTACCCGCGGCAGTATTTCCAGGTCGATACGACATGGGTACCTTCAAAAAGCGCGTCTACCTACACCTCAAAGGCCGGCAACGCACCTGTAGCTCCCCTGGTGTTACACGAGGCCGTGGGCGACGGTGATCACTCACCATCAGGTGACCCGTACGCTCGTTTGCCTTGTCTTTTCCAGAAAAAAAAAATATATATATATGTGTGTATATATATGTGTGTGTATATATATGTATATATGTTTATATTCTGTATTCTATAAAAATATTTATTTGATTTTGATTTAATTAAAATATGTATTTGACTATTTTATACTTATCTGTGTATTATGTTTATGAATTTTCGCACCACCCACTATTTATTGTCGTTTTTATATTTCCTAACCCAAAGGTTGTCTGGAAGAAATCGCTAATTAGCGATAAGACCGCCTTTTGTGCTTCACAAAATATAAAAAAAAAACATTTTTACTGTAAATATTAGTTTGTACTTTCATTTGTGGTGTACAATAGAGTGTATATAAATAAATAAATAAATAAATACATCTGACTTTGATACATGCCCATTCTTGACATCGGAGTTGTGTTCCTTCACCCTAACATTGATTGCTTGATTGTGACTGTGGCTTATCATATATAGGTCAAACAAAGAGAAGCATCGGTGTTAGGGTAAAGGAACAAATCTCTGATGTCAAGAATGGATATATATCAAAGTCAGCTGTATGTGAGCATACATCGAACAAATCTAACAATTACATGAGGTTTGATAAACCCCACAAACTCGCTAGGGAGAATAGATATATCCCTAGAATGATCCGCGAGGCTATTGAAATACAAAAACATCCTAATTTCAATAGAGAAAATGGTTGGAAACTTTCCACCACCTGGGACCTGGGACCCACTCTTAAAAAACTTAAAGTCCCCAGCACACCACACTAAAGGACCAGATACAGTTAGCTCATTCTGCAAGAATCCAGGGCAGTACGCGAGGCAATTAAGGTTAAATCGTTGGCGGTAGTCTGATATAATAATTATATCAAATGACAGACAAATGCCACCTCAGTCTACCCGTGACCATGGACTACTGTAAAGTGTTCGAAACGTCATTCAAAATTATAAACCAAAACTCTTCTCAAATGTCGCTATTGTTAACAAATATGATTACAGATCAGACCACAAATTACTTCGAGGGCAACTATACAGAAAGGTAAGGAAAAAGATCTAGAATAACCATTCAGCACACAAAGCAACCAATATTTTTACCACTTTCAAACAATTATTTAGACTATTTACAAGTAGACAAGATAAAAAGTCTCAAAACTATTCAACAGAAATATGATGCCTTTGAAAAACAACTTAACGAAATAGAAAAGAAGATAAGAAGAAATAAAGAAAGATACATTGGCCTAACATGGCCCAGAAAGCTGATAATGGAAAGGAATATTATGTTAGAAGACGGAAAAAATAATAAACATGACATTGAAAGACTACGTAAAAGAATAAATTTGGAACATGAAAATACAACTAATAGCACTGATATATTACAAATAGCAACCGACTTTTATCGTCAATTATATAAAAATAATATAACGACAGATGAACTATGGAAACACTTATAAGGAAGAGAGAGAGAGGATATCATATCCAACGAACTACTAATAAGATCATGTGAAGGCATCATTGATATTATTACTAATTGTATGTGGATCCTAAAAACCATAAGAAAACAAACAAAGATTACTGATGTTACTTATTGCTTTAAAAAACTTAAATGGAAATGGGCAGGCCACATGATTAGATGTAAAAAAGATAAATGGTCAAGAGACGTAACGAAGTGGTGCCTGAAACATAACGAAAGAAATAAAGGCAGACAGACAACGTCAGAGATCACAAGACGACATTAGGAGAATAGCAGGCGTTACTTGGACCAGACAAGCTCAGGACCGCGTCTTGTGGCAAACACTAGGGGAGGCCTTTGCTGGAAAGCTAGACAATCGTCACGTTCTGCTGTCAGGAAGTTAAATATTGTAAGCAATTTGTTAAACATAGTTTATGTAAAGTAATGTGTAAGATGGTAAATAAAGGCTACTATTATTATTTTTATTTTGCGCTGCAGTACAAGCGTGTGAACGATAGGTCGTGGGTCGTTTTTGATATTTGATGATGATTGATATTTTTCTAAAAAAAATTACACTTTAAAAGATTAATACAGTATGTATTTCATTGAGGACTGCCGTGGTGCAGTCGCACAAGCTTGTACAGTAACCGACAGGTTGTGGGTTCGATCCAATACTCGAAGAAATGAAATATTTAATATTTTCAAATTAAATTTTTGCATGCATTGACATCCAGCAAGCATTTGACAAAGTTTGGCACAGTGGGTTGCTCTATAAAATCAAATGCAACATCTCTCGCAGCTACGACCTGCTGCTGGCTTCGTATCTGTCGAATAGACTGTTCCAAGTTAGGGAGGGTAGTGGCGATGTATCGCCATTCTATGACATCAAAGCGGGTGTCCCCCAAGGTTCTATTCTTGGTCCTATATTGTACACCATGTTCACTGCAGACTTGCCAGAAGTACCAGGAGTTATAACTGCCACCTATGCATATGATACAGCCATCCTGGCCCAAAGCAAAGATCCCGCTGTTGCATCAGATACACTTCAAAGTGGTCTTGACGAAATCAATGACTGGTTAGGCAAGTGGAAAATACAAGCCAGTGCCAACAAGTCGGTTCACATAACTGTCACTTTGAGACGCAGTGACTGTCCACCAGTCACTCTTGGCAATAATATCTTAACCCACAACAACAGCGTACGATATCTCGGCATTCATTTGGACCGCCGACTTACCTGGAAGAGACACATAAAATGTAAAAGAAATGAGCTTAACATCCGCTATAAAAATCTATATTGGTTAATGGGAAAAAACTCTAAACTCTCTGTAGATAATAAACTTTTGATCTATAAAAACATACTAAGACCAAGCGGGATGTATGGTATCCAACTGTGGGGAAGTGCTTGTGACTCCAATATAAACACAATACAGCGACTACAGAATGCTATTCTTAGATCAATAGCAAGTGTTCCAAAATATTTTCAAATTAAATATTTAATATTTTCGTTTCTTCGCTCTGATAATAAGGCAAAGCGCGGCGCTGAATTCCGGCACTCAACATGCAATGATTCAAATTCAGCATCAAGTAACTAAACACTAGGTTCCCAAGTTCGCTCTGCCTAACCTGTCATAAGTGGGAGACGGCGTGAGGCTAGAAAAAAATATCTAATTTTAATGTCTACTGTCTTCAAGAGCGCAAAAAAAAATATTCAAAGACAGAAGAAAATTCAGACCTTCAAACATTTGTAGTTCATTTACAAAATGACTACATAGGAGACTTAAATTTGTCACAAAAAACCTATAAATAACCTACCTACCTAAATTTGACAAGAAAAAGAAGGCAAGAATTACAAAATTTTAAATTTTAAATGCATACACCCTCACGTTTAAGGTTGTGAGCGTTTAATAGTTTTTCTTGTTGTTGGCTCGCAGTCGAAAAGTTTTTATTTTTAAAACGAATAATTTTTCCTATGTATTTGAAATAAATATATAAGATTAACATGTAAAAAAAAAGAAATATATTACAAGATGCATTCTACGATTATGTGTAAAAGTATAAAAGAATATATTACGTACGTCAGGCTTTGTGCCTTTCTTTGAAATAGTATGACGTATTCCACAAAAGATATGAATAACATTCATTTTATTCTGGTTTATATATTTTATATTTAGTAAAACAAAATCTGATGTTATGTTGAGAATATGAAAATAAATCATTATAAATTAAATAATTCTTTAATTAAATGGTCAAAAAGCCCTCCACCGTTCGAGTAGTTGTATAATTGACAGACATCAGAGGTGGTAAAACTATGAAATGATGTACATAATTTAAATAATACGATTAAAATTAGTCCTTCTGTTTGTTTTCAGCTTTACGTGTACCGGGCATGGTATTATTTTGGGAATCGAGAGTTAAAACACTCCGTTCCCCCACTTTCCGCCGAGCCTAAGGTATTGCGAGTTGGCGGAATTCGCCGCGTTGTCAAAGCGAACAAACGAAAATATTAAATATTTCATTTTTTGAGTGCGGAGCCAACCTAGTTGCGCTTATAGTTTTGATACTAAATACTTTATCGAATGTTTATTATTTTGACTAACTAAAAACTGAACGGAAGTGGGGAACGGAAGTGGAATATAGTGTCTTAACCCTAGGTCCCCGGGTTTCCTCTGCTTACCCTGCCTCGTGCGGGATACAGCGTGAAGACTAATTAAAATATTCTTATATTTATATTTTAGTATACTTAAAAAAGTACTTACAATATTGCTAAAAATATAAATAACTTTTGTTTTAATTATAAAATAGTGATATAATTATTGATAATAGCAGATTACTTTTAAATAAAAACACTTATGCAGCACAACAGTATATTAGTTTTAACAGACTACAACAGAATATATATATTAAGATCACAGAGTATATAAAATGTATTATGTCACAGATTATACAGAATAGAAGGCGTTAAAATTAAAATATTCAACAATAACTTTTAATTATTAACATATATACCTAGTGATAAGAGAGGGATAATTACTGAGCGTCTCCATCTACTTAGGTTATAGGTGTCATACTATTTATCCAAAAAAAATATTTTGGTTAATTTATTTCCGTGGTAAATATTAAAAATTTAAAGACTAATTTATATGGATTCAAAATTAGAGAACGGAGACGTCCTTGATAAAAGTGAACAAAAGGTAATAATTTAATTTATTTCACTGTCTCTAGATTCCACCACAGTATTTCTTTTATGTAAATTTTCGTGTAACTTACCGACGATAGACTAGACTTTGTAAATTCTTTAATTACTATAAAGTATTTATACTACATAACTAACAAAGGAGATTCGTTTATTATTTTACAATATTTTCTTTACTATTATAATACTTCAAATTAAACTATGTACATAATTAAGAGAGTTTTATAATTCATCAGAAATCAAGCTGATTAAAGTTTTCACGTGTTATGAAATTTAAATGAGCTTTTTCTTTATAATGCCATGATTTATGATTTACATAGGTACTTATCAGCTTTACAGTATATCGTTCGCAAGGCAGTGTAGGCAGAGGGAACTTGGGAACCTAGTGTAAAGACACTCCGTAATACATATTTATATACGTACTTAACTTTCAAAATAACTATGAATAAGAATAACCATTATATAAGTAAGATACAAATATGATTCAAAACTTCCACAAGCCAACTAAAATCTTCACTTCTCAAGTTCTTAGCCATCAGAAAAACTTTTTGTCGTAAAATCGGACACATAATACGAAAACCCAGCAGATACTAATCCATAGATGAGTCGGCGCTTTCGTAGAAACATCTGCGGCCCCGATAACAGTGACAACGAGCAAAACAAAAACGAAATGAGAAAGGTTTGGCAAGTAGTATTGTGGCAAGTTGTGATGTTGCAAGCCTGCACCATTGTGCTATATCTATTTGTGTTTTATAATCATTACAAAACATTTCCTTAAAATGACCTTAAAAATGTGTTTAAATAATTATAATGATAAATGCTTACAAAACTATCACTATTATACACAAAAAGTGAGTTATAAAAATATAGTATCTATTGTGAAAGAATTCTTATAGGATAATTTAGTTATCCGTCTTTCAATACCATTTATCTCGTGATACGTAGACGTATCAAGGTAAAATTAATGTCGAATATTTAGTTCTACAACTGCAGACCACAGAAAAAATCAAGCTTCTAAATCTAATCAGGAGATACGACCATTTATTCATCGCTTTTGACACACTTTGTATGAAATTCGTCCGATTATCGAAACATATAATTTCATAACTACGGTTCTACGGCAAGAACCGTAGATCTGTAGTTATGAAATTTATCACAAAGTGAACACTTACAAAACAATTGAAAGAAAAAAATCGAAGTGAAAATTTGTAAGTATGTCATAGAAATAAATAACTACAAAGTCTTATATGCGGTTCATTTCATACAAAATGATTGAATTGGTTCACAAGTTTAAGTTTGTCAATTTTTAAGAATTGTACTTACTTACTTACTACTTACTAAATAACTAAGGAGCCTTTATTGGGCGAGTCCGCCTCGACCTTGACTAGTTTTATTCTTACATTAATACAATTTATATTGACTCAATAATGTAATAAAATGTCATCCTTCACTAGGCAACACACATACTGTTTATAATCTCAATTGTGTTAAGATACTGCGTTATATTTCCCACCTTTCACCTATTTTCAGACATTGTGTTTTGAGTGGCGAAACTCAACGTCACGCTTTGCCGTGTAACCAAGAAATGAAAACATTACATATTTAAATTGAAAATATTCAATAAATAATTTCATCATGTGAGGATCGAACCCATAATCTGTCGCGTCTCCGTCACATGCTTGTGCGCGTGCCCCATGCACCATGATAGCACTTGTCGAATGTTTATAATGTTGAACATAATAATCATATGCACACCTATTGAGTGTTGTAGAAATTTTTGGGAAAAGGTAACATGTTCACTTCCATCATAGAAACTGAGTCTTAAGTCATCTGCTCTCTATAATTTTAGATTTATTATTTGAAAACGAATTATCTAAACACAAGGCTTTTTGTATTACCCGCTGATTGTTATAGATAAAAAATATACAACATTTTTGCAGTCAATTTATTTTGTAGGAAGCTGGTACTATAACTGAACAGAATCATTAAATTTTAAAGTCTGAGTTTCCTAGCCCAGTATTAAGAGGAGGAATAAGCGCCATTATATAAACTTTTAATGAAGGCTGCAGCACAACAATGCACTGCTACGATACGTGCGGTTATCCTCCGTAGCTATGTTTATCGTTAGCATGTATTTTATCAATGAAATGAGAAATAAATATTATTTGTTGCCGTTTTAGAAAACAAGATTTGTATAAATATTTACCGTAGAATGCCTTTCTGATCCCTCGCATGGTTGATTGGAATTTATTAAATATTGCAGTACACAAAAATGTTTTTGTCAATCCAAACCCATACGTGCTCAGATTAACTTGGCTTGCACGCTTTGCGCCTCGGTACCTTGCCCACCGCTCACACCCGCTGAGGCCCACGGCACGGCGTACTACACTTGATGTGACAACCATTCAGTGTTTTAAAAGTGTGATATTTTTTAAGCCATATTTTAGATATACTGTATCAGCATTATTAAACATGTCGGCTGATTCTCGGTAATGAGCCCGAACCAACGAATAAAAGTTGCTTCATTCAATATCACGAATCACCAATTTAAAATAATCGTAATAAAAAAAAGCGTAAGCAGTACCGTCAGAAAGACACATAAGCATTATGGAGAGTTTATTGATGACTGTTGCAGCAGCGGTCTGGTCGGAATGTATGGTGTAGACGCGAAGTGGTTGTGGTGGTGGTGTACTTTCTTAAGTTTATTATAACTAACGACGGTCACCATTTATAATAGAGAGGAAGTTCTGAACTTATAACAATGTAAGTTTGTCGAAATTTAAGTTACTAAATTTTAATGACCAATGTCGTATTGAAAAGATATTTCGGGTAGTTTAGTATAAAACTTATGTGCCGCTAGCTTTTTTTACAGTTAGAATTAGAGTAGCTCTAAATCTCGAAAAGATCAAAATATTTTGTAATTGTTAATAAAGCTAGCAACACATTATTTTTATAGTGGGCTATGAGAAGTATCTTCCTACCTTTTATCGCTGTGACCGTCAGTAACCTTTGGGTTCCTGACGGTCGGTGACTAAAAGGTTCTAAACAATCCAGATCCAAAGCATTGTTATAACATTTTAAAATTGTACGAGAAATCAGTAACAAGCTGTAAAACCTATAAGTAATTTATTTTTACATACAAACTAGCAGATAAAGTAGGTTACTTAAAATTATATACTTTCTTTTAAGATTATATACCTATGCCTTAAAATTATATATCAATTGTTACAATTTAATTATTTTTAACAACATTAATATTTTCATTCGCTTATACTTATTACTAAGTAAAATAAAGTTTTTCAACCATTAATAAATTAAATAAAATAAACTAAATATACAAAAAATAAGTGGAATTTTAATGAGACGGAGTCTTAAGCTACACACTACTAGGTTCACAGGTTCAAATATAAAAAAAAATAATATATATAGCAGAATATAATATCGATAGCGGAATATAATATCTATAAAGAATATTCTTTCTTTCAGCTTCACGCTGTATCCCGCACTAGGCAGGGTAGGCAGAGGGAACGGAAGTGAAACCTAGTGTTATGACACTCCGTTCCACTTCCGTTCCCCACTTTCCGCCGAATTTGAGGCATTACGTGATGAGTGGCGGAACTCAACGCCGCGCTTTGCCTTAAAGAATATTGCCAAATTAATAGTATGAATTTATGAAAGAGTATAAAAAATATTTTTGTAAACTTTCATAAATTACATACGATTATTTTTTATCAATTGTATGCAAAAAAAAAAATAACATAAAAATCGATTACGGAAAAAATTGTTATTCAAAATTAATAGAATACTCATGTACTCTTTATATAGAATATATTATTTAGTTACACTTATGTACATACAATTTTATAAATGGAAAGTAAATAAATATATTTAGAAAAATATTCAACAAAAACACGCGTGGGCTAGAAGCAATCAATTTCACTTATCTATACAATTATTCAACTACCATCATAATGTGGGTTTCGAGTCGAGCCTTTGTCTGCAATCGAAATACTAAGCGAGTGATTTAAGATTATGGTGTGGGATAATGCGTCCAATCCGGTTACGTCGCAACTCAGGTGTGATAAAAATTCGCCGCGAAATAACCTATTTTATAGCCGTGATAATTCTTACCAGGTCAAACGTCATTATTTTTTATATACAATTTTATATATTTAATTTTACTTTATTTTTTATTGTATTGTTTATTTCCTTTTTATATGACTCGTGAAACAATTCCACCGTGAAAACTTGTTATGTGGCTGAAAGCTTAACATTTACACTGTCGAGAAAATACCTATTGTATACTGTAATAGCTGGACTAAAGAGAAGGTCATAGTTTTAATTTGCTCATGCGTCTAGGCATTTAATTTATCCATTGAAATTATAATCGTAGAATTTATACAAGTTAATTGAATTTTTTTATAAAGCTGTTTGATTTTCTTTATAAATATAAATAAAAGTTATAAATGTACTTCTCTTTGTATTTGTAGTATTTAAAAATAGGTGAGACAAAAATGATTCATCATGCAATTATCTATAAAAATTGTTCCTATACATTTTTTCCTAAGAATCACCATTTCGAAGATACAGCGATGTAAAATGTTGAAAAAGTTGTATTCTTAATAATATGCATGTCAATTACTGTAATATACTTTACAGAACGATAATATATGTAAAAATATTTATTTTCGTAGCGTATACATACATATTATACAGTTGTAAAAATATAAACTCGTAAAAAACCATTCCCTCATTTTATATGACCGTACGGCCTTCAATAATAATACTGAAAGAGCTTGATATTGATGACGTCATGGATGCAAATCTTATCATTACTGCTGAAAACATACTAGACAACACTATTTCATATAATGATGTTGAAAATGACGACGAAATATCTGGAGCATTACTCGATCGATTCAATGAAAAACTAAGAGAATATGAAGAACGTGGACCTACCGCAAAACTTTGGATTCAATATTTTTATATGGTATCAATTGTGAAGGAGTTTATAAGGGCTGAGCGCATGGGAGATTGGCAAGCTCATTTGAACAGCGTTAAAGAAATGCTTCCTTACTTCCACGCTTCGGGACATTTTCAATATGCTAAGTCTGCACACTTATATTTACAAGATATGTTACAATTAGAGAACTGTATGAATCCTAGTGGTTACAAACTGTTTAAAGAAGGATGTTTCACTGTTCGACGTTCAGATAAATTAAGTTGCGGAACTTCAACAGATATGGTGATCGAGCGGTCAATGATGAAAGCTATGAAGACAGATGGGGGTATTGCTCGAGGGAGAAGTACAAAAGGCAGTGTAATAAGTAAATGGATTTATGGTATGCATGCAATGAATACTGTTTGTGAAGGATTGGAAGATCTCGCTAATGTTAGAATGGATACAACGGATCAGCATGTAGATGCAAGTGATTCAAGAGTTAAGAAGAAGAAGAAGAAGAGCAAGACAGTCTGGATTAGGTTCCATTAGCAGAGTATCTATCAGACGAATAATTTTCTCAATTTACACATTACTTACACCGCTCTTGTTATTTACAATAGTACCATTTTCAATTTAATATAATAGCTTTTCAAATTAACAGAAGCACAATAGATCGTGGAATAGGCTTTTGTCTCACCTATTTTTATTATAAAACTTACCGTTTAGCTGAAAAACTCAAAAAACCGATTTTTGCAACATTTGACCTTGAATATTTTTTTTCCACACTCCGGATTGATGTGGATAATTGACATATTGTGTATAATAGGGTTCCCAACAATCATGCCAATTTTTAGGAAGGTGCGAATTAATGTAACCTTCAATGTCTATTTTGACTGGGCTAAAAGGAAAATATTAAATATTTCATTTCCTCGAGTAGTAGACAAATCCAAAAATCTGTCACGTTTTCAGTCGCACGCCTGTGCCCTTGCGCCACGAACATGTCTCTTTTATTTATAATATAACAACTAAAAGTTAGCTTATTAATATAATACAAAATAATGTTAATTGTTAACGAATTACAATTATTTTAATATTTTATAAATACACGCTAATAAAATAATTTGAACCGCCCGCCGTTTCCAAGAATTCTACGGCATACAAGCCTCGCTTTGTCGCCACATCAATTTAATTTATCTAAAGTCTAGACAAGTGTAGTATTAACTAAGATATAAAATGTATGACACTAATCGTTTTAATAACAATTAATCCTTTTCTTTGCGTAACTCAGCTGTCATCACTTAGAATTAGTGCTTATCTGCTAGCAGTTATTTAATACCCAGATAAGTCATCGAATAGGCTTTGCTTAAATTGATTCGTATGATGAATTTTAGATATTATGTCATCGCATATTTATTTTTTTATAAACATATATTATAAATTATATACGTCTTGATTGATTAATTAAAACTGCGAAATATAATTTACCTATCACTACGCCTTATTTTATAAATCTATACTTATAATAAATCTGTAGCTGATCACTGTCTGTACATGGAAGGTATATTAAACATCTATTAGGAGGTTTTTTTTTTAATGTACTTGGGCCCAAAATGGTAATAGATGTTATCTTAAAAAAATATTTTTTATTAGGAAAATAAAGTAATTGAGGTGAGTAAATACAATAATGTAATTCAAGCAGGCGAAGCTGCGGGTGGGTCGCTAGTATATCATATTTTAAAAATATTTTTGTTTTATATGTCGCAAAGGAAATGAAATATTTAATGTTTTATATTTATATATTTAATGTTTTCTATTTATATATTTAATGTTTCATTTCTTCGCTCTGGTAATAAGGCAAAACGCGGCGTTAAGTTCCGCCACTCAACACGCAATGCCTCAGATTCGCGGAAAGTGAGGAACGGAAGTGGAATGGAGTGTTTTAACATTAGGTTCCCGGGTTCCCAATGCCTACCCTGCCTCGTGCGGGATACAGCGTGAAGCTGAAGCTGTATCTCGCAAATAGCAGGTAGGCAGAGTTCTGTTACCACCCGGCCCTGGTTGTGTGTTCGCTCACTCTAGTTCTAATATCATATATTAAATTAAAATACTTTGTTGCACTAAAATAATAATTGTTTTTGAAACGCGACGTGGGCGTCTGCAATGCAATGTGCCGTAACGATAACATATTCGTGCACGTTTCTCCAACGGGAAACATTTTCGGTCTAGTTAACATTTAAACAGACTGTAATGAATATATAACAAGCTATTGTTTTATATTTCTTGGAAACAAAAATTATGAACGCTTCTTCGAAATGTAGCTACATTATATATTATTGATAAGATAATATTGTTATCACAGCGTTATTTTTTTTAATCTCCTAACTACTTAGTTAAGGACAGCGTAGGAAAGCGTTTTTAACTGTTAAAGAATTTTCTTTTTTATCTATTGATAGAGATGAAAAATGTATTTGTTTGTAAATATAAGTTGAGTTTATAAATTTGAACGTCGAATTAATGTAACATCACACAACTACACAGACAGAACCCGTTTCCTCTCCACTAGATTATAGTTAAATTTGCACATGCTTTTTATGAGAAATTATATTACCTATTTCGAATTGGATTAGAAAGGTTACAATATAAAAAAAAATATAAATATTTTAGCTCAAAATATAAAGAAAACAATACAATATGTTATCAATTCATCCGTTGTATTGAATTCAAGCTGTTAAATATCTTTTTATTTCAAAGATCGTCGACCTCAGATCGTCTGATTCGGTGATGAATGAGTTCATAATTCACTGGCTACTCGGTCATGCATCAGTGGAGATGAGATAAGGTATACCAGACAACAGGATCTATATGAGACCCAATGTGGTGGCTATCTATTCATAGTTATTGTGCTTCACAATTTTATCTGGAAAGTAAAAACTTGTATAAGAAAAAAAAAATGTGTATTTTTAGAAACATCTACTCGTAAAAATACACTATTTTTTTCTCATCACGTTAATTATTTTATTAATTTTTCTTTGGTAATATTACCACAGTAAAATTACCTTATCTATCTTTAATTTAGTAATATTTTAGTAAAATTACTATAATATTATAGTTTCTGGACAGACTGAAATTCGACACTGTCGCTAGCCTTGCAATAGTCAGGAGCTCTTGGAAATATTTCGTTCATTTGTTTGGAACATAAGCTAATTATATCCACAATTTTTAGACGTAAAAGATAGAGTAGATTAGAGAGAAAAAGAAAATAAGTATTTTAAATAGAACATTAAATTTGAAACAATATACAAACAAAGTGAATTTTTCAAGAATATACCCACAAAAAAATGTCACATTTCAGCAACAAGATTAATCTTCAAAAAAAAAAAAATTTGACAAGTACCTATTGTTTAATTACAGTAATGACTAATATAGTAGACTAATATATGGTAGGTGACTCTGAGTCTGAAATTGTTCATGTGTATTATATTCAGGTGAGTATTAAGAGGTACTTAATTAGTAACGTTACCGTTATTGCAATATAATTTATTACTTAGTAATAGAAATTTTAATTTAAATTCATTTTATAATTAAAAAATAATATATACTTACTGATTAAATATTGGAATTCTTGGTTTCCGATATTGTATGAAATGAAAGTAACCAAGAAATAAGACCAAACATTCTACTGATTTCATATTTACACTTATTTACTCGTGATTCGTACATATTTACAACTAAGTTCTGTACTGATATACTTCACATAAAGCATACGAGTTGTTCAGCAGTAATTTAAGATTATCTGTAGAGCTAATAGCGGCAGTTAGAATGACTATCCGGCGCGTACTGGACGGAACATTTGTCCGCGCGACAGCTCCAATTACCGGGAAATACTGGACTCATTCGTTGAAATACCTGAACGATTTACTATCTATGTGTACTTTTATGTGTTTGTGTCTATTTCTTATTTTAAATATGAGATAGAATTAGATTAGACTTTCTGAAATTAAGTGATGTAGAATCCGAGAACCTTGTCTCTAATATTACTTATATGTGTCAAATATAAACAACTATTGTTTTAAAAAATGTAAGATATGATCTACCTGAATAATATATATTATATACATTTATTGGTTGCAATACTACAATATTTTTAAGTATTTAAAAAATATAAGAGCATATATTTGTATAAATCTAAATTTACTTTGTAAATTTCAAAGTAATGTACAAAATATGTATGTATGTAGTATAGAGATTATAGTTTAGTAGACTGTGATTATTAGCAATTCAACACAATACATATACTCGTAAATATAAAAGTTGCGAATAACCATAATCTTATTCAATAAAAAGGGTCGTCTACGCTATCGGAAATGTCAGTGTCAAATTTCTTGCGAGATGAGGGTCAAAATGTAACAAATGTACGAGTACAATGTCTTACCTCGACCACTCTTGACAGACGTATTTGTGCGTTATTCGAGCTATAGAATTGCTGCTGTAACGTTTCATTATTGTTTTATATTTCTAATTATTATTTTATATTTGTAAAGGTCATGTTATGTCAGGCGGAAATATATTAGACATTTTTATAATAAAACGGGTATTAAGAATATCTGTTGCAGTTGTATGTACTGTACATATACAATAATATTTAGCTTGTACACAAGAATATTTACAATGTTCTTGCCTTCAATGATAGCTTATCACTGTCAATTTTAGTCTTTATAAGTTACTAAATCTTTTATAGTATACGTATGTATAGTAAAATTCCAAAAATATAAAATTACTTTTGGAATTTTACTGTACATACTTCGCCACTTGCATAATTTAATTTATTTTAAATCTACATATTTAACGTAAAAAATATATTATTAGGCAACGCTTATTACTCAATCCAGGACTATTATTATAATGATAATTGCGTGGGATGGGTCCTAAAGGAGCTCAGGAAACGGATTATTGTTATATATTTATTGTAACTTATATTTTCAAAAGAACAACGTTGCCGGCTCCTTACAACAGACCTGCCTTCTGAGACGGTGGTAGTTTCCTATAGGACACTACAGACATTTCTGTAGCTTGATACAAAAGTGCTTGTATTGATCTAATTGAATAAGAATAATTTGATTTTAATAATCTCTTGCATAATATTTTACGTCCACTTTGATATATATAGATTTAAGCTTATTAAATACATTTCGACAGCTCAAATTCATGTCTTGACTACAAAGTACTAGTAGTATTGACAACAACATTTATATAAATTTTTGCTGACCTTTATAATTACTAAGTATATCTATTATTTTACAAATAAAATATTTAACAGAAATGTTATTATAAAATGAAGAAATTTTATAAGAGAAATGTATGTAATATTAAAAAATAAATTTAAAAAGTACACTTTTGTACTACCATCATAGTTTTGTCTTATTAAGAAAGTTCGTAGCCTGCTATAGTTGCGCAGCACCACAAAGAAAAGCATGGAAAGTTAAAATTAATTAAAAGATGCATTCCAAATACCCGCGTAGTTATTAGATTATTTGAATGTACATTTTTTTACGATTTAGTGTGCAAAATTTGTTAGTAAATATTTGTCGTTAGTAAATATTTGAGTAAACATAAGTCATAAAGCATTTGTACATTAAGTTATATGTTAAATCCCTATGTACATATATATTGTGTCATCTATTTGTTTATTCTCATTTTACTAAATCTTTTTCTCTAATTTTGCTTTTTGCAAGTACTCAAAAAAGACAATGGAGAGTTAGCAAGTAAGTTGAATAAATACAATATTTTAATTGTAGCAAAAGCTAACCCGTGCCTAACCGTGCCGTAATCTTATTTTTTATATTTCCCTATTTCAAAACTTATTTTTAGTTTGATTTCAATTAAAGTAAACATTTTGACTAATATTTTTTGTATTTCTATAAAAATAATACCTTAGCAGTTCAAAATTAAAGACTTTAGCAGTCTCAAAATATGCCAATTACAAATAACATGTTTACGATTTAATATTTTAAGACGTAAACTTATAAAGTATCAAGAATAATATTTTATTTAATAATACAAACGAAAGAATAAGTGAATGACTTAAATTAATTTTCAAAAGTTATAAATGCAGGTATCTTGTTAAAGCGTTCCAAACAAATAGATACGTTTACGACTGATTTATTTAATTGGAACCTTTTATATTTAAATAATGTATAATTTGATGAATTCATTCTAGAAATAAAATACAAAAGATCAATTGTATTACATAGGGTTTAGATGAAGTTAAATCGATTATTATTTTTTAATGATTAAATCATTTCTTGGTGATATACTCAAATCACTAAATATATATCTAGTAAATGGGTGAATTACTGAGAATAAAGTAACAGAATACCTCAAATATGATTCCTTGATTCTTTCTGCTCATCTCAACACGAGCTAGAAAATGTAATAAGTAATGCAATTTATGCCTTCATGGACATACTTAACTTTACTTAACATAAAATTTTTTTTTTTTTTTAGGGTTGGGGTAAAAACTCTAAAATATAAACAACCATATATTTTTAAGCGAAAGCTTTAAAGTTTAGTTTTAGTAAATCACGACAGAGGACTTAAAGTGACCCTAAAAGCGCGGAAAAATAAGAACGAAGTATTTTTTTTTATTTTCATGTTTTTTCTGCATTGTAGATTAAACTATAATTATTTAACGATTCAATTACTGAAATAAGTACGAAGCAATTACTAACCTATGAAGTGTATCGTAGTTTATGCAAACAATTCAAAGAGTTATCTATTCTATAATAAAACAGTAAAAATCTATATTCGAAAAAACGATATACCCCCGTATATCGTTTTTTCGAATTAGATTTTTGCTTAAAATAACTAATAGAACACGAACGAACGGATTGTGTGTGTATTTGTCTGTCTGTACCAGCACATCTTCTAATCTACTGGACCGATTTCAAATAACAAAAGTTGTAGTGGGTGATGAACATTTTACAATGATATAAGCATGTATCACCAGATGAGATTGTTAAAGTACTCAAAAGTCTTAATGTAAAGAAAACTGGTGATTTATGGGATATGTCAGTTAAATTGTTTTTTGTTTTCTTTACCTCGTGTATATTTTTAATAGATGTATAGAAACCGGTACTTTTCCAGACTTAATGAAATATACAAATATTACCGCTTTTCAAAAATAGAAATAGTTGATCCTCGAAACTACACACCAATATCGATTTTACCATCATTAAGTAAAATATTTGGAAAAGTAATTTTAGACCAGATTTCACTATTCATACATAGAAACAATTCTAAACATAGTGAGCAATATGGTTTCACTAAAGGCAGGTCAACGACAGATGCGGGTGCTGCACTTTTCAAGCACATCTATGGCGCATGGGAGGGATCGCAAAATTTCATTGGAGTATTTTCGGTCCATCCAAAGCCTTTGATTGTGTAGACTATGAAACTTTGCTACTAAAACTTTCTCATTACAGCATAAAGGACGCAGCTCTTGGTCTTGTTGCCTCGTATCTAACTCAAAGAATCTAGAAGGTTAATATACATAATGGAAAATCGTCGGATCTCCTCCTCTAAGGATGGGCGTTCCACAAGGTTCTATTTTTGGTTTCCTTTTGTTTTTGTTATATTTAAATGATCTACCATTTTATGTAAAGAATTTATGCGACATTGTACTGTTCGCAGATGATACTTCTCTAATAAGTAAGACTGACAGAAATAAAGATAACTTTGACGTGAATATTGCATTGTCGCATATTCTTCATTGGTTTGACGTAAGTAACCTCATGTTAAATGCAAGAAAAACGAAATGTATTCAATTTACATTACCTTATGTTAAAAAACAAAATTTTGGTCTTGTTATTGAAGGCGAAACTGTCGAAGTTACGAAATCAACTGCGTTTTTAGATATATCTATAGATTCCAAGCTTTAATGAAATTCCCATCTTTAAACACCCGCAGATAAACTCAGAAAAGCCGCGTTCGCAATAAGGAAGTGTGAAAGTGAAAAGACGGACTTTGATAGCCCGACTAGTTTATTTTAGTTATTTTCATAGTATTCTTTCTTATGGGATGCTACTATGGGGCAGCGCCGCTGAATAAATTCAGTATTCATACTGCAAAAAAGAGCCGTAAGATTTATTTATAATCTTAAAGCTCGAGATTCTCTGCGAGGCGTTTTTAAGGATACAGATATTCTTACGGTTGCTTCTTAATATATATTTTACAATATTTTGTTGTCCGGTAACATATTCAGTGCTTTAGCAAAAACAGTGACAGACACACGATTGGTACGAGAAGCAAAGACAAACTTGTGACGCCTAGTTATCACTTACTACCAAAAAGTAAATAAATCATTTATAGGTCTGAGTATACGTATCTATAATAGTATTCCACAGTGTATTTTGAATTTGCCGCTAGAGAAATTTAAAGTTTGTTAAAGCAATGTTAATTAAGGATGCGTACTGCACTGCCCAAGCATATTTGATTAATAAAAGTGTATTTTATTAAGGTCATTTCAATTTCATGTAGGATAGTCACCATTGTATTAAGCAATGAAATTGTAACTTTATTCAATATTGTAAAGAGCAACTGTTGAATTTCTTGCCGGCTCCTCTCAGCAGAACCGCATTCCGAGCCGGTATACTTTTATGTTCGTGACGATTCAAAAGTGCTTGCTAAAGTCTACTCGTATTTGAATAAAGAATATTTTGAATTTGAATTGAATTGAATATATATATAAATTGATATACATTTAGAACAAATGTTCCAAATCCTAAATATATGAACAACCTTATCAATCTACTTAAACTATAAGAAATATTGAGATACTGTCTTAATAAAAGTTATTGATCGTGGTGAGCATTTTTCATTGACATATTTAAATCGAAGATCTGGAATATCTCATGAACAATCATGACGACCGAGCTAACCATATGTGGGATACAGCGTAAGGCTAAGAGAAAAAGAAGTAACAAAAAAAAAAAAAAAAAAAGGTTTCTTTAATATTATTGAGAATTTTAATGTCTTATCCTGTGTTAAAGCAGTAAAAAAAGGGACTTAAATGGAATAAATTTAAACGGATTAGTCGCATATATCGATTTTTAAACATTTTTTCCGATGAATTAGGATTAATTCGGTTACATTTGGTTCATTTAAAATGAGTATTAATTGTGAAAATTAAAGATATTTTTAAGTAGAAAAGGACGTTTGCATATTAAATGTTATGAAAATTATAGAATAATAAAAAAATATAACAGAACATAACAAACGTAAGCGACGTATCCTACGGAAAAGAGGGGAAGACGCCGCCATGTTGTGGTCTTTTTCATGCGTTATAAATCTTATACCGCAAACGTAATTAGTACAATTTTCGATTCGTAGGCGTCAAAATCTATTAGTTGCATATAAAATATTACTTGAAGGTCAACAAAAAACGACGTTAGAAAAAAAGTACTATTTGCGCGTAGACCAGCTTCTTTTAAAAACTGTTCATAGAGTAGGGCGGTCGTCATTTAAACCAACTTACAGGGCAATTTGGCTAGTTGAAAACGATATCCGCTGGGGCCACAGTCTTGACGAATCTTGCGTCAGTGACAGGCTCAGTAGTTTACGGCAGTTATTTGCTATATTAGAATTATGTGCCATATTCAAGATTGTGAGAAAATAACAAAACATTTTTGTCATAAGACTTTTATATACTTCTAGACGTAATGCGAGCGGCAATATCAGTCCAACAGATAAAAGAGCAACTAATAGTAACCTTTTTTCTATACAGGATATTGTATTTGTGATTGTAGGCAATTCTCCTACTGACTACGGTCCTGTTCCCTTAGCACCGTCTTAACGAGTTGACTACTATAGTTTATAAGAGCGCATCCAAATTTATAACGAAACAAAAACAAATACTTATTCAGGTGGTCCAAAATGCCTAAAATAACTAAGGAAAACTGTATTTCTTAAATGCTTCAGGAGGCTCTGTAAAATCTATCTGACAAGGGCAATTCTCGCTGGATTAAGACGACGAAAGAAAAACAGCTCTTGCAGTACCATCTTCCAGTATTGCTGTCACATTACTTCCGGCAGAAAAACGACACTCACAATGTTTGAAATCCCATCTGATTGGAACAGAACAAAAACACCAACATGTTTTTTTATACGAAATTATAACAAAAGAAAATTGCAGCCTTATCATATAAGATGAGTCTGTTATGTCTCATGAAGCGGCCGTTGATAGAAAGTTATGAACGCGGGATTTTCGTTGAGATGGGCTATTGCCCATTAAGCTGTAATCTTAACGAAAATTACACTTAGATTCTCAGACAGATTCGGCCAGTTTTAAATCAAGGGACCCGGGCTAAGAAAATCAACTGGTGGGGCGCTGGTGAAATCATGTTTTTATCGCGCATACCACTTCTTCCGAACAAAAAATTATTCTCCGTTTCAATTTAAACGTACTCAATTCCCTGTAGGAACAAATACTTAAAGCCGCTGGTGTCGTCGACTTAAGGTCTGGTTGTTTTATTCATGGACAACTCTATGTTGGTTATACGCGATTATGCTAAAATGCTAACATATTATAGAAAGAATTATTTTAAGATATATAATATTTCTGATCACTATCTAAAATTGAGTACATTGCAAAATATGTTCTCATTAGAAAATATTTTCTAAAGTAACTAAAAGATTAATCACCTAAAAATTACTTTGAGGCTTACGTTAACATAAGTGCGGGTAGTAACTAAATCTTTAAATAATGTCACTTATAGTCGAAGAGTCAAACAAAGTCTTATGGTATAAGAAAAATAACAAAACATTTTTATCATAAGATTTTTACATACTTCTAAACGTAATGCGAGCGGCAATATCAGTCCAATAGATAAAAGAGCAAGTAATAGTAACCTTTTTTCTTTACAGGATATAGTATTTGTGATTGTAGGCAATTCTCCTACTGACTACGGTCCTGTTCCCTTAGCACCGTCTTAACGAGTTAACTACTATAGTTTATAAGAGCGCATCCAAATTTATAACAAAACAAAAACAAATACTTATTCAGGTGGTCCAAAATGCCTAAAATAAGTAAGGAAAACTGTATTTCTTAAATGCTTCAGGAGGCTCTGTAAAATCTATCTGACAAGGGCAATTCTCGCTGGATTAAGACGACAAAAGAAAAACAGCTCTTGCAGTACCATCTTCCAGTATTGCTGTCACATTACTTCCGGCAGAAAAACGACACTCACAATGTTTGAAATCCCATCCGATTGGAACAGAACAAAACACCAACATGTTTTTTTACACGAAATTATAACAAAAGAAAATTGCAGCCTTATCATATAAGATGAGTCTGCTATGTCTCATGAAGCGGCCGTTGATAGAAAGTTATGAACGCGGGATTTTCGTTGAGATTGGCTATTGCCCATTAAGCTGTAATCATAACGAAAATTACACTTAGATTCTCAGACAGATTCGGCCAGTTTTAAATCAAGGGACCCGGGCTAAGAAAATCAACTGGTGGGGCGCTGGTGAAATCATGTTTTTATCACGCATACCACTTCTTCCGAACAAAAAATTATTCTCCGTTTCAATTTAAACGTACTCAATTCCCTGTAGGAACACATACTTTAAGCCGCTGGTGTCGTCGACTTAAGGTCTGGTTGTTTTATTCATGGACAACTCTATGTTGGTTGTACGCGATTATGCTAAAATGCTAACATATTATAGAAAGAATTATTTTAAGATATATAATATTTCTGATCACTATCTAAAATTGAGTACATTGCAAAATATGTTCTCATTAGAAAATTTTTTCTAAAGTAACTAAAAGATTAATCACCTAAAAATTACTTTGAGGCTTTACGTTAACATAATTGCGGGTAGTAACTAAATCTTTAAATAATGTCACTTATAGTCGAAGAGTCAAACAAAGTCTTATGGTATCTACTGAATAGATTGTACATCTTTATAATTTATACAAAAAGTAGCACTATATGAAGCAACATTATAGTAAAACTATAGGAAGATATGGCTTGATATACGATTATTCACGATTAATAATTAAATTTATGTTAAGTTTTACTGTGCAAGTAATATTATCTTGGTAAAACTTACTTCTCTGTCTATCTACTACAGAACTACGATAATTGCAATAATAAATAACTAAGGTGCTGAAGGTAGTTAAAATTCAGGTGGTTTTCATGGAATATATGCAATTTTACGCGGGCGAAGCTGCAGGCAGCAGCTAGTTGTAAATAAGCCATTGTATTTAGGTCAAAGGACCTCTACTTTGTGGTGGTAAGCAGAATGCTCTCAACATAACTTTCCTCGTTATATCCAAATAGTCTACATGTTTTGAGATTTGCAGGCTTTGAGTGCATTTGGGACACAATGGCCTCTTACTTATCTTACAGACGCAGACACGTCTATTTGTACTTTTGTAGGGGCCTTGCAGTATTGGTCGCTCGACACGTACGGTCACTCGCTGAAAAGAGTTAGGAATTCAATATCTCATATATATATATATATATATATATATATATATATATATATATATATATATATATATATATATATATATATATATATATATATATATATATATATATATATTTGCTTTTTGTATTGTAGACATTGTAATTGTAATACTTTTATAAGGTGTTATAATTAACCGGAGGGTAGCCCCGTTCGTATTACAAAGCCTAGGTAGAGTCGATTTACATAATAGGGATTCCGTGGCTACTTTCGGCCTTTGAAATGCCGAACGAGACCCAGCCCACTCAAAGTAGCGTGAATTGTAATAACATTAGCTTGTTTGAACGTGCGTTAAGCTAATTTGCGATAAAAATGGAACTAATAATAAAAAATATAATAAATGTAGGAAGTTGTTATAAATATATCAAAATATGTTTAGCTAATCCGAATTCTTTGATTTTTTTATTTTTTTTTATCGAATTAATATATTTTACTTGTTTTGTAACGAAACTCACCCTTTTTTTTTTTAGCTTCACTCTGTATGCTGTACCGTTGCGGAAGACACTCCGGTCCATTCCCCACTATCTGAATTTGAGATATTGCGTGTTGAGTGGTAAAATTCAAAGCAAATCATTGTTATGAGTACCTACTATTGGTAAAAACTTGTTATAGATACCCTTCGCAGAAAAAAAAAAACAGTAAAAATATTTACCAACTTTATCGAAAGATATTAATTAGCATTGTTTGTGTATGTTTAAATCAACAAAAAGTACGCAAATAGTATGAGTACATGATTCAACAAAATTTAAAACCTGAATGCTGTAGTTGCCATAATTGGGTAACCGCTGCGCATCATTAGGTAATTGCAGCTGCGGCTCTGTGTGTCTCGAGCTTACTAACGGGAATAATCGAGCACATTCAATTATCGTCTATTATCTGTGTTATATAGTATATAGGGCTACTGTTGTGCTTTCATGTTACTTGATACAAGAAATTCGATTTTTTTATTTGGACATATTACGGAGGCAATACATAAGCAATTTTTATCTCCTGTCCTTAATAGACATAATGTTTGTTTATAGACGTAAAATCTGTATCCCGGAAACGACTATATTTTTTTTTTACATAAAATTTTATTTATATATTTTTTTTGGGCGACAAACCGATCTAGCTAGGTTTCATTATTAGAAAATCTGGGGGCACTGCCGTGCCCGTGTTAAGTCGGGCACAAAGACAATTACTGCCGTATTTTTCTGCCCGTCTTCACCATTTTGGCGTTTTCTCGTGCCCCCATTTGAGAACCTCTGGATAGATTTACAGCTTTTAACTATCGTCATAACTACACCAGAAATTTACATTACAATAACCACACTACAAATTTAAAATGTTGTAGGTCACATATATATTTCCAAAGCTATGAGAAAACAAAATTCCACTATTTCGGAACTGACTCACTCATTCACTCACTCATTGATGATCAAAATATGACTATACTTCCTATAGACTGATAAGGCTTAACATAAAGAGTAGTAGCTATATTCCTAAAGAGTGACCATTCTTACGTTATATAGAATAAACTCAATTTTATAGTTGTAAACGTAACAATGATATAACTCTATATTATGTGGCTGTGTATGGTGCAGTATTTGGCTTACACTTATGTTATTATTTATTAATGTCACGTATGTATGTATAATATACAGGCAACTTGTAATATTTAAGTAGTTACTGTTAATCCTAATGAACTATTTGGTTTTTTTAGTGTTATGCAGCGTAGGACACATGTTTTTGTTTTCTCAGAGCAACAGACAGAGGGTACCTAGTTTTGAGACACTCCAAATTTTCAAATCCTTAATAAAATTATATATTTTTATTTCTATTCATATTGAATGTATTTATGTCATTATAATTTCTGAAAGCGCTCGAAACTTCAATAGTAAATATAGTATTTGCCGGCCTCTAGCTACGTGCTATTTTCATTCTTTGAATTATGAATAAATTATATTGCTATAATTAGAATTGCAATTCATTTATGAATAATTGCTTTCATGTCCCATTAATAATTGACAAAATTATTTAAATGAATTACATTTTGTTATAAAGTCTTACAAAATTAAACATCAGAGGTTTTTAACGTAGAATCAGTAAAAATCTGGAAAATTTGGATTAAATATCAACAAATATCAACTAGTAAGTCTTTTTTTAACCTTCGTAGGAATTTGTACAATATGTGTTCAAGTTTTCATTGTTGCAATTTATTTTAAAATAGAGCCTAAAACTGTAACGGGAACTCAGATTCTCTAAATAAAATAATTTAATTATATTACATTATTGTCATGTGACACACAACAACCACTAATTGTTATCATTTCACATTTTTGGGACATTCATATATGTGGTAGTTTATGTCTGTAAATATACTACTAATAGCTAATGAATTGATGGATTCAGATTATCTTCCAAATATTATAAAAGTACTATATTGTGTAAGATTTTTGCATTTTTAATAATGGTTATGTTAATGGTTAAAATCTCTTAGAGCTATTCTAAGCAGATTCAATCAAACAAAATCTTTTATACTTTATAAAATACGTATAGATACAAGCATACTAATATATAATTTAACATTTACACTTTTTTTCATATTGCTTCAATATAAAGAAGTCATTACATTTAGAAGCAGTGAATATAAAATATTCTGCCTGATGGATCACAGAGTGCACAATGCAGGTATCCAAGTCATTAGACTGAATGGCGAATATGTGTTTGTGTATTTTGTATTTTTTTAAACATACAAATGGAAACGGAAGAATAATATCGAAAAATGGGATGACATATATTTTTTTAAATATTGTATATATGTACGATATACATATATGTATTTCAATTAATTACTATTATTATTTATGTAAATAATGTTGATAAAATTTAAGTTCAATTTTGTTGCAATTAACTCTACCGGCTTGCACTTGTAATTAGGCCTGTAGTGGCGCAGCGGTAAAAGCGTGTGACTATAAACGATAGCTTGTGGGGTAGTTGAAAATATTAAATAATTGCATTTCCTCTAGTGTAGATAGAAATCTACACTAGAAGAAATGAAACTATTTAATATTTTCAAATTAAATATGTAATGTCTTCATTTCTTCACTCTGTTAACAAAGCAAGGCGCGGCGTGAGTGAGGACTAGCTCTTATAGAACTATAACGTCTTCTTTTTATTTAATATTATAAGCAAGCATATTATAAATATCGTTATAAACTTTGGCCAAATGATGTAATCTCGTTATTTAATTTTGTCACACAGTTACTGTTATATAAGTATTTAAAATTAAGTACTGTTAGTAAAATAATCATGAACATAACTCTATATTATTTCATATCTCTTTTATATAATCAATGCAGTAAAACAAAGTTTATTTACATTAAATCTTATCGGAATAAACATTTTGCCAGCTAGATGATTTTTTCTTGCCCTGTGTCTATTAAAAATGTCAAGATAAAAACATCAATAAATAAAACGCTGTGTCTGACATCTCATCATCACAGTTTTAAATATGAGGCTTGAAGATAATACTGAAACAGGAAACACAGAAGTAGACCATTTTATTTTAAAATGACAAAATCACAAGTCTTTAAAATGAATTACTTTATTTTCAGCGGTTGTATAGGTGAAGCTAAAAACTATTTTAAAAAGACAATGCTGTTATTATAAAAACTTTGTTAGATATTTAAGAGATAATTTTAATATAAATGGGTATCATATTTATTATAAGCGATAAAGTAATAATTGCTACAAAATATTTTATATGTTTTTTTTACATCCATGCTCTTTCCCACATATGGCAGGGATAGAGGGAAGTTGGGAATCTAGTTTTAAGACACTCCGTTCTGTTCCCCACTTTCGGCCGAACACGAGGCACTGTGTGTTAAGTGGCGGAGCTTAACGCCGCGCGTTGTCTTGTTACCAAAGCTATTAAATATTTAATTTACTTAGGCGGCTATCGAACCCATAAACGACATGCGTGTCGTATGCTTTGCCCCAGCAATACGACAGGCAGGACATTTCTAAGTACTTCCATATTGGAATACATTTCTAATACATTATACTTGATATAATTTATTATGATAGCGTAAATAATATATATCTAAGCCAAAAGATATTATATAAAGTGGATTAAAGATGATAGAATGATTAATTTTTTAATAAACTAATAATAATTATAATATAATCCAATATCATATAACCAAATTAGCTACGGTTTATGTAACTTTATAGATAATCAAGTTAGAAAGCTGTTACTACGTTAGTAGGGAGGTTGCCTTATTCAGCCATTATAGTAAAAATAAATTTAAAACGGTACTTTCTGTATATTTGTAGTATAGTCCGTACCCATCCAAGCACAATCACATTAAAACAACAAGATCAGTACAAAACTAAAGTCAAGTTTCCCCTACAAAATATATCTAATTACGGTCATAGATACAAGTTGAATCACAATATTTTATCGTGATACACTTTGTTCATTAATTGTGCGTCAATGATCACATAATGTACAAGTGGGATATAAATTATATGATATAAACAAGAATATATAATTGCATTTGACAGAATAGCAGATTGATATTCTGTCAATCTGCTATTCTGTCAAATATTCTGTCCTGTCGTGGCGTAGCGGCACAAGCGTGTGACTGTAACCGACAGGTTCTGGGTTCGATCCCCACTCGAGGAAATGAAATATTAATATTTTCAATTTAAATATTTAATGTTTTATTTCTTTGCTCTGGTAATAAGGCAAAGCGCGGCGTTGAGTTTCGCCACTCAACACGCCATGCCTCAAATTCGGCGGAAAGTGGGGAACGGAATTGGAACGGAGTGTCTTAACACTAGGGTCCCGGGTTCCCTCTGCCTACCCTGCCTAGTGAGGGATACTGCGTGAAGTTGAGTACAGTACACTCTGTCAATTGTGTATTTGCTAACTGCTTCTTTTATTAGCCCTTCTGAGTGGGATACTAAAAAAAAAAAGATATATACGTCAATGTACAGTGTATATATGAAATATGGCTGGCACTGCTCATTTTATAATCTTTAAATGTGATTAGATTAAAAAAAAAATGATAAACACATTGGACACACATTTATTATCTTTTATTAAGTTCAAGGTTGAGTTCGAATAATAGATAATATAATTCCTAAATGATTCAATTGTATTATAAGTTGAAATATACAAAAATTTGCATGAAATAGGACCAGTTCGTTCAAAATAGTATATATTTCAGCAGTCATTAGCGATAGGAAAGTGGCGCGTGAGGCACAATTGGCACTTGTTACTGGGCGATGCCGAAGAAAATTGCATAGAAATTTACATAATAGGGAATTCATTGATATCAGGCCTTTTGTAAGTCAGTTACGGGCTGGGCGTGAGTACAATTTCAGTTACGCAAGTATAATTAAAACAAAAAATGTTGTTTTTGATTTATAAATAAGCGATACAATTGTAGGTTTAATTATATTATATAATGTTACATAATAAATAAAAATTATCTTGTTAATAATCATATATTAATTATAATTAAAATAGATTTCCAATTCATCTCAATACTCTCATTAAAAATGAAGAGTTCACCACAATGTTAAATAAAATTTAATGTAGTTTGTTATTTGTTTGTGAGAGTAAAGCGTCTAGAAATTGCTTAATTAAAAGGGAATCTACTCCTAGAGTGCAGTTAAGCCTGTGTGTTCTCCGATCGTTTGCTTACACTTACGTATCATATAAGCTAAAATATTCACCGGTTTCTATATTAAATTAATTAACTGTTTAGTAATTAACGAGAATAAACTTAACGATCTTTTAAAATAGTTAGTTTTTAACAAATCTGTTTTCTTTTGTTCCTTCCTAAACATGTAAATTATTGTATTTATTGTATACAATAGAGATATTTTGTAGCATACGATAAATATTACAAAATTTATCATAGAGATGTTATAGAGAATTTATATTAAAGTCCTCAATCAATTAATAAAGAATATAAACAAAACATTTTAATTTTCAATCGTTGAAATATAGAAAATCTTTGAATTATAATTGATGTTAAATATTTCCTATAAATACTGTTACTGTATTTTAATTCAACAGTCCATATTGAAGAATTAAAATACACTGCTCTATCTGCAATGCAGGCTTCGTAGCCATATCGAGTAAAAGTAAATTATTATTTCTTATAATAATACATTTAGAGTAAATATTAAAACTAGAAGTCGTCTTTCACAACCGTCTGTCGTGCCAAAGACTGAATGGTGATTTGATGAAGACTGATAAAATAACACGAATAAAATATACCTTTGGTATTCTTTAGCAGCGATATTTTTACAAAATGCCCGTAACTTCTCAATTTTTATTATCAATAATACTATTAGTAAATACTTGTTGAAGAACCATTTCTGTATGGTTCTTGTTTTAACTTTTTTATTTATTGAAGCCGCAGATGTTTCCTTGAAACTGTCGGCTTTTGTATGGATTAGTAGTTGGTGATATGAAAGTTATAAATATACCTACAAAAAAGTAAGCTCCATGTTATATTTAAAAAAAATGTTCCGGAAATTCTAGGTTAATGAGCTTGCTTTGTTACTTTTGCCTGTAAAGAACTAGCTAGCAACATGACAACAAAGTATATTAAAGTTTACGTACCCAAGTATGTTTGCAAATGGCCACATCGAACTCATTTCAAGCATAATTAGTGTATGTTAAAATTTTATTTACAAAGTTGTTCGTTAACGACTTGTTACAATATGAAGTCCGTCCATGTTCATCTAATTAGACTTATACGTACAATCAATAGGTTAGCGTGATGGTTCTGAATGCAAATCTCATAAGGAGGAAAAAAAAAAAAATAGGTATTTTAACGGTTTACTTGGATGAATTAGCCCATTGGATACAGCCAACATTCCTAAGTTTAACTAAATCTAATTAAAGTGTTAAAGTATACTTACATATATATATACTCGTAAGTATATAAACACATACAAAACGTATATGTTTCTGTTTACAAATATCAATAATAATCTTGTAGAAATGAGTATCGGTTAACATGCATATTTTCTGTATGGGGTACTGGAAATTTGAATGTTTTCCAAGTGATTACCTTTTTCGACGTGTTACGATTACCATCGGGGCTCGGAAAAGGCGAAATGAAACGATAATAACGTAATTTGTTTAGTAATTAATATAATGATTGAGAGGAAATAATTTAAATCTTAATAATATAAATATTATTATTTGCATTTTTTAGATGCATGCTGTATCGCACATGGCAGGGTAGACAGAAGGAACATAGGAATGTTTTGAAGACTCTCCGTTCCATTTCCCAGTTTTCGCTGAATTTGAGGCATCTTTTGCCGCGATTTGCCTTGTACTAAAGAAAGGCAATAAAAACATGATATTTTTATCAAATATTTGCAACTTTCAACTACAAATATAATAAGATCATTGATTTAAATAAAATAAATTTAACTGGATTAATCGTGTACATATATTGTTTTCTACACGAATAACACGTGACCACGGACTACTGTAAAGTGTTCGAAACTTTGCGTCGGATTTCCAAAAATGTATAGAAAACAATATACAATATAATAAATTTGTTTCATTTAAACTTATTTAATATTTTGTTATAATAATAAAATTTGACTAATGCTCTAGTAGTAACTAGATGTATTATATATAATATGGTTCCGTATTTTACAAAGATATGTACATATATTGTGAGTGGTAATCTACTATAGTTCCATACATTTTTAAATTTTATGGAAATAATTTTGTCAGTTGCAAAATTTAAATCTGAAATAAAAATCAATTTAAAACAATAACATATTAATTGAATTCTAATTCAAAGACTGGAAACGTTGGTCTATAGTTTTTAAATTCATATAGTTTCTACTATATCTTTTAAGATTTAGTCTACTGTTTGTAACTTTATTATTTTCTTTTAATACAAATATAAAATATATTATGTGTATAGGCTATTATTAATTACGTTTTAAAATAATTGTAAATGATTTGAATTTTAGGCCGGCCATTAATCACGTAAAGATTTTTGTAGCATTTTTTAACCCCCCTTGGGGATACGTGATGAGGTTTAAACTTATTAATTGTTTACTTATATGTACTCAGGATGTCTTACTGCACCACCCTTAAACGCCCACCAGTAATATTTTATGGTTTTCGCAGAACCCCCTCCCCTTTACGAACTTCACATGATTAATGGAAGGCCCCATATCGAAAGAAAACGTAGAAATTAATCAATATGGCCTTCATTGCGTCTGCAGGACAAATATCTATATGAAAAATATATTGAGAGCTTTCCTTTATCTAAGAAACAATGACCTTAACAAACATTTGTTAGACGCCAGAAATGAATTTCGAAGCACGTGCACTGTAGGAGCTCGCATAGAATTTTATATCCTCACTCATTATAGTAGTCATTGTGTTGTTCGATTTATGTTACTTACACAATTTAGGTACACAGTATATAGTCCAGATAAAGATTCCTCGTTATATAATTCGGTCCACCTTACCTTTATTGATTAAGAAGAACCAAATGATAAGTATTTATTTAGAGAAAGCGTAAAAATCTTAAGACTTTTTAACGTACTTGTTTCTAACTAATTCAGTATTTTTTAATTAACAGTTGAAATTTTACATCAACAACATCATGTTGAAAGTAAAAAAGAAATAACTGCAAATGTACCAGTAGAAACAAAATCACCGTTATTTTTATATTTTGAATAGAAAACATGTAGATTAGCAAATATACAAACTAAGAATATTCAAATAAGAATATTCAAATAAGAACATACAATAAAAATCTGCTTTTTATAAAGAAAACAATACAATGAAACTTTATTTTTTGTTGAAAATAGTGCGCATGATGGATTACATCGTGCACAATGTAGGCGTGCATTAGGGTGAAAGACTTTGTACGTCTGTTTATTCATGAAAACCATACAGAACTCGTCATAGTACAAATATAAAAATATGTTATACGTTATTTTATGAAACAATTCCAAAGGAAGCTAATAGTAGCAATTAATTAAAGTTGTGATTATATTAATAACAAAAAATGGAGAGGGTTTTAGGTTCACATAATTCATGGTAGAAGGAAAAGACAATTGTTTTCTCAATTTTTAGCCTATCTCCAAAACATTACTTAGATATTCGTTAGCGTTGTACTAAATAAATTTTTCATTACGTTTCTCCCAAAATAAAGAATTATAAAATTAAAATCCTAAGTTGTCGCGTTTGATTCTGTTCTACAATTTTTTTAAGACTAATTTAAGTAAGTTTTATGAATATCGAGCATTAAATATAAATAGCACATATTTTTTATATTTTTATAAACTTGCGAAAGATTGCGTCAGAACAGCAATAAAAAATTATGATATTATTAAATAAAAAATATCACATTAATGGCTTATATCAGAGAATGTTATAAAATATTAGCGACGATTTCTAAAATTAAATGGAAATCAAAAATATTTTATAAAGATAACAAGACCACGCGAAATAAAGATGGTCTGGGAATTACTTAGTGATCTACTCTTATCAAGTATAGGCTTTTATTACAAATATTGTAGCAAATTTTTACGTTTATCTGTTTATTTAAAAAGTTAATTAAGGGATTTAGGAAAAGTATTGTATTGTTTCATAAAGTGGCACAGGAGGAGAGATGTTTCTTTTCTTAGCAACAAGCATAACAATACGCAAAAGCAATAATTATCTTTTAACAAGTTCAAAATTGAGTCCGGATTGATAGTGCTTAGCTAATACAGCCTCCCAATTGTATTATAAGTCAAGACATACAAATTTGCATAAATCAGGAGATTTGTAAGATTAATACTCGTAACGTTTTTTTAAAACAACACCATCTGTATGTTGTCTACCAGAAAAAATATATAAGCGTTATTATATTAACTATAATGCTATTTTATCCGATTATGTTAAAATGTTTCGATGTCATTCAAACGAAGAGGTACGAGCAGGTAGGTATTATTGGGGAGACGGTGCCGCTCGAGTTACAAAGTCTGGACAGCGCCCGAGAAAATTACGCGAAAATTTACATAATAGAGAATCCGTGGCTACCCTCGGCCTTTGAAAGTCAGAGTGAGACCGCGTCCAACGACAGTGGCGAACATTAAATTAACATGAGTTTGTTTTCGAACATCCACGTCTAACAGGTTTCATTCTAATAATGAAATTCACGTTTAACAAGGCACTTCCTCTTGGCAATAACGCACATGCTTTTAAAATAGGTAGAGGAGGTAAATCTTTATGTAACAACATCAGAGATTAAGCTTTATATTAGTAACTATATGCAGTACGTTTCACCTTATGCTATAGTCACGCGATTGTGGCGAGTGCTCTCGATGTTTGAGGTTATATTTAGTTTGCCAAGCAGCTTAGTTCCGAGCTCTATTGTTAATATCCTTTAAGCTTTAGTAGAATGTTCTGCTAGTCGTATGTATTTATTACAAATTAAATGATTTATTTTGTTTGTATTCAGACACCTATATTTAAAACTATTTGCCAAATTACGGTTAAATTCTTATTATTTTTATATACCCAACGTAATGAATTTACATTAATTAATTTATTATAATAGAAACAATAAATATTAAATGAATACTATATATCATGTCTATAACTGAGTTAACAATACCTGTAAAGATATATCTTATATTATTATGAATTCGATAATCAGATACAATGTTCTTTTAATAACATTGACTTCTCATTTTTTTTATCTGTATCAGTGTACTAATAAAGGAACGAACCAACGAGGAAACAAACGAACGCCAGTTTAAGCTGATACGTAGTACCTAGTGAAAACTAAACAAAATGATATATCACGATAAACTTTGTCTTCAAAAATCAGTAGTCTCCAGAGTACTTACGTTTTACGGGACACGATTACATATGGGATCTAGAGCCATAAAAGGAATCAATATTTTCTATCTTATAAAGTAAGGCAATAATTCTATTTACAAGAATATACAAATCATTAAATTAGCATAGCTTTCGTGTATTTAAATAAATGTTAATTATTAAGGATTCCTAGGTTTAAAAGAAATATAGAGTCTTTTCGTAATGAAACTTCGCATATTTTGAAATACTTGCTGTAATTAAGACTTATATAAATATACGTAGTGCAGACGATGACGCTTTTACAATTTTTTTCCAGGAGGGCGGTTTAATAAGAGGCTGTCTCTATTCATCGTGGTACTTCATAAAAACTGGAAATGTTACACTAAATACAAAATAATATTTTACTGCAACAAGTTTTCGTATTTCTTAAAGGGGTCACGACCTGGTTGCATCTGCGAAGATTAAAAGATTTCCTTTATTAAAGTTCAGTTGGTGGGAATATCACGAAATAAAATAATTTGTATTCTAGTTCTACAGTATCTTTTCTGTGTTGTGTTATGTTAACATAAAAAAATCAGGTCACTCTTAACTTAAGTTACAAAAAAATTCACGTAATATGACAAGAACTTCAATATTCAAAAATATTAGAAATTCTTTAACTTGTTTAATGAATTAAAAAAAGATAAATCGTTCGAAACTTAACGAATGCATTGTTCTCACACTTACAATTTTAACAATTAGAATGTTAATTATCTCAAAAACACTTAAATAATAAAGAGATAAAAAGCTAAACTTAAATAATCCTCATGCTAAGTAGTTAAGTTAAAGGTCTGTCATTACCATATAATAATATGTACATTATTAATCATAATAATAGCATCTACTCCTTCATGGGTGGTGGTTAATTTAATTAATTAAGCCGTACTAAATATTGTAGGCGTACTAACCGGGAGCGATGAAATGTTAACAATGTTATTGTTCTAGTGTATTAAATCCTATACAGAGAATGATACTAATATTAATTTGAATATCTGTGTCATATTCTTAGATCAAGATTTTGAATTAAAAATGATTATGATACTTAAAAGCAACAAACAGAATAATAAAAAATAAAATCGGATAAATCTTTCTAGCCTTAAGAAAAAGTTTGAAATAAAATTTCAAAGAACTAAATTATTGGCATACAAGTCAACGTTTTTGCATTCATACTTTGCAGACAAAAATAATTGTTAAACAAAATAAAGTTGGTGTTATATTTAGTAGGCCATAGTGTCAGCTATTACTTTTTGCAAATAAGTCTTATACTCTTCTTTACCATAAATATCAAAATAGAAAATCGTTAATGGTATGCTATGGTTCTTTAATTATGGCGTTCCGAGCGTGCCAGTTGAGCACAGATCACTTCGCCAATGTCACGTGTTGAATGAAGAAGACACCAAGGAGGTTGTACGGTAGAAGAAATAATATTACACAATAGGAGAATGCATATTAAAAAAAAGAAGATCTATATATTAAAATAAATATATATACAGGGTTATCTAACGTATTTACATAAAATTTTCCATAATGGACTAAACACAAACATTAACAAACATTGAACATTAAGGGGACGGGGAACTTTGTGAGGAAGGACATCATATAAGGGATGGATTAACTTGGGGCATATAAAAAGGATATGAGAAGGGGAACCGTCGTCCAGACCACATTCACACAGCGAGTGGTCCTTGACCCTGATCTTAGCTAGATGTACAGGTGTGCACGCATGTCCAAGGCGCAAGCGACAAATGGTCGATATTATCCTCCGTTCAATAAATTTTTGAGAATAAAACCATGGCCGCCTGGGGATATTATGTTAATCGCAGCATAGAACTTACCTTTCTGAGATTTTGACAAATTCCAAAAGTGTGTAAAGTAAAGTGTCAGTCAGTCATTCAGTCAGTGAGGATAGTATCTCATACTCTTTTATTGATAGACATTCAGTCTAGCAATAAAAGAGTATGAGATACTATCCTCACCTGGGCTAGTGTCTCTTAAATCTGTTAAGACGTATTAGTAGATACGTTCTTCGGACGTAAAACAAGTGTCCATTTCATCCGACGATTCAATCAGTGGGAAAACAAATAAGTAATGAGATGGTACAAAAGCAGGAGCCAATTTGTTAGCAAAATCACACAGCCACAAAGAAGGATTATTGGAATTAGGACTGGAATCATAGTTAAGAGAACGGCGAAATCTCCTAACATTTGTCTATACGAGTGAGGAAGGAGATCAAGGTCTAAGGGATTCACAAAAATTGCCCCATCCAAGTTTTTTCTTTTTCCTCGTCAACTTTCTAAACTTCGCATCTCTGAGTTTATATTCAACAAAATTCTCCATAGTCATACAGACTGCATATGACTCCTCGGCAGTTGTTCGCCGATTGATAGATTCAGAGCATTCCTGATTTCACCAAGGATTGAAATGTATCTAATTCTGAATGGAGTGTTTTCTAAGGATATGTAAGTCAACCGCAGACAAGATGGTAGAAACAAAACGATCATAGTAACGAATGATATTCTCAAAATTAGCAGACTCAGGAAGATTGCCCAACATCCACAGAGTAGGCATACTAATTCCAGTTCCCTTGTTTTAGGTTAAATTTTGAAGAAGAGTTTAGAGAGGAAGAAGGAGGAGGTCTATTATGCATTGAAATAAGTATAGGGAAATGGTCACTACCATAGGTAGAAGGTAGAACAGACCATGATAGCTGGGAAGCCAAAGATGGGGAAGATAGGGAAAGATCAACAGCAATCCTAGGATTCTGATTTGGATAAACCCTACGAGTCGGAGAGCTATCATTGAGAATGCAAAGAGATACATCATCAATCATGTCTACCAACAAATGAGATAACCCATCACAGTAATAGCACCCCCACAAAGAGTGATGAGTGTTAAAATCACCTAGGACCAAGACAGGATTAAGGAGCAGAGAGATAATAGACTTAAGCTCAAGGAAAAGAGAAGAAGAAGGATGAGGGATATAAACAGATAGGAAGGAGATATTGAAAGCCCTCACAGCAACAGAAATAATCTGTTGGCTATGAGGGGGGAGAGGAATACGGGAATAAGGAGAGGAGTGCTGGATGAGGATAGCACAACCTCCATACCCGTCATTTCTGTCCTCCCTTAAACAGGAGAAACCTGATACCCTAAACTGGGAATCAGGCACCAGCCATGTTTCCTAGAGTGCAATAATGACAGGGTTGTACAAAGAAATAATATTAAGTAGTTCGTGCTTTTTGGCACGAATACTCTTACTATTCCATTGTAGGAAGTTCAGTGCTGCCATTGTTTAATATTTTAAAAATTGTTAGTAAATTTTGGGCAACGTTGGACGGTATGGGAAGTTCATCAGCGGTTCTGAAGTTACTTACAAGGGTTTCAGTAAGTGCAACCAATAGATATTTTCTAGATTCTATTGGACTGCCAACACCTTGGTTCAGAGCGCAACCGTTAGGAAGGGCTGAGGGACATTCGGCATTTAGGGATTGATGAGCTTGTCTATTATATCCCTTTGCTAAAAGAGCTCGGGGACGAGGAGACTGGAAAACAGTCTTTTTGTATGACCTGTTAGGGGAGGCAGGGGCTGGTGCTTTAGAAGTACAGGGAACTGCATAAGTGAGCGGGGAGAACATTTCCTTAGCCATATCCGCATAGGATTTGCGAACAGTAGGAAAACGCGGAAGCCTGAAATAAGAAATACATAGAAATAGAAATAAGAAATACACTCTTGCGACATGGTAATTTTGATGGACTGCTGCCTTGCAAACTTAAGACAGTCCTTGTCAGTGGCGAAAGGTTTGCTCTCACAGTGTAAACAAAAACCATTTTCCCTATTAGTGTCACATGCTTCACCAGTGTGGGACTGAGAACACTTGTAGCACCTTGGCTTCCATCTGCACTGTGATTTTATGTGACCAAACTGACAACAATTGAGGCACTGGATAATGGAAAATTTAAAGGGTTCAACTGGGAGAGAGGAGTGGTATGAAAAGTCCCTTTCAGGCAACTTTTGACCACGGAATGTAACTACAACTGACTGGGTCGGAACCCATGTAGTCACACCCTCACTTACACACTTTCTATTTAGTCGTCTATTTAGTCGTGCTTTCATCATTCGTATGCCACCATAGGGAAATTCTAAAGAGTCTACAAACTCATCAAGCGAAAAGTCAACTGGAACATCTCTTACAATACCCATTCGAGTTATATTAAAAGTAGGGATAACTGCCACATACTTACACAAACGTACATGCTACAAAGACTTAGAATGGGATTGGACATAAACAAATTCGCTGCAGTAGCTGTTGAGAACTCTACATTTGTGAGACTTTGTTGCGACCAACATTTTTCACACCATCGCTGGTGATATTATTTATTTTGTTAAAGTTAAAAAATTGGCCAAACTTAATTGCTTTAATATTAGTCCCAGCAGCAAGGTCTGGAGTTTCCCTTGACACATACACTATGAAAAGGCCTTTGTCTGATTCGGGATAGGATTTGCGGCTTTCTGAAAGGGAAAGCCTTAGCTGGGTCATTTTTTTTTACTAGTCAGCATAATCAGAGTCAGCATTGTGTGAAGGTGGTTCAACACCTTGCCTTTTTCTTAATGTAGCCTGACTATCTCGTTTGCTACCACCAGGATCAGGGGGATCAGGCGGATGCGGATCAGCATCCATTTTAAAATAAACTAACCTAACTTACCTTACAATTAGCTAAACTAATGAACAAAACACCACAAACACTCACAATAACCGAACACCTTAATAAAACCGATCTCGTTTTTTAAGAAATCACACTTTTACCTCAAAATATATGTACAAATATAACTTAAATAAGAAATCCTCACAAACACGTGTGTTAACCAAAACAAAAGTCAGCGAAGTCCCAAATCGTTAATACACACACAATATATTACTTTATTTTTTCTATTTAACTACTTTCTTGTTTTAATAATATTATCATTTTTTAAGACAATATCTATACATTGAAAATTAAAATTTCAGCGAAATAAATACTAATTTGGTAACAATTTTGTTGAATTAAATATGTTTTTATATGTTAAACGATTAAAATAAAACAAACACAAAATGTCAAGCGGACGAACGGACGAACGGACACTATTTTAGGCCCTATTATTTTAATAAATATATAAGATGTGTTTAATATATATTCCAGTGATTGGTTACAGATTTATTCTCACGAATTGATTTGAACTCACGTCTCTTTAAAAACTGTCCAACGTCTTGAACTTTATCTTTTTTTAACAAGTATTTTGTATAAAGCATACATGTAATTTCGAAAAGAGTAAACTTATGACTAATATTCTCATAAATCATAATTAATCTTAATGTCGTAAATGTTTATCGCAAAGATACAAATAAAACATTCGACAAATACAAAATCAGTAATCGGTTGATTATTTATGAGAATCAATCAATCAATTATCATCATATATAATCCACAAGCCGCTGGCTGAAAGTCGTTACTTATAGACGTGATCGTTGATAATCGCTATAAATAACTTTATATGTATTTTCTCCCACAATCTTCACATAAATATTTTTCGTATTTTGTCCATAATTCTTTAAGTTTAGAAGGATGGCAAAATATAATAATTGCTATAATAATTGCAAAAAGCCTTAGTTTCGATCGATAATACACGCTTCTTTTAAAGTTTCGCCCCATTGGGAGTCATCTTCAATAAGATCAAGAGCTTTGCAAGCTGCTTGATCCGACTCGTAAGACTAATCCAAGTCAGAATCCTGAGGCTGCTGTTGATCTTTCTCTATCCTCCTCATCTCATGCTTTCCAGCTATCATGATCTGTTCTACCTTCTACCCTACCATTTTCCTATATTTATTTCAATGCATAATAGACCTCCTCCTTCTTCTTCTCTTAACTCTTCTTCAAAATTTAACCTAAAACAAGGGAACTGGAATTAGTATGCCTACTCTGTGGATGTTGGGCAATCTTCCTGAGTCTGCTAATTTTGAGAATATCATTCCTTGCTATGATCGTTTTTTTTTCTACCATCTTGTCTGCGGTTGACTTACATATCCTTAGAAAACACTCCATTCAGAATTAGATACATTTCAATCCTTGGTGAAATCAGGAATGCTCTGAATCTATCAATCGGCGAACAACTGCCGAGGAGTCATATGCAGTCTGTATGACTATGGAGAATTTTGTTGAATATAAACTCAGAGGCGCGAAGTTTAGAAAGTTGACTAGGAAAAAGAAAAAACTTGGATGGGGCAATTTTTGTGAATCCCTTAGACCTTGATCTCCTTCCTCACTCGTATAGACAAATGTTAGAAGATTTCGCCGTTCTCTTAACTATGATTCCAGTCCTAATTCCAATAATCCTTCTTTGTGGCTGTGTGATTTTGCTAACAAATTGGCTCCCGCTTTTGTACCATCTCATGCCTTATTTTTTTCCCACTGATTAAATCATCGGATGAAATGGACGCTTGTTTTTCATCTGAAGAATTCAAAAATGTCTTAACGGATTTAAGATATCTCATACTCTTTTATTGCTAGACTAAATGAGAAGTCCAAGCTTTTTTAAACCTGGAAAATGTCCTTCAGATTCCCATTCCTACAGACCTTTTGTCCTAGCATCTGCTTTATCAAAAATTATGAAACAGCTTTTAAAAAATCGTCTGGACTGGATAGCAGAAAGCAGAAATATCTTAGCGCCCTCTCAATTTGTTTTCGGAAACGAGTTAAGTATCATGGATAGTCTGTGTGTTTCTACCACAGACATTCGACGAGCTTTCGCCAAAGGAGAGTATTTAGTTGGGTTTTTTAGATGTTGCTTCTGCATACGATAATGTCCTTCTTCATCCACCTTTTCCCATCCGTCGTCAATTTTCATCTGACCGATTTGTTGGTAAATTGCGTCAGTTTTCTTCCCATCCCTTGTGGTCTAAGCTATCTGAGTTATCTGACCTCATTCTTCGTGGTAAGCCTCTTCCCTATTTGCTTGTTAGCTACTTTAAACATACCTCCCTTCCTCACCCTCTGTCCCGACATCTTGCTAACCCTTTATTCTGTACGCCTCATAAGGCTTTAGTACATCACTCCTCTGTTATTACAAATCTTGGCTTCACCAAGGGAACTGCTGACACCAACACAAAGTTTCAAGCCATAGTAAATGAAAATTTGTGAAATCATATCCTTATCTTTACAGATTACTCAAAGCATGCAAAGGAAAGCTGTGATGGTGCAGCATGCTGGATACCAAAATTTAAAATTATATTAAAATTCAATGTCCTCCCGAATCATCCGTGTTTACTGGTGAGGGTTTGTCAGAAGCAATACGGTTCACACTCTCCTATGACTTTAAACAGACCGTTATTTGTACTGACTCATTAAGCTACATTTAGAAATTTCATAGTAACAAAAACCCTTTCATAGTAAATTAAGGTCTTCAATTATATTAAAGATTCATGAAGAATTGTACTCATGTTACTTAAAGGGTTTGGTTAGGTTAGGTTAGCTTCAATTATTTTAAAGATTCGTGAAGAATTGTACTCATGTTATTTAAAGGGTTTGGTTGTTACTTTAGCATGGATTCCAGGACATTACGAAATCAGTGGGAATGAATCTGCAGACTCTTGCGTAAAATAAGCCATCCAATGTGACAATTTGGATCACTTTTCTATTTCGGCCCAGGATCTGGATGTGTCGTGGTCTGAATTTTTTGGAATTTGTCAAAATCTCAGAAAGGTAGTTCTATGCTGCGATTCATATATATCCGCAGGCGGCCATGGTTTTATTTTCAAAAATTTATTGATCGGAGGATAATATCGACCATATGTCGCTTGCGCACAAAGTTCCCCGTCCCCTTAATGTTCAATATTTCTTAATGTTTGTGTTTAGTCTATTATGTAAATTTTTATGTAAATATATTGGATATAACAATATTAAATCGTATTGTGAATAACACCTTTGTATTATTATATATTTCTTATAACTAACCCTGTGTGCACATAATGTATATATTTTTTTGTTATAGGTGAAGGCCATTTTTAACTCGATCTTCTTTTTTTTAATATGCATTCTCCTATTGTGTAATATTATTTTTTCTACCGTACAACCTCCTTCGTGTCTTCTCCAATCAACGTGATATTGGCGAAGTAATATGTATTTACCGTGTGATTCCGGCTTAGAATAGGACCACCCTGGTACTGATGGTGTCGTAAGAGGCGACTAAAGTGCGTGTGGTAGAGTCACGTTGCCAGTAATGGCAACACGCATGGGCAGACTCGACCGGATTGTTACCACCCCCGGCATTTAAGACCGACGTTAAGTAGTGGCTTTGGCCACTGCGTTTCGCATTAGGTAATGCCGGGCCCCGGTGCCCTTCGACCTTAAAGGACGGCAACGCTCCTGTAGCTCCTCTGGAGTTACTCGGGGCCTGTGCGACGGTGATCACTTACCACCAGGTGACCCGTACGCTCGTTTGCCGTCCTTTCCATAAAAAAAGAAGTAATATGTGCTCAACTGGCACGCTCGGAACGCCATAATCAAAGAACCATACCATACTTCATTTGTAAGCTTCAATTGAAGGCTTATTATACCGGCCTTTATGACGGAAAATTGGTTTACGGTCTGCATTGATTACTAATTGATAATAATTATGGTTTTTCAAGTGGAATAAAATCTCAAGCCGATTTAAAGTCGTGCAAATAAGAACGTATTAACTATGTACGTAACGAAGGAGAATATTTTTTAAAGTCTGTTGGGATATTTTTATTTAAATTATTAGTATAAGACATACAAAGATTAATTTGGTTATGTAATCAGCTACAAAATATATCTGTAAAAATTTTAAGGTTGATCACTTTCAGAAAATAATGAAGCAACTAAATGGTATACTTGTCCCTTGACTTTATGTGTTGGGATAAAGTTTCCCTTAGATACAATAATTTGCACTGACTGAAGTGATCTGAACAGCATTGCTGTAATACCTTACAGCGTTCAAAAATGAACGTGTTTTTCATCCAGCAGAGATTTTAAAGGTTTTCGGGAAGTTCAAGTAAAGGTATTAGACGATTTTACCTGATGAATAGCATAACTCAACAGATTCACCGACCCACTTCAGTAATGACAAATCTTAGTAATTGGACCCACATCGGATTCCTGTTTATAATTATGGACGGCCCATAGGAAAAAACCACTATTCAAATTTGATTGCCATCTTAAATTTTGTCTCTGCGTTTGTTTATTCTCACGTTTAAGAAAATGTAATATACAATTCAATTAACAGAAACTATTGATAAATGAAACAAAATCTAACCTATTAAAAATTATAAAACACGATTGGTACTATAATATAAAAACTATTGACGCTAATTGAATAAAAACAATTAACTGATGTGTACTGTTCTTTACTTATACTTTAAAATAATAAATTATGATTTACTATTAATTTAAAAAGTAGCCTATATTTTAAGAGATAGTATCTTGTATATGTATGAAAATTTAATTTCAACCATAGAAGTGGTTGATTAGTTATAAAGGTACTAGCAGACAAACCGACAAAACTTTAACAAAATGTAGATACAGTAAGAGTGAGTCATAAAAACGATATTTTACGTTTTATTAAAGACGAAAATACCACGATTTTTCAACAAATAGCTATTTAATAAAGATCTTCGTAATTTAGCCAACAATGTCTTTACCTAATTATTTACAACGATTATCAACGATCACGTCTATAAGTAACGACTTTCAGCCAGCGGCTTGTGGATTATATATGATGATAATTGATCGATTGATTCTCATAAATAATCAACCGATTACTGATTTTGTATTTGTCGTATGATTTATTTGAATATCTTAGCGATAAAGATTTACGACATTAAGATTAATTATAATTTATGAGAACATTAGTCATAAGTTTACTCTTTTCGACATTACATGTATGCTTTATAAAAAAATATATCCTCCACACGATCACGGAAAAAAATTTGGGAGTAAATCTAATAGTTTTCTGTGTTTTTGTGGACTTGGATAAGGCTTTTGACAAGGTTGTAAGAAAGAGATAATGAGAGATACTGCCCCGCTACAATGTGAGCAGAATCTTGCTACAGGCTGTATACTCTCTTTACAGATCCTTCATCACTCAGCCTTCATGCATGGGAAGTATGCTTAGCAGCATATGAAATGGATGTGGAAATATATATACTTACGTACTAATATACTTACGTACTTGTTGTCTTTGGAATTATATTGTTAATTCGAAAAACAAGAATCGTCTGCTTTCTCCAATTTTACATATATATATATATATATATATATATATATATATATATATATATATATATATATATATATATATATATATATATATATGTATATATATATATATATATATATATATATATATATATATATATATATATATATATATATATATATATATATATATATATATATATATATATATATATATATATATATGTATATATATATATATATATATATATATATATATATATATATATATATATATATATATATAAATATATATATATATATATATATATATATATATATATATATATATATATATATATATATATATATATATATATATATATGTGTAAAATTGGAGAAAGCAGACGATTTCTTGTTTTTCGAATTAACAATATAATTCCAAAGACAACAAGTACGTAAGTATATTATGCATATCAAATATATGTATTGATGCGCACGCTTGTGTACTCACGTGCCCGCTCATGTGTACTCGTAATGTTCATTTATGATTTATTAGGTATTCTTAACGTGTCTGCCGCGTTTATTGATTAAACATATATAACCTATAGTAGTAGTATCAGTAGTCAAATAAAAAAAATATTAACGCATTCTTCAACATTATACAAAATATTACTATTTCAAAAATTATATTTAAAACTAGATAGAAAGTTACATTTCAGGTAAAATGAGATTTTTCCAACCTTCTTCTTCCCTTCCTTTCACAGGTTTTGAATTGAATTCAATTTCAATTCCGGAACACAATAATATATAATAAAAAAATGTTGATTGTCTATTCTTTTTAACTCGTCACGTTATGAATTTATAGCCTCATTCGTCCAAATGGTTAAAATATCAGTTCCCACTATGTTGTCCTCACATTTCTGTACATGATGATGGACTTGATGCTAAGTCTAGTATATATAAATCCAAGTATAACCTTAGGTTCACGGAAGACTGTGACGTTCTGTACGCCATTATGTGCTCCATACAAGGGTAACCTGATAGGGTGTTCCCCAAGGCGACGCGCACCAGTGCGTCACCGATGATGTGATAGTGGGCGCTGAATGCCGCGTTGAAGACCGCCATCCGAACGGTGAGAAGTGGAGGTTAAAGCTATAAATAGCTACGTCGAATGTATAAGATTGGATGGAAGAAAATATGAATGAATTATTAGATGTGATGGCTAACAGAGATTGATATTATTTGTTTGACTGAAACCAAAAAGCTTTGTCATGATCGATTTACTGGGCAACCGCGCCGCTTTCTAAGGTAGCTTACCAGAAAGTGAGTGTTATTATCCTCTCGTTTGGTTAGTGCAATGGTACAGTACAAAATGATAAGAGGCTGCTCTGGGCGCATTTCAAGCTGGGGATAGGGTAGATGTAAATTATCAAAAACACATAAACCAAAAGCGTTGTAGGATACTTATCTTCAGTTAATTATGTTAATTTCCACTAAAACTCTACAATTATATATGAATTATCATTTAAATAATTAGAAACAATTAAAATAGATTTAAAACAGATTGCAGGAACGTTGCAATTTTCTTTGTTTTCAAGAGGTATTTAGAGGAATCTTGGGAACCTAATGTTAAGATATTATGTTTTCATTAAACTCTATCTCAACGTTGCGGTTTTTCTTGTTTCCAGAGTGAAGAAATATAAATAGTAAATGTTACATTTATTATTGTGGATAGATATGGATGGAACCCACAACCAGTGGCGTTTAGTCACTTGCAATACCGTTTTTGCTGCCATATAGCAGTGTATGTCTATAGCAATTCTTGAATCAATTGCACTTCCCCAAACCTTTCCTTTGATATCCTCTTAATATAGAGTCCGTTATAAAGGCTTTATTACAGTTATACCCGTTAACTTTCTAATTGGGCACGCTATTTTATAAAAACTTTAATTTAATTTCATAATTAATAGTTAGATCAACAACCTTTTTTATTATACACAGAAACACACAAAAACATATAAGTTTTAATTATGCTTCAGTAAATATAAAATAAATTGCAATGTGCATGTGATAACAACGCAACATCGTAATTTCTTCGTAGTGATAACTTTAATAAAGTCTAAACAATGTTGTTTCAAATCTCTTTACATTAATACACGTGTTGTATGTAATATAAATTTTATCAATATTTACTTTAATAAATGTGATTTAAATACTGTCTGTATATAAATCATATTTGTTAGTTTTAAGTAAATATAATTTTTACTTATAATTAAATGTAACTATATACTCGTATGTATATAGTTCTTTAGGAATGCTTCTTTCGCACTCTAAACTAAGCAAAGCATTAAATTAGCATTTTCACCTTTAATTTTAGTTACAATAATTGTATTTTTTTGTTTGCTACTATAACATTTTAGCTAACATTTTAGAGCACGGTAGGTAGATGGAAAATAGACGGAAGTAGCATTAAGACACTTCGTTGCCCACTTTCCAAATGAAAATTTTCTTGTCTGTGAAAAGATGACTTTGAAGTATTAATTATAAAAGTATGAAATATTTGTTTTGCTAGTTTTCTAAACAAGTATTTTTACTTCTGCTTAAGTCCTTTAAACTTATGACTTCTTCAAGTATAGAGCAGATATAGAGCATGTAGAATATAATAAAGGAAAAGATACCGTACATTATTTAGTTGAGACACTTCGTTCCACTTCCGTTCACCACTTTCCGCCGAGTTTAAGGCATCGTGTGTTGAGTGGCGGAACTAACCGCCGTGATTTGCACTGTACCAGAGCAAAGAAATTACAAACAATAAAATATTGGATATTTCATTTCCTCGAGTGGGGATCGAACCCTCAACCTGTCGGTTACAGTCACACGCTTGTGCCGCTGCCGTACATTACGTATGAATTTACAAACCTTCATTTAGTTACATTTACGCTCATGCCATTATCATTGCACCATTCAACTATACGATCATACACTGTTACTGTTCCTACAGTTCCAAAAAATTTTTAAGATCAGCAAATATAAACACAGTCGAATTCTGAAAATACATTATCATTTAAGAATAATATGATTTTCGCGATTGTTACACATTATAAATAAAACGATCTTAACCGGATTGATTGCGTATATTGGATGGTAAACATTTTTTTAAACCCGACTCAGGGGTAGACTGAAGTAGCATAATAATTATGTCAAATGACAGACGAATGTCTGTCATTTGACATAATTATTATATCAAACGACCGCCAACGATGTCTTAATTGTCTCGCGTATTGCGCTACATTCTTGCAGAATGAGCTTACTGTATCTGATCCTCTGGTGTGGTGTCTTTGAGACTTTTAATTTTACAAGAGTGGGTCTCAGATGGTACATGGTTTCTAAACATCTTCTCTATTGAAATTAGGATATTTTTGTATTTCTATAGCCTCGCGGATCATTATAGAGAATTACCTGTTCTCCCTAACGAGTATGTGGGGCTTATCAAACCTGATGTAATGGCTGGGTTTGTTCGCTGTATGCTCACACAATGCCGACTTTGCTACATGCTACAGATAGGACTGGCAGGATCTTAAGATCCTGCCAGTCCTATCTGTAACCTCTTTCACCAATGGTAAAATTGCTGGTTGTCTCTCAACTGTGGGTGGCTTGTTGGTCTTCTGACAACGCTGGCGGAACTGGTAGCTTATTTTGATGAAGGGCAGTTTTCAATGGTTGAAGCTCGTCCCGTAACTGTTCAGCGGTGGTGGGCCCTCTGAAACAAAGATTTACCAATGGTGTACGTTGGTGATAAGATTCACTATTGAGGTACCTATTGGTGTGTGTGATTACTTTATTTATTCATTCAATATAACGTTTTAAAAAACCTTTAGCGTTTCAAAAACAGCTCACCTTTGTAGACATCACTTTTGGAAATCTATTTCCGTTGTATTTTTTAATTTCCAGTGAAAGAAGGAATATATGTTTTTTAGGTTACATCAGGCAGTTGAGGCAGAGGGAAAGTAGTAATCTAGCATTAAGACACCTCATTCTCATTAAGATGCAAATGCATATTTGGTGGCGGAACTCCATGACCCGTTTTGCATTGTTAGCAGAGCGGAAAAAAATAAATATTAAATGTATTATTTCCTCATGTGGGGATCAAACCCGCAACCTGTCATGTTATAAGTCACAAAGGTGTGCTCGTGCGTCGCTACAGGCCTCATATCGCGTTTCCCTTTTTAATTTTATTTACAGTCGCCAGTACCTAGACATGTTTTTTTATTAAACATTTGGTGTTTACGTGATCATTGTAGATATCGTGCCATGCTAAAGCAACGTGACCATTCATGTCCGGTATTAGTGGTGCACTTTGAACTGATATTAGAATGCGCCAGTGTGGACTATTGTTACATATAATAAAGCGTTAAAACAGACTAATCAATAATTAAACAATATTTTACAATTAATATATGCATGTTTGATAAATTAATTATCAACTAAATAAAAAAGCACATTCCTTTTTTGGATGATTTTTTTTACGTTACTAAGCCTTATTTTAATAAAGAAACTCAGCTCATTTTCAATTACCTGTGTTTTATTTTTCTTAAAGTAGATACCAATTCTACTTACTAGTTTTATTAGGCTATACATACATAGTACGTACATAAAACTTATAACATTAATATAGTTTTAAGGTCATTACATACGAGTGATTAATCTCAAAGGGGACCGCTAAGTATTGCAAATGACTGATAAACACAATCATGCTAGTATCAAAATACAGAATACAAATTTACATGCAGAAATGTGAGGTATTATATTTGTAGTATACTACTTATCTTAAAAAAGAAGATAAGCTGTTTCATATTATGTAATAATTAAATATTGACCATATCTAATAAAAATTGAAACCAGTAAAATCGATAAAAAAACATTAATTAACATTTAAAGATTGTTTTTAAAACGTCCAACACTAGCATTATAAAATGTTTAATACTAATCTGCTATCACATGTAGATAAACAATGCTGCACTTCTATTAACATATTCTGAGGTAATACAGCATAACGACGGCGTGTGAACGCTTAATGCGATAAAGCTTAGCAGACCGTTCATTGACCAGATTATCGTCACTATGTCGATTAGTTGACATAATTATAAATTACAGCTATCTCTATCTATATTATGATCGATTGTTTCGTTACGGTTTATTTAATAAGTTGATAAAAATAAAAAAATGTTTTGCAGTTTCTTCAGTGCAGTATTATCACATTTACTTTATTTACTATATTATTACTTTTTATAAAGATAATGAAGAATAACAGTATACAATTTTGATTCATAATAATGATAATAACGTAACATTTGCAGTTATATGAGACATACACTGTAGCACATGCCAACACAAATAATATAAACGCACCATCTTGCAACTTGGCCTCACAACGATTTTGTTTGTGGTAGTTGATAGTGGTAACAGGGACGAAATATGTCGATTTTAAGATTTATAAACGCACTATAACTATATATATATATATATATATATATATATATATATATATATATATATATATATATATATATATATATATATATATATATATATATATATATATATATATATATATATATATATAAATAATAACCTCACAACCTGCCGTGCCTACAGTCGGACGCATAAATATTGTTATTATTATTTTTTTATAAGAATTGGGGTTTCACGATGGTAAAATTTCCTGAAATAAGCTCTACTAGTCGTTTTTAGGTTTGCAATGTTCCATCTCCTACCAATTGCAATATATGGGAGGGACACCATAACGACGGAGGTTGCGCGTCGCTTTGGCAAGCACGGCGACGTGCATCAGTGCATCCTCCCTGATGTGCCAAATAGCGAAAAAGTGGCTTTTTTTTTAAAGAAAAGGTAAGGCAAACGAACGTACGGGTCACCTGATGGTGAGTGAACACCGTCGCCCACAGCCCCGTGTAACACCAGGGGAGCTACAGGTGCGTTGCCGGCCTTTGAGGTGGAGGTAGACGCGCTTTTTGAAGGTACCCATGTCGCATCGACCTGGAAATACTGCCGCGGGTAGGTCATTTCAGAGATGTGTGGCTTTCTTTGACTTCAATTTTATAATATTATAATTTTCATTTCAAAAGGATCCATGTACATGTCAAAAACGACAGGAAATCAAGGATGGAACTACAAGTCACTACACACAATGTAAGAGGAAGGATGACATATTAGATGTGAATGGTGGATGACAGATATCTGGATGTTATTTGTGTGTAAGCACAATGCACGAAAGGGCAATGATAAAATATTTACTGAGCAACCAAAGTCAAAGTGTATTATTGTCCATTCTAATGATTAGTGGAATGGTAGAATACAACCTTATATCAGCCTTATATCAACCCTAGGTTATTTTCATCCTATTTCAAGCTGGGGATAACAAAATTATTCTATTTAGCGGCGTATCTGCCAGTATTCTCAGCTCATTTTTTTAAATTTGCCAGAGTTGTTTTAAGTAGCGTTAAAAAATGAAATGTGATTGTTTGAATGGGTTGGAACTGGATTTTTGGAAAAGAGAAGATAAAGAATGATTTATGATTGAATCAGCTTATTCGAAGTCAAATTATGGACACGTGAGTGTTATGGATACGTGCGTCAGCCTTACAACAATTTCCTTATTCTAGAAGTTACTACATAATGGTCTGTCCCGTAATCCCAGGTCAACAACCCCAGGGGTTGTTGAACCATTATCTAGTAACAGCTAGAGTAAGGAAATTGTTACAAGGCTGACGCAGCAGGTATCTCAACTTGAAGTCGAATTATAGCATCACTTAACTTTAAGGACCTTAAAGTTTAGTAATTCTCTTTAGGAGAATATGAAGATTTTATTTCTACGAGTATGTATCTAGATATCAATTGGAGAGTAGAAACATTGAAGAGTGCTGGCGGCCTTACAATTTATATAATGGCATAGGAAAAAGTGCGGTGAATGGTGGGATGATCGATTGAAAAATACTGTAAAAATAAAAGAGAAAACGAAAACGGATTATAAGCCTAAGGATAAGGAAGGAATAAAGGATATGCAAAAAATATTAGGAGAGATAAAAAAAATAGAGCGTAATTCGCGCAAGTAGTACAGTAGTTGCGTGTTGAGTAGTGAAATTTAACATCGCACTATATAAAATACATATAAAATTATTTCGAAAATTTCAGAATGAAGTATCTCATCGCATGTCAAATTTTAGAAATGCATTCATCATGTTCAACAATAGAAGCACAACTTTAATAGACGTATTACGAGTAATGGGTGCGAGTTGTTGGGTAAACAAGTAAGGCAGTGTCAAGCATATTTCGTATGCAAGGTGCGAGTCTCATTACCATCCAGCCGCAGGGCGCTGCCTCGGCTCAATTATGACTAGCTCTGTTGCTCACACGTTGTGCTATGAAACGCTGTCAGCTTCAGACTTGAGACATTTTGATAATATTTTTAATACTTAATTTAGTCTCAGTGTAGCCAGACCTTATGGTATTGAATTATTGATTTTACAACGTTATTAATAGGTTTTTGTTTAAAATGTTTTCTAATTTGCTTATATCTCTCTATCAGAGAGAAGAAGAAGAATGTTAAGTCCATTTACTCAACAAGCAGCCTCAGGAGCTGAATTAGGATATAAAATAACTTATCGAGTTCCTCCATATATATATTTATTCCTCAGCTAGCATTCTTGATCTACGAATTCTAAAACCATTGTATAATGTTTGCACGTATGTATATGTATATGGGTACGCACAGCAACCGCTAATGTTATAGCTAACCATACTAATTGGTTATACATGTTCCAGATTTATCATGTGTTTTCACCATTACATATTCGTAAATTTAGTTTAGTTCACAATGCATGCGGTAGTTTGTCTGTGCTTACCGCGTTTAACGTGGTGAGAAAAACTACAGTCTGATTTAAAATACATTGCATATTTTAATTCAGACATAATAATAATTTATTTTTATCTATTTAAATAGATAATCGTATTTTTTGTAGCTTACAGTTATTTAGAATACGTGACATAATGGATTAGAGATAAACCATTCAGGATTAACTACATTGTTGATGTAAGACTCTTTATTATGGGGATGATTTGTGTAATCATCAATTTGTGTAATCATCAATTAATTATAGAAGCCTGTCGTGGCGCAGCGGCACAAGCGTGTGACTGTAACCGACAGGTTCTGGGTTCGATCCCCACTCGAGGAAATAAAATATTTAATGTTTTCAATTTAAATATTTGATGTTTCATTTCTTTGCTCTGGTAATAAGGCAAAGTGCGGCGTTGAGTTTCGCCACTCAACACGAATGCCTCAAATTTGACGAAAAGTGGGGAACGGAAGTGGAACGGAGTGTCTTAACACTAGGTTTCCGGGTTCCCTCTGCCTACCCTGCCTCGTGCGGGATACAGCGTGAAGCTGAAAAAAATATATATATTAACGCCTATTATAACTGGCTATATATACGATTAAACTTAAACGATTAAACTACTTAAACGATACGATTTAACTTAAAATTATTATATAAAAAAATCGTTGATATATAATTTAGTTTTCCCAAATAAATATTTAACGTCATCACAGACTCTTTAAATCTTTACTTCAATATAATGAATAAATTAGAAAAATATTATTAGCAAATAAAATAAATATGAAATATTTACTATATTACAACATAGTATATACAACGTGAAGCTGTGTGTGTGTGTGTGTGTGTGTGTGTGTGTGTATTATTATATTGTCCTTTTCTTTCGCTGTATAACGCACATGACAGGCACAATGGGGACTATAAAAACATATTCTGTTCTTCATTCCCTGCTGAATTTGAGGAATTGCGTGCTGAGTGGCGAAACTCATCGCCGCTCTTTTTATCTTGTTACTAGAGCTAAAAAATATGAAATATTTCACTTACTCGAGTGTCCTGTCGCTTTTACAGTTACACTCTTATAACAAGACAGGCAGAACCAACATGTTTACTGCTTTATTCAGAAACATATATAAATCAACAAATATAGATCAATTAAATATTATAATTATAGTATATATAGATCAATTAAATATTATAAATTATGATCGTATTCGAGTTTATTTAGTAGAAATGGCTGTCTACTTTCTGATCAGTCCAAGCATGTGCTCACGTTGACCTCATTGAACACTTGAAATGATGCGATTAAAACTTCATTGCATAGTCAACTCGTACTTCGTTCAGCTACGCAATTTGAACTTGAATGACCGTCTCGTTAAGACTATTCATAACATTGTTAAATTATTACTTAGTTTGTAGGTAGCTTTTTTATATGTTTATATAAAAAATATATGTAAAGTATTTTTCAATACAGCAAAAAATTGGATCGTTATTCACAATTTATTAAATTGTGATAGGCTAAAAGTATCCATGAATAATGTTTATTTGATAAATAATACAAATCGAATTAATAAACAGTTTTAGTTCATGTTAAAATATTAGAAATTTATGGATTTTAATATTTTCAAAATAGACGCAGACGACGTCCGAAAAATATGTGACGATATTTAGGCACAAATATTACAATATAATGCGTCTTTTCTTGTGTCAAAATCAGTATTCATGTAAATTATGATTAATTTATTTTCTGTATATTAATAATTATATGTACAATCATTCTTCATTAAATCTTTCATACGATTTTATCATAATAACTTACGAAAAAAAGGAGTGTTACTACTGTTATTTTTATAATTTCACCGTTTTCCAAAAAAAATATCAGATATGATATATGATTATAATTTTGAAGCGTTCATATTTATAAAGTAATTTATAATAGAGTCAAAAGTCAGTTCGAGTGCTATGTGCTTATGTTGGCCTCATTGGAAAGTCGAGTTGATTCGATTAAAACTTCGTTGCACAATGAAGCTTTTGCCCGCGGCTCTATGTACAATCACACGTATTAAGTTTAAATCGCTTCCTCGTCATTATTATATACTGTACGTATTATAAAGGATGGAAATGTCAATTTTATACATGAAATATATAAAAAAAATATTAATTGGGTCCCTTAATATACCATAAAAATGTCATAATAAAAGTTACCATATATTAAATCGCCCTGAATAATAAATTTTATAGATTAAATATAAAAAAAAACAATAACAAGAAAATTCTCAAAGATCAAAATTAAATTATAAATATCAACATAGGTTGGGTGTATTTTGTTATCAAAAAAATCAAATCTAAAATAATTTAAGAACCCAATTACAGTATGTAGTGAACATTGTCATCAGATCTTAAATCATTATAAAGGGGTTTGCAAGCACATTTTAACTAGGACATGAAAGAAAATCAGTTCATTAAATTAATAATCGAGAAGGTAGTCCAAGCAGGCGAAGCCGTGAACCGGTATAAATTATCAATCCAATAGTTATTTCTTAGCAAACGAGAGAACTTATGTTGTAGGATTCATAAAAAGTAGTAATTAAATTAATAATTAAGTAATATTAAATCAAATATTTATATTAAATCAAATATTTTTTTATTTAACTGTAAAAATCATATTCTTTTTTTTACTTTAACGTTAGCTAAGTTTTATTGAAGAACCGATTTGAGTGCGGTGTTTTTATAATCAAAAACTTTGGCCAATCGCGATGGTTCTTAGTTATGTAATACAATCAAATCATTCGTTTAAAACCTACTTAATTTTTTGGGTTAGGGGCTTATTGTCATTTTATATTTTGCTAATACTTCACATTCAGAAAAAAGAACCTCAAATATACTATATAACAACTGTCGATATATAGAAATTATCACCTCGAAACCCGTAGACGCTACAAATTTTTGACATTTTATCAATCAAAAAGCTTATTCTAATATTATCAATGTCTACTACTGCTACACTTTTTAAAGGAAAAAAAAATTAAGCACTATTATTACATTATATATTTTATTTCCAATAAGCCAAGCCAAAAAAAATAATGAAACTATACATCATCGCATTACGATCCGAGAATGCTTAGCACACAGTCGTTAATCAGAACAGCTATAAATTAGTAGTATATTTGTCGGATGTTCTCGTAATAATGGAGCAGAAATAATTTCTTAATAATCACCAGTTTCGCTCGGAAACTTGGTTGGAGTTGAGACTTCAAAGAAATTAATGAGTGTTACAAACTCACGACGTGAGGCAGCCGACTTGATCAGTTTGACGTGAGCCTGAACAAAGTTTCTCGAACCTTAAAGAAATTACTTACTAATTGTAGATAACCCGAAAACTATTTTTGATGTATAAAAACAGGTCTTCTTTACACAGTGTTTTAATGGGATATCATGTAACAATTGTAATCTTCAAGTATCTGATTTTCTCTAAAATGTGTACCTTTATGTAGCACTTACGATATAAGAAACGTTTTTTTTTTTTTTTAAGTGCTACTGTTAATTAAAATATTATGAAATAAAATCTATCTTTTCTAGTGATAACAAAGAGCTATAATATATAATTTCTAAGCATTTTTATTCATTTCGTAAAAGACTCATCTTCTTGCCAGTCTCTGAAACACAATTTTATTATACTCGTGTATAAATTAAAATACTAAATTATTTTATATACACAATATATGTCGATCAAATTGCAAACAGTAAAACGGTGGTCCAGTGCTGGTTCGTGATTAAGGTAATGCTATAGCTATTACGGGAATGCAGACACGCTCGGATAATTAGTTATCGATTCTGGACACGTGCACTTCCTATTAAGCACTTTAATTGATTTATCCTATAATTTACCCATAGCTAAAATGTACACAATATTCTACAAATTTCATCTTCAAAATTGTCTATTCTCTATATAAATATTTATATTTCATTATTGTTGTATAAAAAGGAACCTTTAGTAAGTACAACAAACCATTACAATTGAAGCCTATAGGCTTGAAAATTTGATGTTAACTAATCAAGACATTGGTGTTGAGGATGTAAAAATATTTTATTGGTAACAAACGAAAATACAATGCTTGTAATCAGTGCTTATATGTCAACATGAAAATTTGGTATAGAAAAATATCTGCTTTTTTTTTTAAATATTTGTTTTTAATTGACAATAGAAACACCAATCATGGCTTGAAAATTTGATTGTACAAATATGATGGATCAAAGTAACATTATGGTGATTATGTTGAATTAGGATAAAGAAAGAATTTAAGATGGTAATGCAAATTTTTAAAACATTTTTGATTTCATTATTTATAATATATATATTTTTTTAATTGCCTAACATTTTTGCACTTTGTTGGTATCGAAAAAGATAATCCTTATTATCTGTACGCCCCATACGAATTGTAAATATATATCAATAGACAAATTAAAAAGTTATAGCAAATATATAAAAAGTGTCACTATACATTTTATGTTAACTAATCAAGACATTAGTTTTGAGGATGTAAAAATATTTTATTGGTAACAAACGAAAATACAATGCTTGTAATCAGTGCTTATATGTCAACATGAAAATTTGATATAGAAAAATATCTGCTTTTTTTTTAAAATATTTGTTTTTAATTGACAATAGAAACACCAATCATGGTTGTTATCCTTAGCTGTAGGAAATTTCAGAATTAATATTACTAATAATGATGATGAAAAAACATTTATATAGTAATCGAAAGTCTACTAAAACCGAGACAGTATATCATATACATAGTAGTATAATTAAGGATATTTTTTTTAAATGAATAGAACTAGATTAAGAATTTTCTCAACACGTATTTCTGGGTAAGATTGAATAAGTAAACACACTCGTGAGATTTTCTCAGTCGAACTAAAGCAAAACTCGGTGTTGGAACTCAAACTGCTTACGAAGATGCATTTCCGCAAACTAAGAACAAGTATATATGAAGAAATAATAATAAGATTTTCACTAACTTTACATTAGCAGAAGACTTATTAGATTAAATTTACTATTAAAATTTCAAATGTAACTTGCAGCTCGTAAGGCCTTAGTTTCTTCACAAAACATCAAATTGAAAATATTTTTACTTTATACGCGCAATATTGTTATTGTTTTCACATTTCTGCTTTTTTGTGTTTCATATGTATACCAATGTAGAAAAGTCCAGATTTATAAACAAAATATCAAGTTATTTGCACTAATCAATAGCTACCCTATGTATGCTGCTGAAATAAATAATTTTAGCAACAAACTAATTGCATTTTGCGGTAAACCTGCTTTTAATTTTATAATTACGTTGAAAATGTTTTGGTATATTACTGTTCACAGAGCGTAGTTTCAAACAAAATTTTATATAGAATATTTCAAAATTACTAAATTTAAAATTACCAAAGTCCAATGTCCCCAAACAGTTAATTGATAAAAAGTTGAAAAATGATTTAATAATATTATGATCAATAATATGTATAATAAGCCAATAAAAATGTGTTTATACGTTGAATATTAATTATTCACGAAAACACAATGTAAGGTGACATGAATGAACTAAGTATTCTTTTATTCTTTTTTTTATGGAAGAGACGGCAAACGAGCGTACGGGTCACCTGATGGTAAGTGATCACCGTCGTCCACGGCCCCGTGTAACTCCAGAGAAGCTACAGGAGCGTTGCCGTCTTTTAGGGTGGATGGGCACCGGTGCCCGGCACTACCTAATGCGAAACGCAGTGGCCAAAGCCACTACTTAACGCCGGTCTTAAATACCGGGGGTGCATTGCTGACAACGTGACTCTACCACACAAATTCAAAAGTAAATCTATAATTTGTAAAACGTTTGACTTAGTTTGTACCTCGGCTTCGTTCGTCCGTAACAAAATACCGAAGTTTACGATTTATTAAGTGAATGACAGTAAAACCATACTAAAATAATCAATAAATATTTCCTAAATACACTTAAATAATATTAAAAGTATTTGTATTGTTCAAGCGATATTATAATTATATGTTTTTTTTTTTTTTTTTTTTTTTTTTTATGGAAAAGGCAAGGCAAACGAGCGTACGGGTCACCTGATGGTAAGTGAACACCGTCGCCCACGGCCCCGTGTAACACCAGGGGAGCTACAGGTGCGTTGCCGGCCTTTGAGGTGTACGTAGACGCGCTTTTTGAAGGTACCCATGTCGTATCGACCTGGAAATACTGCCGCGGGTAGGCCGTTCCAGAGATGTATGGTGCGTGGAAGGAAATTCCTACGAAACCGCACAGTAGTAGATTGCCACGTATCCAGATGTTGTGGATGGTATAGTAACTTGTGGCGGACTGTGCGGTTAGAAAATTCGGCGGCAGGTACCAAGTCAAACAGTTCACCAGAACACTCCCCGTGATAAATGCGGTAGAGAACGCACAGTGAAGATACGTCTCTACGCAAAGCCAAAGTGTCAAGCCCCTTACAGATCATTGGGTCCCCAACGATTCGAACGGCTCTACGTTGTACGCGATCAAATGGTTCAAGCTGATACTGGGGTGCACCAGCCCAGAGGTGAGAACAGTATTCCATATGAGGCCGAACCTGGGCCCTATACAGGGCCAGACGGTGTTTTGGCGTGAAATACTGTCTCGCTCTGCTGATGACCCCCAGTTTCTTCGAGGCCAACTTGGCCTTGCTTTCCAGATGATCGCGATACTGGCAGTCGTTCGAAAAGCTGAGGCCCAATATACTGATACAGGGCGCGGCTTTAAGGGGAGTGTTCTCGAAAACTGGTGATACGACAAATGGGGTTTTTTTAGTGGTTAACGCGCAGACTTGTGTCTTCCGGGGGTTGAATTGAACTAAGTTCTTTTCACCCCATACGGAGACATTGTTGAGGGATGCCTCAACGGAAGACACAAGTTGATTTCGGCACTGGTCGACGTTTTCCCGAGAAAGACTTGCACGGCCGGAGTATACAGCGTCCACAGTACTATCATCCGCATAACAATGTATGTTAGAGTCCTCCAACATATCATTGATATGCAGAAGAAATAGCGTAGGGGACAGCACGCAGCCTTGGGGGACGCCAGCGTTCACGGGCATGAATTCAGAGCAAAAACCGTCGACAGCGACCTTGATGCTGCGCCCAGTGAGAAAGCTAGCGATCCACTTGCATAAATTCTCGGGAAGCCCGTAAGAGGGAAGTTTCGCAAGGAGCGCCCCATGCCACACACGATCGAAGGCCTTCGCCATGTCCAGACTAACTGCCAGGCCCTCTCCCTTACTATCAATAGCTGCAGCCCAGCGGTGGGTTAGGTAAACCAGAAGATCACCGGTTGAGCGACCCTGACGAAAGCCATATTGGCGGTCGTTAATCAATCGATGATCCTCTAGATAAACCAAGAGCTGGCTATTGATTAAGCTCTCCATAACTTTGGAGAGCAAGGAGGTGATAGCAATAGGCCTGTAGTTAGTTGGATCGGAGCCATCGCCTTTTTTCGGGATCGGGTGGATAAGAGCGCTCTTCCACGAATCTGGGACTACGCCGACTGAGTAAGAGTGCCGAAAGAGACGCGTTAGCACCGGAGTCAGCTCAGGAGCACATGAACGGAGCACAAGAGGAGAGATGCCATCTGGCCCACTCGACTTGTGAATGTCCAAGGAAGAGAGAGCTCGCCTAACAGCTTTCTGACTGATTTTAACGTCAGGCATTGAGCTCTGACACCGCGGGATGGTTGGCGGCGTTGCTCCTTGGTCATCCATAGTCGAGTTTGAGGCAAAGAGAGCGCCCAGAAGATCGGCTTTCTCTTTCGCCGTATGGACCAAAATGTCATTCTCCGTGCGCAGCGGCGGAAGCGAAGGCTGGTTAAAGTTGTTTAGTGCAGCCTTTGAGAGGGCCCAGAACTGGCGAGTTCCCGACGGGTAACTCTCAAGCTTCTCGCCGATTTTAGCGATGTGCTCGGACCTTGCTCTGGCAATTTGCCACTTAAAGTACCTAGAGGCACGGTTGTACTTTCTTTTTAAGGTTTTCACCTTTGGATCCTTAGTGACAAGTGCCTTGGCCCAGGTTCGATATGCCTCGCGCTTGCCAGAAGCAGCAAGTTTGCAAGACGTATCAAACCAAGGCTGTGACTTACCACCGATTGGCACTACAGAGCTTGGAATGTAAAGTTCCATACCCTGCAGAACCACGTCGGCAACAGCAGCGGCACAAGCACTAGGATCATCAGAAGAGAAGCAAACCGGCCCCCAGGGATAAGATGAGAAAAATGTGCGCATCTCATCCCAATCTGCTGACTTGTAGTGCCAGACACGACGAGTCGCTGATGTTCTGCGACTGACGCGGTTAATAGGCACAGCACTCCGTACCAGGCAGTGGTCAGAAGACCCTAGGGGGGCATCGACAACAACCTGGTATTGTTCTGGATGTGAAGTCAGCAGAAGGTCCAGTAAGGAGGCGTTGTGGTTGTCCACGTCCGGGATTCGCGTAGGCGACTCAACCAATTGGGACAATCCATTCGCCATAGCAAGGTCGAATACAGCTCTCCCCGCGTGGTCGGTGGTGCGTGAACCGAGCCAACTGGCATTATGTGCATTAAAATCGCCCAGTATCACGACCTCTGCGGTGGGGATCTGAGAGAGCGCATCGTCAATAGCCGATTGCATGTGCTCCATGAGCCGATCCGTTTCTGCATTACCACTATGGGACCTGTACAGGCATGCGTAGATTCGGACACGATCGTCCATGTCCACACGGAGCCAGATGGTGGACAGGTCCCGACCTTCAAAATTGACAAGACGACGGAAACTCATGGCCTCCCTTACAAACACAGCAACCCCGGCATGAGGTATAAAATTATGCTCTATTTTGTAGCCGGGGTATTGAAGGTAGGCAGTGTCGCTCGGTCGGGCAATCTGGGTTTCCGTCAGAAATAACAAGGCCGGCTGTGCCGTCTCAAGATGGTGGTGGACGGCATTCAGATTTGAATGTAGGCCCCTGATGTTGGTAAAGTCAATGCTGAGAGTATCAGGGGCTGCCGTGGAACGTACGCCTCGTTTGCCTTGTAAAATGCGCGGTACTGTGCCCTCCCCAGAATTCGAAGGGCGGCCTGAGTTTGATGACTCAGGGAGGGATTCTCCAGCATCTAAGATGCAGGTACCCTCCTGGGGTAGTTTCTTTTTTAGTGCCGCTTTCATATTCTAGGGAGGGGTTGGGGGTGGGCACCGGGGCCCGGCATTACCCAATGCGAAACGCAGCGACCGAAGCCACTACTTAACGCCGGTATTAAATGCCAGGGGTGGTAACGATCCGGTCGAGTCTGCCCATGCGTGTTGTCATTGCTGGCAACGTGACTCTACCACACGCACTTTAGTCGCCTCTTACGACACCATCAGTACCAGGGTGATCCTATTCTAAGCCGGGATCACACGGCAACACAGATTTTGAAATATTAAATTCTTACAAAACTGCGACTCGTATACTACTCGTATACCGTACGTACGTACGTAACCCTTCACAGTTGTGAAATTAAACTTGAAATTGATTCACATCTTGTAAAAAGTGGTAGTCATGGAAGATTGAAATTAAATTTATTTGAATGCTATAAAGGGTTCTAACTAAGGGCTACATACTTCATACGAATAAAAATTCATAGCTTCGATCGAATCGCATTTTCGTTCCATCAAACGCATTAAATTCAAACATAGTCACGCATAATCCTACGCACGGCGATCTATAGATTTAGTTCTACTGTCCATCGAGACGAATAATATTTTTGTAATAGTGGACTATAATATTAGAAGGTTATGTGCCAAAGTTATAAGATTTATTGATTATTAAGCAGATAATATAAATAATTACCCTTTTAAATATACGTTTATATATTATTTGTTTTGATATATTGGTCTATGCAACTGGTAAATTATACTTAATACATAAGTAAATCACGCAACTGATATCAATGTACATAGTGGATAATTGTATAAACATCTTTATCATTTATTTACTTTCAAGGCGCCTTTCCTGGAAGCCAGAATATATAACAATATATTAATTACAATGCAAAATTGTGATAGAAGTATCAATATAAATTTTAAAAATGTTGTCTGTCTACATTAACGACGTGGCATATATGTAAATATTATAACAATTTATAATATCCTATAAAAGTCAGGAAAAAGCCAAAGCTTAGCATATGGTACTGGTGCTAGTAATCGACCCTTGGAAAATTTCATAGATATAATAAAAATATTACTTATTTTTACACGGAAATACTTACTTTTTAAGTTACAATATACAATTAATTGGTATCCTAAAAATATATTCAAATTGTAATTGTGTATAAAGCAAAATGGAGGAAATCATCAGTTATTCCAATATTCAACGACAAGTAATCTTTTTTTCACATTGTATCCCGCATAGCATAGGTATGCGTGATACAATGTGAAATGGGAATTTGGGAACCTACTGTTAAGACACTTCCGTTCCACACTTTCCTCCGAATTTGAGGCAATGCGTGTTGAATGGCGGAACTCAACGCCGCGCTTTGCCTTTTCACCAGAGCGAAGAAATGAATATATTTTATACTTACTTACTTAGCTTCACGCTATATCCCTAGCGGGGTAGGCAGAGAGAACATCTCTTTGAGGTCTCGGCATACCTCTTTCGCCTCGTCCACTGTCATCAACCTCTTCATACATGCCCTCCGGGGGGTCCTCATGCTTTTTACCTGACCTTCCTCTAGTATCGTCGATACTGTGTTTTCGAAGGTCAACCGAGGTCTCCCCCTCCCTCTCTTACCACTCACTTTTCCTTCATAAATCTTTTTTACCATTCTTTCTTCACTCATTCGCTCGACGTGCCCAAACCACCTGAACACGTTCTTCTCCATTCTCACTGTGACATCCACGCTAGTACCTGCCATTCTGTGGACCTCTTCATTGGGTATGCGATCAGCTAAACTGACTCCGCATATCCGACGAAGAGATCGCATCGCTACAGTAATCATCTTTCTTACATTCTTCTTCTGTAATACCCACGCTTCGCTGCCGTATAACAGTGTCGATACCAATACTGCATTGTGTACGGCCAAACGCGCAGCTATGCTGATTTTTCGCCGTCTCAACAATGCAACTAAGGCACAGTTAACTCTGTTACCGGCAGTTACGCTGCCGGTTACAGGCAGCAATACGCTGCCGGTAACAGAGTTAAATAATAAGTGGAGGACGGAGCTACAAATATATTAAATAAATATTTTTTAGTAAAATTTCTTACTTCCTTGAATGGGATCAAACCCATAACCTGTCGTCTACAGTCACACGCTGGCCACGTCATACAGGCCAGGTATATTAAATGTAGGTTCTGAGTCTGTCATAAACGGTTATTCAATAAAATTCAATTTTGGCTTTTACTGCAAGCTTTACTTAATTTCTTAGCAAAGAACAAATTCTTTTAATTTAAAATAAAACTAATAAACAATTAATTGTTAAAACTGTTAAAATAAAATAAAACCATTTAAAAAGAGACTAACAGTTTAGAAGATATTGTTAGTGACATTTCAATCAATCAATAAAAATTAGCTGGCGTCAAATTGTTTAACAATAAAACTTTGTGATACAATAGTTATAGGAATTTATAAAGTAAGCTTTATTTTTTATAGCTGTTATAATAACTAAAATGTTGAGCAATACCTTAAAATTATTATTAAAAAATGCCTTGTACATGCAGATATTTTTATAAAACACTTGATCTATATTAATTATAATTCTTCATGTATAAATAAAAGTAAAACAATATTATTATAACTAAATGTTAGAAGGAACTACATAAGCGTATAGTTTGATGTTGACAACTTAAGAAGTTTTCATATTTTACGACAGTTAAAAGATATGTCGCTCATTGCTTTTCAGTTACTGGTGCCAGTACGATAATATGAAATATAAATATTATTAACGTAATGTAGAAGTTGGTTCAACGTACACTGAACAATTTGTGTACAAATTGATCACGCTCGTCTTACGCACGGTCACAATTTAAATTTCTCGTATTAAATGTATCATAAAATCAAATTCGTTAACCTTCTTATGAGAAAAAGGTTAATAACAAGTAGATTTTTGATATTAATGTATGTAAAAAAAATTGACTACATCTTTATCGTAAAAAAATTAAGTACGCGTTACAACTCAAAGTGTTGGCTTTCAAATCATGTCTCAGATATTGAATTGAATTTGTTCATAATGCAATGTACATTATAATAACGTAACTGAAAATAAGAGCCTTTGAAGCATATTTTTCTTTCGGGCTCAATTCAAAGTGTCTTAAAATAATGATAACATGCTTTGATCATGTCAATGTCAAACTTAAAAGATACCACAGATTGTGGAGCACAAAAGTTAGATGATGACAAAACTTTTTATTAACAGTCGTAATACTTAGCTACTTTTAATTTATGTAATATTTTAAGTACATATTACTTATATACTGTAGGCAAAAGCTGAGCAAACATTATTTTGTGTGAAGTCGTTTGACCATCCTGGTCACAGTACCAAATTGTGACTGACCTTACTGACTGACCTCACTCATTAAAATATATACTATACATTTGTAAAAGTTATTTAAAAGAAAAATTACATTTAAGACTAAAACGAGAAATACATAATTGAAAACGTGCAAAATTTTTAATGTAGCGGGATCTGAACCTCTTGGAACACATCCACGAGGCGCAGGACGCATTTTATACGTTTTGCTTAAATGTGGATTAACATTTTAAAATTTGTAATAATAAATTTGTCAGTAAAAATAAAATAAAATCAACTTTTCGATATATTTATTTATCGCCTGTTAGATATCGTAAAGAGATAAATGAAAAAATTAAACGAATAAATAAGTTATAAAGCTCTCAAAAGGCCTTACAAGCACCAATTTTAAGTATTAATTCCTCTTTTATTCTAATCTTTTTTGTTTTGATTATTTCCTTAAAATTTATTGTGACATTCTTTTATATAATAACAGTAATATATATTTATATGTACTTACTGGACACTCTTGATACATAATCGCAGAAGTTGATCATAGTTGCCAACTGCACTCCTAAACTCTAGCAGTATCTAATAACTAGTTATCAAAAGTATTAATTATGCGGCTAAATTATTTGCCTGATAAAGATATGCTAAGACTACATACACTCGTAATCTTTGCTATAGATATTGTAATAATAAAGTATTTTATTTATATATTTTTTTAAGTTGTTTTAATGAAAATGAAATTATGGCAAATAATGAGAAGATATTGAAGTCAGTTAGGACGTCGCAGTATGTCAAAACATGGCAGTGGCCTGTTGAAAAGTAGCAAACTTTTGTATATTATGCATAATATAATAAAGTAATTAGTCAGACAAGTTACAAATTCAACGATGGCGTCATTTATTATAATCATATCTTTATGAATCTGTTACCTAAATGTAATTTGAAATGTTTACGATGTATAGATTGATAATAATATCCGACAATAGGTTACATGTAATACTGCTGCAGGAAGGCCGTTCCACAGATGAGTGGCACGTGGAATAAAATCACATAGTAATCACATAGTAGTGGGGTATCAACATGATGAGTATAGTAATTCAACTTGTCACGTACTGTGCGGTTAAAATATTTGACGGCAGGTCGGTAGTCAAACAGTTCTCCAGAATATTTCCCGTGATATATACGGTAGAAAACGCACATCTTGTCTCTACGCAAAGTTAAATATTAAGCCTTTCAAAGAAAGGCTCTATGTTGTATGCGATGAAATATTTTAAATTGATACTGGGGTGACCCAGGCCAGAGGTGAGAACAGTACTCCACATGAGACCGAACTGCCCTATACATGGTCAAACGTTGTTTTCATGGGAAGTTCTATCTCGCTCTGATGATGACCAGTTTTTTCAAGGCAAGTTGGCCTTGCCTTGATTTCCAGATGATCGTGACACTGGCAGTCGTTTGAAATGCTGATGTTAAATATATCGATGCTGGGTGCCGCTTTAAGAGAAGTATTCTCGAAAAGTGGTGACACGATGGCGATATTCGATACTGAATGAAATACAAGTCTCATGTTATTCTACAGAAAATACTAAAAAAGTGGAAGTTATGACAACAGTATCAAACATTTCGCCGTGGTCGCATATCAAAATATAATTAGCTTGATATAATTCGCGCGGGTTTAAAACAAGCAAGGCAAGACAAAGCAGCGTTGAGTTGCGCCACTCAACACGCAATGCCTCAAATTCGGCGGAAACTGGGGAACGGAACGGAATGCCTTAACACTAGATTCCTAAGTTTCCTGTTCTGCTAAGTAAGTAAGGACAGTATGTATAGTAGTATATACTATATATAGCCCATATTTTATAAATAATCGTACGGAGCACTTTGTACGTGTGTCTTGCACTTGGTCGCTTTTTCTAAATCATTGTACTCATATATATAAGTCATAAGTCATAATAATATCACTCACATAAACCAAATGAAGATAAAATATGCTTACTTTGTAGTCTGATTATCCATTTTAAAACGTGCAACTTTAAGATTAGCGTCACTAAAACAATCACTAGGACTCACTCAAAACAATCATTTTAACTTCTGTTTCCATTATCACTGTTTTATAATATCACAACATAATATAATTATAATTTTTCGTTTTAATATACTTTTATTTAATATCTTTTTTCATTAAAGTGATGATCTTCAGGTAAACTAAGCTAAATTTATACTTAATATTTTTAGTTACGAAATATTTACCTCCTAACAGCACAAAGTAAAATACTTATATATAATATATTGGCCAATAATCGCGTCAATTCGCGCAGGAAACTCTATCGACAATAAAATGATGTTTGTAAATTCTTTTGAATCACTTGAATTGGTATTTGATAAAAGTTCACCAACAAAATATTAGATACGTTAACTATGCCCATGATGAAACGTTAACTATACTAATGACGAAACGATCAAAACATAGATATTTTTTACTTCCTATACCAAGATAAGTCTAAAGAATCTAGTGTTAACACACTGTTTGTTGCGAGGCGGAATTCAACACTGTTTATAGAGGCAGGAAATGAAGATTATTTATCGATCATTCCGTCAAATGCGGATTGACACATCCATCACGTTTTTTGAGCCGGTTACGGAACAACTGTGCCATAATGGCCTCTATGAATTTTTAAGTTACTATAAATAAACTAAAAACATTTACCATAAAATAATCAATCGCTTTATATCCGTATAATCACTTTAAATTTTGTTAACTAATTTAGTTAACAAAATGTAAAATTTATGTCATGTTAGTTAATTTTCCGAGTTTTCTACAAAAAGTACAAATATAAACCTTATAGAATCATTTTGTTATCCATCCGTGCATCGGTCAAGAATATTTATCTTAAGATTGCGTGGACGTACCCAGCTGAAATTTATATTAAATATTCAGAATTACGGTCCCTTAGAGTATAGAAAAATTCAAACTTCTAAGTTAACGCAATTAAAAGATAAAGCTGTTTGCCCACTGCTTTTGTTACTGTATGAAGTTTGCGTAATTTAACTGAATTCGTCGCGTAATCAAAACCTATAGTGTATGTTCCGTACTAGTTTCTTAATTGAATGTACAATTATGAGATGTATATTGAAAAGTATTTGTTAGCAGTTACATTATTTAGCGAATTTCGTTAAATGTCAAATAACTTTTTGCTAAAATTTTGTATAAATGTAACATAAAACAAAATTGTAGTACCCATTTTTTATAGTTTATGAAAGCAGTGAATGTAGTCTTGTCTTAAAAATAAAAAAAATATATGTGAAAATTAAAAGTGATTTAATTTATTATAAATAATCAACTACTATCAGAGTCTTATTTTCCCTATCGAGGCTTATGTGAGATTTAAAAGAATTCTCTATTTGAACCAATTCAATTTTACAAAATGTAATTGAAGTACCTACCCGTGACGTCTTGGCGAAAATAGCTTTATGAAATACAATGTACCTAATCATAAGACTTATTTCAAAATGTAACGATTACAAATTGCAATAAATTGTACCCGCGCTTAGGATCGGATCGGTTGTTACCAGAGAATTACTTAATACAATAGTTTTACACTTAATTTTTATTTAATTTGTTCAAATAAGATCTAGTAGAAAGACATCTGATATTCAGTATAATTATCAAGTAAAGATTTGAGCGTGATAATAGATAGTAAAATGAGTTATATTCCACACAAAGATGATATTGTGGGAAAAGCATAAAGCATATGCTTAATGCTTTTCCCATCCCATCCATATTATGAAGCATATAAAAGTAGAGTAGAACGAATTCAAAAAAGTTAAAAAAAAAAAATTATAAAGATCACATCAATAATTAGAAAACCTTGAAGATACGATCTTTTGTTAAAACATTATAACAGTTTAAAATTATCTCACCGCAGGGCTTTTGCAGGGCATTAATGATTTTTATATAAAAGAATATCAGGAAAAATTGAGGGTTCCAAAGTGTAAAGGGAACTTAATATGTTTGTTTCTAGGTCTAATGCGAGACTTTCTACTGTAAATTTTAAAATAAGGTTCTCTAGAACAAATGCACCACTTGCAACACAGGTTTGAATGCACCACTAAACAGAACTGGAAATGTTTATAATAAATCAGCAAGCATATTGATTGATTGATATTTAGTGACTCATTATTTTCATATAAAGCACAACTGATAAAATATTTTAAGCAATTAAAAAAACAATAACCTAATACCTCAAATAGAGTTATGTATTTAAATGTTACTTTTATATTTGTCGTTTCTTTTTTTATATTACTATTATTATGTTTCTCGGCTTAAGTTCTCGGGTTCAAAACCGAACCCGGTCCTTTGGAAGGCTTGCGTGGGGACACAGGTCCAACACGTAGAGGCCCCTTCGAGAATATTAAAAAAATTTGCTGTGACGCATTAGCCGGGATCCATCTCTGAGTAACCAGAGGTAATTGCCCAGAGATGGTCTCCGGATAATGCGTAGAAACTATATAAAATATGAAAAACTAAATTGGGTCTATGGAATGTAGTTTGGATGGATCGGGAACTGGGCTATTGGAGGAGACTATCGGACGTCCGCCTTTTCAACGTCTCAAATTGAATGATTGGCGGACGGTGACTCGCCTCCCACTAGATGGGCCCCCACAAAGCGGCGTAATGCCTCGGGCGCAATATCGGCGTGGTCGGCTGAGGGTGTAGAGAGGTGTGCACCGGTTTCACCATCACGAGAAACTCGTGAGCGGGTTTCCCCGTTATTACGCAGATTAAGCACTTCCACCCTTTCGAGCATATAGCTCTTGCGCTCCACTCTGCCGGCCAACAAAGGCAAGCCAGAGGCGGGGGATAGATTACAATTCCCCTCCGGAGGACTCAGGTCCGTGGGGTCGCCACTCCCCAACAGCTCGCCACAAGCTGCCCTGCGGGTCTATTATTATTATTATGTTTCTCGGCTTAAGTTCTCGGGTTCAAAACCGAACCCGGTCCTTTGGAAGGCTTGCGTGGGGACACAAGTCCAACACGTAGAGGCCCCTTCGAGAATATTAAAATAATTTGCTGTGACGCATTAGCCGGGATCCATCTCTGAATAACCAGAGGTAATTGCCCAGAGATGGTCTCCGGATGATGCGTAGAAACTATATAAAATATGAAAAACTAAATTGGGTCTATGGAATGTAGTTTGGATGGATCGGGAACTGGGCTATTGGAGGAGACTATCGGACGTCCGCCTTTTCAACGTCTCAAATTGAAAGATTGACGGACGGTGACTCGCCTCCCACTAGATGGGCCCCCACAAAGCGGCGTAATGCCTCGGGCGCAACATCGGCGTGGTCGGCTGAGGGTGTAGAAAAGTGTGCACCGGTTTCACCATCACGAGAAACTCGTGAGCGGGTTTCCCCGTTATTACGCAGATTGAGCACTTCCACCCTTTCGAGCATATAGCTCTTGCGCTCCACTCTGCCGGCCAATAAAGGCAAGCCAGAGGCGGGGGATAGATTACAATTCCCCTCTGGAGGACTCAGGTCCGTGGGGTCGCCACTCCCCAACAGCTCGCCACAAGCTGCCCTGCGGGTTTATTATTATTATTATTACTATTATTATTGTATTTCAAAATTTCTAATTTTTGGTTATTTTATGTTTTATTTACGTTTAGTATTTTTGGCACTGTACAGTTTTGTGTTGTTTTATATAATTAAAGGTCGTATATCTCAAGTTTTAAGTTTATTAGAACATTTTTTTTGTTTAATTTGTTCTTATTCTTCTTGGCGTAGTCGTGAGCAACAATTTAACATACATGTAATGTTGGCCTTTTGTGCCGTGTGATCCCGGCTTAGAATAGGATTACCCTGGTACTGATGGTGTCGTAAGAGGCGACTAAAGTGCGTATGGCAGAGTCACGTTGCCAGCAATGGCAACACGCATGGGCAGACTCGACCGGATTGTTGCCACCCCCGGCATTTAAGACCGGCGTTAAGTAGTGGCTTTGGCCACTGCGTTTCGCATTAGGTAATACCGGGCCCCGGTGCCCATCCACTTTAAAAGACGTCAACGCTCCTGGAGCTCCTCTGGAGTTTCACGGGGCCGTGGGCGACGGTAATCACTCACCGTCACATGACCCGTACGCTCGTTTGCCGTCTTTCCAATAAAAAAAAAATGTTAGCCTATAATTGAGACAGATGTATCTATGTGATTATAAAAGTTTATTTACCAATGTTATCTCAGTGTGCAACGTTCGTTGGCTTTCTTGTAAATAAAAAAATAAACAATTAAAAATGTTATACGTATCAAAAGTTTTTTTTATCGCGTTAGCCCATGTACTGCAAATAGGTGAATCTCACAACGAACGGATGTCAACTGTTGCCACTCGAGGAATATACTCAATAAACAAATTTGTCTTTAATGAGTTTCTTTATTTCACGCCACACCACTTCTATAACATCCTATTACAAAGACAGAAATGGGTTAGAATTTTTCTCAGTGAGCAAAAAGAAAGCATTAAGCTTTCTTTTTCCAAGTTCACTTAACGTTTCCTATTTTTTATTCCTTTTTGTCATAATAAGTTTTATTTTCTACGTTACATAACGGTTTAGATTAACATTAACAATCACAATAATAAACATTTATAAAATATTACAAAGTTGTTCATAAATATAATATAGTAAAATAATAAATATATTCGTAACATATAAAATAAACTGTAATAAACTCAAAATATTAGAAAATAAATGATAAAAGAGGGGTTTTACCAATGCTGCAAGGCCAAGTAAATAGTAAATTATCATTTATTTTGCAGCTGTCTAGCTATAGGTTATCAACAAATTAATGATAACAAGTAAGGAGCGTACTGGGATACGGGGATGAACATTTTTTTTATTTATGGAATGATAAGTGCTACGACGTAGTTTACGATATTTTAGTGTTAACTTAATTCGTATAATGACAACTTTCTTTTTTTAAATAACGTTCTGGGTTCGATCCCCGGTCGAGGCAATTAAAATATTTAATATTTTCAATTTAAATATTTAATGTTTCATTTCTTCGCTCTGATGATAAGGCAAAGCGCGGCGTTGGGTTCCGCCACTCAACACGCAATGCCTCAAAATTCAGGGGAACGAAAGTGAAACGAGGTGTCTTAACACTAGGTTCCCGGGTTCCCTCTGCCTACCATGCCTCGTGCGTGAAGCAGCGTGAAGCTTAAAACGAAAAAAAAAAATTTTTTTACACAAAAATATTTTTGTCGTAACACTACGTTTCCCAGGTTCCCTCTGTGCTTTCCTATGAAAGACACAAAAAGTAAATATTATATTAATTATCATAAAAATAAAAATTTTACTTTGATATTCAGATTACATTAATATGCCTTAGAATATTAGTATTTTTTTTATTTATTCTGTAATTTGTTAAACAAAATCTGAAATTTATTTTGTATCTGTAGTTCGAGTAGTGGTTTTAATGTTAGAATAAAATAATTAGTAGTATCACGTTCAATTATTGTATTAATTTGATTAATCTGTGATTAAGTAAATTGCAAATTTATATTAATTTAAGTCTACTGTCAAATGAGCTACTTTTATATGTAAAACTTGTGCAATATAAAAAAGAAATGTATGTACTCGTCCATAATTTACAAACTAAAGTGTAATTAATTATTATTTGTAACTAAATTAAAAATTAGACCTGAACCTGAAGAGTTTGTATGTACTTTTATTGTATGGAAAAGACAAGGCAAACGAGCGTACGAGTCACCTGATGGTGAGTGATCACCTTCGCCCACGGCCCCGTGTAACACCAGGGAAGCTACAGGTGCGTTGCCGCCCTTTGAGGTGGAGGTAGCCGCGCTTTTTGAAGATACTTATATCATTTCGACCTGGAAATACTGCCGTGGCTAGGTCGTTCAGTGATATGTGGCGCGTGGAAGGAAATTCCTATGAAACTGCACAGTAGTAGAGTGCCACGTGTCCACATGATGTGGATGGCAGTAATTTGTGGCGGACTGTGCGTGTACCGTAGAAAATTCGGCGGCAAGTACCAAATCAAACAGTTCTCCAGAACACTCCCAGCGATTAATGCGGTGGAGAACACACAGTGAAGATACGTCTCTACAAAAGCCAAAGTATCAAGCCCCTTATAGATTATTGTGTCCCCAACGATTCGAACGGTTCTACGTTGTACGCGATCAAATGGTTTAAGCTGATACGATACTGGGGTGCACCAGCTCAGAGGTGAGAACAGTATTCCATATTAGTCCGAACGTGGGCCTTGTACAGGGCCAAACGGTGTTTTGGCGTGAAATACTGTCTCGCTCTACAAATGACCCCCAGTTTCTTTGAGGGCAACTTGGCCTTGCGTATTAAAGTAATAATTATGCAATAGTAAATAGAAATAAAGTTTATAAGTTAAAAGTTTTACAGGAACCTGTGAGCTGGATGCTTAACTTTTTATAGTTATAATTAGTGCTGCTATCTTACTACCGTTCCTCACCATGGCCATTTGAAAAACCACTTCTAAGAACTTATGAAGTAATCACGGGCAGTTCAAGATTATGTGCCAGATCATTTCTGCGAAGAGCTAAAAACCGTTAAAACAGGTACTAAACCTGTAGAAGCTCCACTTAATGAGTCTGGTGATCTAAATGCAGTAATAACATTGAGAAAATACACCATGGTGATGCTCGAGGTTGAGTATTGCCATGTCTAAATGGATTCCTCCTGGATTTATAATAAGTGATATTTTACCATAGAGGGAGGGTTTGTTGATAGTGCGGTGATATAGGCAAGTTCATTTGCTCTTTCATTTCCAACTATTCCTATATATGCACGAAACCATGTTAATTTTATCTCTCTTCCCGGCTCCTTTATGCATCGAATAAATCTTTGTAATCTTTTATAAATCTTATGTGATTCTACGATTCTTTATCAAACCGAGAAAAGGCCTTGAATCGTTGAATCACAAAGCCACCAGCGCATTTTATTTGTTAGTAATCTTCTGGTTAGCACTGCATCTAGTATAGAGTATCCAGCACCTATTTTCTCGTCATATCATACTTGCTGCAATCCGTAAAGCCAGTATGGATCTTTGAAGAGTGTTCAGAGTTTCGGGGTGGTGTCATGTACATATATGATCGTATTGTATAGTTTTCATGGGAGCTAGTTTCTTTTATTTCTTCAGATCTTCTGTTCTTTCAAATCTTATATTTGTATGTAAGCAATAAAAGGTTTTGCCTCTTATGATATAATGGATAAGAGTATTCATAGTAAAAGTATGAGTACTAGACGAGGAAGGTAGAGGACCGAGAATCGTTGCGCGCTCTAGGGGCGGTCTATGTTCAGCAGTGGACCGTCATAGGCAGATGATGATGATGATGATGATGATGATGATGATGATGATGATTATGATGATGATGATAAGAGTATTCTGATGTCTAATGGGAGCGGGACTGGCAGGATGAGAGCCGAAGTATGAGAGACGGGCGTGTGCGTTAGAGTCTACATGTATTCTGTGCAATGAGACACTTGATTGTATAAAAAATATCAGGCTTTTTAAGAATGGCGCGTTATATTAAAATATTTTATATTAAAAAATAGTGGTGAAGATACGTTCCTATACTATATGTACGTTCCTATATTATTTTATTTAGCTGTATTCATGACAAATAAGAAGTTTGCGCGCCTTTAAATAAATCTAGTAGGATTTCGATAAGGTTTGATAGCAAACGATATAAATTGCGCGCGCTGATGTATTCCATCCACATAAGATTTTAAATTTGTACTTTCACACATTTCTTGTAAATTGTGTGAAGTAAAATTTAAAAATGATTTTCTTATTGTTGTTAGTGTTACTCGTTGTATCTTTAATATTGGTCCAAGATTTTGTCAAGAAACGTGGGTACAGATGGAAGAAGCTTTCAGAATTCCCCGGGGATAACCCCTTACCTTTGGTTGGGAATGGTCTCGACCTTGGATTCGATGCAGACGGTAATATATTTGAATTTTAACTTAATATTTTTTTCAATTAATAAAATTAAATTTGAAACCATATGTTTACCTAAAAAAACTTTATTTATCATATTTAATTAACTAATAGAAAATAATGATATTTGTAATGTTATAATATTTAAATAAAAAAAAAGTAATTGATTTAGAATACTTAAAAAAATATATTTTATTATATTTGTGTTTTTTCAATTTTGGATGTTAAAGTCGCCATTAAATTCTAGCTTTTACTACTATAAAAAAGAGTATTATTACATTACATGAGTTATCACATATTTTAATAATACTACTTGTGAATTGTCTAAGTCATAATATTGTTTAAAAATCAAATTTGAACGATAATATTTCAAAGAAATGTAGAATTTTATTAAGTGATTTAATAATTGTTTAATAAGTATAGTATTATCTATAACAATAATATTTTTAGTAAATAGATACACGCACTCGATTTAGAGTAAAATTAAAACATTTAAGATGACCAAAACAGAATAAACTAGAAAAGAGAATAAATAAATTTGTATACCCTAGAGTCTATGATTATATCTGTAAAACCAATAATTAACCCGTAACGTAATATTTCTTTGTAGAAGCGTCTCTGAGATTAATTAAAATGTGGGAAAAACACGGAAAACAAAATTTCCGTCTGTCTGTTGGATCTGAGGAGTGGCTCATGCTTTGTGAGCCTGAAGATATTAAGGTAATATATTATATAATACTTGAGTAAAAAATTAATATTTGTAATGAATCTATTTTGTACACAAAAAAAAAAATTGGAAGAAATTAACAAAATAATATTTTTTTTAGATCCTTCTAAATGATAATTTTGAACTTTCAAAACCTCTAGAGAGAAACGCAGCCATGAAACCATTTTTCGGCTACTCTGTATCTACTTCTGAAGGTAAAATATAACATACATAAATACCCACTAAACAGTTAAATGCTTAACATATATATATATATTTTTTAATTGGATACTAATCAATTAGTGTCCAATTATTGTATACAATTCTTACTTAACATCTTATAGTGTACCATTTTTTTTATTTTTTTAAATAGGAATTCCTAATTAATTGTTTTGCAATATTATTTTTATTTCTATTAAAAAAAAATCGAGTAAATGAGCCTAAGCAATTTAAAAAATAATAATTATTATGAATATATGGCGCTTATAACATTATGCAATAAGCCGTTAGTAACCGCCAGTGGCAGACAAACAAACCTCGCGTTATCGTATTATGCTGCGGTGCACCGCAGACTCGTATTCGAAAATATGCCACTTCACTGACAATTACCTGTATACCACAAATCATAATTTTATGGTATTTTTATTATATGTTACATTTCAATCAAATTTAATCAAATGCAAATCGTAATTTACTTTAAAAGAATTTTAGTCCTTAAAATATATCTCATATATAATATTGACCCTGTTGAATTTTTGAGGCTACAGTAGATATAATATTATGTACCTAACTAAAGGCCTTCGTGGTCAGCTTTGATTTCACTCAGGAGAATGAATTATATACATTTTATATTTTATCACTTTGCTAGTAAAGAAGGTTACCAAAAGTAATTCAGGTTTGGTAACAAAAAAAAAAACGTGAAAATAGGTAGAAATGGAGTTAGTTTAACATAATAACATTAAAATAAAAATAGTAATAAAATATATTTTATTATTTGTTATATCTACTATGTGGTATATACATTGCTATAATAAAAAAATATCATTTCTAATGATGATTGATTAGTCATGATAAAAAGAATGTATAAGCTAATCCAGGCTTTAAAATTACTTACACATTTAATCTTCACTACATCACTTCATAAAAATCCGCGTATTTTAGCGTGATTGAGTGGAGTTAAAAATGACAGATTGATCAATTGCAAAATTAACTAATTATAGACAATACGAAATTAGCTTAAGTATGAATAAAATTATACTTTTTATGTTATATTTGTTACGTATAGATATTATTTATTAAAAAAATAAATCTAACTTTACTAAAAATACAAGTAAATAAGTTCTTGTTAGAAATATAAAATCTGTTTATTATTTTAGGAGAAAGGTGGAAATCAATTAGAAAGCTGATGACGCCAAGTTTTCACTTTAAAACTTTGGACCGAACTGCTGACGACTTCAGCAAACATATTCAACCGCTGTTTGAGATTATAGATTCTTATGAGGGCAAGGGTCCAGTCAATATATACACATACTTAAAACCATACATGCTAGATATATTAAGCAGTAAGTACTATACTTTAATCATACATTGTTTAATTGAATAAGCTGTATGAATAAGATGTATTCTGAATATCATTATAATTTCAGTTAATCTTTTCGGAGTTCAAACTAATTATCTCCAAAATCGGGAGCACCCGTATATACAATCCAGCAGAAAGTAAGTAAAATGTGCAATGCAGTCAACATTTAAAAGCATTTAAGGATGGTTCTAATTATGTTTTCTTTTTTTAACAGAATGATTAAGATTATAACGTACAATTACTTTTCCTACTGGAGGAATAACAGTTACCTAGTTAGATTGACTCCATTACATGCTACAATGCAGAAGATTATTAAAGATATCAGACAAAACAGTACAGACGTGAGTATCAACTATGTTTATTGCTATATGATAGTTTTATAATGTGTATGTGTAAAGTGTTATATTCTCATTTTGTCATAATATTAACATAAAACAGATAATTACACAAAGAAGAAAAATCTTGAATAAAATGATAGAAGAAACCAAGAGCAACAATAAGAACATCGACATGAACTATGATACTTTCATTGAAGACAAACTGGCTGGAGGATGCTTGTTGGATAGACTTATATTAAGCAAATCGCCTAGCGGTGACCCAATGAAAGACGAAATCATTAATGAAGAAATAACATTAACCTTATTTACCGTAATTATATATATTTTTTATTTTTCAGTAAACACTTTTAATTCAAAGTAAATAACATTTTGTTTTTTTACTTATTAAATATTTTATTATTCAAAATTACAAGTGTAAGATTTTAAAGTTAATTTAAACTTTTTTTTATTTATTACCACTTTATTAGCGTGGCATACATTTGTAAATTTAACATTAACTATATTTCGCCCATTTTAGGGACATCTCACTACATCAATGACGATGTGTAATGCAATGTACCTGATGTCATTATACCCAGAAGTCCAACAGAAAGTTCTAGATGAGCAGAAAGCTATATTTGGAAAAGATTTGAATAGACAAGCGACTACGCAAGATTTAAATGACATGAAATACCTTGAAGCTTTAATTAAGGAAACTATACGATTCATTCCTACAATTCCTAGAATTGGAAGACAACTACAAAAAGACTTGAAGTTATCTGGTTAGTATTTATAGAAAAAATAATTAATATAAAATCAACAACACAATTTTACGGCTAATGATATTTTTTTCTTGTGAAATATTTCAACCAGCAGGCAAAAATTATAATTAATTTAAAAACATTTTTCGTTACATTCAACTGTACTGACTATTCTTGTTTCAGATGGTCGTGTAGCTCCTGCTGGAACATCTGTAATTGTTTTCTTCAATGCCGCTGCCAGAAATCCCAGGACTTATACAGAACCAGAAAAATTCATGCCTGAACGATTCTTTGAGCAAATGCATCCATTTGCTTTCGTTCCTTTCAGTGCTGGACCAAGGAACTGCGTTGGTGAGTGTAATTTTTCACTTTTACCATATTAGGGACAATTTATATTCATAAGATTTTCACATTGATTTGTGAATTCAATGAGGAGACGTATGAATATGAGATTTGATTCACCCTCTGTCTGGATTAAAAAATAAATATTTTTAAAACGATTATTAAATATGTTAGAAATACTAAAGAGTAACAATAAATCAAGAATTGATAGTCTAAGCCTTCAATAAATATAGTTTAAAATTAAAATAAAATTATTGTAATCATTTAGACTTACTTTCGAACTTATATTTACCAGTACACATACATACTCACTAAATATGTTCAATCTATTAACGTAGCATATACATTACATTAATACATATTTTAAATCATTTTAACGTCGACGAGAGTAATAAATATATCTATATAAATGTATTATTTGTTTTAGCTTTCCGTTACGCGTGGATTGTCCTAAAGGCGACTTTGTCAAATATTATACGAAGATACGAAATTCTTCCTGGTCCTGAACCCAAATTTGCTTTCCGTTTGATTACCGAATCTACAAACGGATTGCATCTTCACTACAAGAAGAGAGATATATGTGTTTGAATTAAATTAAAACTTTTGTTATTACTTTGTCAGGAGGTAATAGTAAAAACATATTTAGTCGATTAATATTTTAGTTTGAGATTATTTATTCATGTAGAGTTTTTACTTGTTATGGATTCAGCATTGGCATCTAACTACCATTAGCTACTTTCTTTTCATAGAAACCGTATGTTGTTGGGCTTATATATTTTTTTGTAAATACTGTATTATTATGTTAATCCTATTGAAATTTATGCATCAATTCTAGTTATTTAACACTTTTGTGTCAATACTCTATCAACTTTTCGAATTCTGATAATAAATATTTTGATTTCGATTCTGATAATGAATATAATGTTAAGTTTCAATTCGATAAAATGAAAGTTTATCACTGCGATTTAGTACATAGAGATGAAAGGTTGTGTTAAAGGTGGGTCTTATCTGTCTCATATATATTATATAGTAATTCAATGTATTTATCTATCTTTTAAATTTTGTAAAACAAAATAAACATATACGAGTATATCAGTAGTCGATGTGTTAACCTTGCCCGCTTCTCATTCAATTGGGCATAATCGATTTATCATATATTGTTTTATTAATATAGTGCATATTTAATATACTATGTCAATAATATTTATATAAGATTTTTATTTAATTGAATTGTAATATATTTTGAAAGTTCAATTCTTTTACTAGGACATTTTTTTGACTTAACAATCATACGAGTATTGTACGTTAAGTATGTTATAAAATTCTTAAATTTTTATAATTTGTGTCCTTAATATGAAAGTGTTTAACGTATTATTGACAAATTAAAATATATGCAAAAACGTCTTTTATGATGGAGTTAGGCTGAGTACAAACATGTAAATATTTGTGCTAGCAACAAATGATGATCACGTAGAGTTAACATTGACTGTAAAGACAATAATTAAATGTAAATTAAATACATTTATATGTTCTGTTATAATTAAGCTTCTTATTAAAACTTAAAAGTATTTCATTCTAATCACCGCCATTTCTATTTATATTAAACTGGTTTTACAAATAAATATTATATAAGTAAAAACGTTTTATAATTTTTATAGCCTTTTATTTAGACAAAATTACCGTTACGGTAGTTTAGATAATCTTTGCACTTGTACTAATTCAAAATTTCAAACATTATAAGAAACAATTGCTAAGACTATGGTAATATTGTAAAACCTTTTCAGCAGATATTTTCAAATAATTATATTATTATAGTCTTACCAATTGTTTCTGCCCATTATCCTGAACCCTGCCCCTGATATCCTGACCTATTAACATCCTTTGATTATAAAAATGTGCATGCGATATTAATTTCAGAAACTTTTCTTAAACCATGTCTTCCTACCTCTTCCTTCTCTATCCCAAACTATACACATATAACCAAAGAACACGTAACAGCCGTACAGGTAAGGGTGGTGGTGGTGTTGTTATCGAAATTCGCAACGACAAACCTTTTACAATTTTTAGTAAATCCCCATCGCAATACTCTAAAATGGCTGAACATATTTTTATCAAAATTTTACTTGGTCGTTCAAAACTTTTACTTGGTGTATTTTATAGCCTATCTATCACACGCTTGTGCCGCTGCGCCACGACAGGCCTCAAAGGCCTTATGACTAAAGGAAATGTGGCGAAACCCAAATATAAACATGAACCCACCCATCTAAATCTTCCAAAATATAGGAGCTTACGTAATCGATGTAGCAGAATTTGAAGGGATGCGCAACGTAATTTTGGTTTGAGGTTACAAAATTTGAGCCCACGTAAATTGTGGAAATTTCTGGAATGACTGAGTATAGGCCAACAAGGTAAGGATTTGAATCGCAATCTCGACGTTGAAACCTTAAATAAACATTTTGCGTCGTCTACACCAATGGATAATATAATTAAGACAAATACATTGAACCATATCAGTTTCCTATCGTTGCCCACTGTTACTCCTTTTGACTTTGCATCTATTACGACATCTCATCTTTATATACAATATCCAAGCGGTCAAATCGGATGCTTCTGGTTACGATGGCATCAATCGCAAAATGGTAGTTTTGCCCTTGGAAGTGTTTGCACCAGTTATTATCCATATTTTCAATTTTTCTATTTCTCCCATAACTCCTCTCCTAGTGTGTGGCTGGCTATATAGTTCGTATTATTCCCATACCCAAATTCAAAGATCCTAAATGCTTTTTTCATTACCGTCCTATATCAGTACTTCTTTTCCTGTCAAAAGTCTTGGAACATACTGTTTTTCAGCAACTAAATCAGTATCTCTTAGAAGATCGTATACTATCCGAGTTCCAGTCTGTCTCTAATTAAACTTCTAATCAAACAAGTTTGTGACGATATTAAGTTAAACATGGACATGCAAAATCTTATACGTTTTTTTTAAGGAGAAGACAGGGCAAACGAGCGTACGTACGGGTCACCTGATGGTAAGTGTTCACCGCCGCCCACGGCCCCGTGTAGCACCAGAGGAGCTACATTCTTTAAGGTGGATGGGCACAGGGGCCCAGCACTACCCAATGCGAAACGCAGTGGCCGAAGTGTCACTACTTAACGCCGTTTTTAAATGCCGGGGGTGGTAATGATCTGGTCGAGTCTGCCCATGCGTGTTGCCATTTCTGACAACTTGATTTTCCCACACGTACTTTAGTCACCTCTTACGACACCATCAGCGTCACCAAAGTGATCCTATTCTAAGCCGGAATCACACGGTGAGAAATATCTTATACTGCCATTGCTTTGTTAGATTTTAGTAACGCTTTTAACTCTGTTGATATTGATCTTTTGGTTGCTGGTCTGCCTTCAATTAATATCTCTTCTGAAGTCACTGAGTGGTTCAGAAGTTATTTTTTGATGGGAAGCAGTATGTATAAGCTAATAACAACTCCCCTTCCTTTTGCTCTTTGTCTGCCGGTGTTATCAAGGTGGTGTCTTCTCTCCTCTTTTTTTTCTATTTTTATTAATTCAGTTTCCAAAACTCTTACTTCTTCCTTTCATCTATATGCTAACGACATACAAATTTACTTAGCCGCCCCGTCCAATACTATTAGTGAGGTTATTTATTAGTAAGCTTGACGGTAATTTGCAAAGCGTTAGTACGTGGAGCAGATGTTTCGGCTTAACTGTCAATCCTGACAAGTCACAAGTAAGTATTATTGGTAGCACCAAAGAATTGAAAAAGCTTGATTAGAATGGCCCTACTATCCAGTTTGACGGTGTACAAATGTGGGTATCGCTATTTATATGTATTAATATATTAGTGTTATTTTTTACTTCATATTGTCATAATATTTACGTATTACAGATAATTGCTAAGAGAAGATTTTTTTTAAATACAATGATAGAAGAAACTAAGAGAAATAATAAGAATGTCGATGATATAAACAACTACAGTTTCATGGAAGACAAACTTGCTGGGGGGTGCTTATTGGATATCATAGAATTGCTCTCAAATTGAAATAAATAATCAGAACTTCAAATGTGAACTTTTAACTACCTAACTTAACTATGTATGTAATATTTTACCTTAAGAAGTGAATAAGGAATAGCCAAAGAATGGTTTCATTGTGCGTTTCTCTCTAGAGATTTTGAAAGTTGAAAATAATCAGAAGTATCTTAAAAAAGAGAGTTTCTTTTTTTTAAGATACTTCTGATTATTTTTTATTAGTTCCACCGCTGGCCTAATAATTTGGACATATTTTATATTTCTACTTCATCTACAAGTAAGTTAGTATAGATAGCATGCATTTTATTAAATTGATAATAATATATGTCTAAATAGGTATACATATATTATGAAAAGAATTAAAAATAACTGTAAACTATAGAAATAAATAATTATAGCAATATCGTCCTTTTTATTAATATATTACAAATTATTTTAATTTTTAATATGTTTATTTTTTCTATGATAATAATTTCATTCAATTTATATTTCTTTGAAGTATTTATATACTCAAAATGATTACTTTTATCACAGAAATCAAATAAATCGTTTAACTGAACAACTAAACAAAAATAGCAAGGTACTCTTTATTGTGAATATATGGTGTTTACAGCAATGTGCAAAGTGCGGTTAACGATTGTCAGTGGCAGCAAACAAAATTCACATTATCGCGCTATGTGCATTTACAATGATACCACTTCACTCACGTGTTACCTGTATACCATATGCCATATTTTTTATTCATTTTTACATTTTACATGCATATCATAAATACCTCGCAACATTCCTTAAAATAATTTTGATTCTAAAATTGCCTTTATAATATTATAAGGCGTGCATGCGTGCGTGCGTGCGTTCGTGCGTGCGTGCGTGTGTGCGTGTGTGTGAATTCTGTTTTTGTTATTACACAAAAGAAAAAGGTTTCTTAATATATAAACAAAAAAAATGATTAAAATAACCAAATTTCACTTTCGTAACACTTAACTAAAATTAATGTTGACAACATAAGGTATAAGAAATGTTAAAAAAAAACCAACAACAATAAATATAGGTAATTATAAAAAACTAAATATCTAAATCTAAGAAAGAGTCCATAAATATAAGAAAGAAGCTTAGGTACATCTTTCCAGGTCAAGCGAAAAAATCTTACTTATAATATACCCATACATCTATGTTACCCATCACTATTTGTCTATTCATCTATGCGTCTGTATGCACTAATCTGTGTGTATGAATAATAAGAAGATTATGCGAATGTATTTTACGAAACAAATTTAGATCTACATTTTTGATAAAAAGGATGGTGCTTTTTATCAAGGTTAATTGATGATTAAAGTTTATACATTTTTAGATTTTTTTTGTTCCACAATCATTACATACTAAAATAACAAAAAGTAGTATGTAGCGTGCTTATTACAAGTATTCATTTGAAAGGTTAACTTGTACCTACAAGATATAAATTGCACGCAATCATGCATTCCGTTCATTTAAGATTTTAATTTTAAACTTCTACACCTATATAGTAAATTGTATGAAGTAATTTTTTTAAAAATGATTTTTTTATATTCAGTGTTACTCGTAGTTTTTTTAATATTGATCCAAGATTTTGTCAAGAAACGTGGATATAGATGGAAGAAACTTTCAGAATTTCCCGGGGACACCCCGTTGCCTTTGGTCGGGAATGGTCTAGATCTCGGATTTAATGCAGACGGTAAAAAAAATAAATTTTTAAATTAACTTGTAGATAATATTTTCATCGATAATTATTTGACAAATTGTAATTTAAGCGATTTTATTATCTACATTTAACACAAATATGTAACTACCTAATCAAATTAAAATAACATATTGTGTTCCCAGTCACTATCTAAAAATAATGTAACATTACGTATATTTATAGAACATAGTGTGTATGTATTCGTTTAGTATAATATAAACCTAAAAAGTATTGAATTATATATTGGAGAATTATCTTAAAGAAGTCTAAAATAGTTAAATTGAATGTTTTGAATATTAGAATTTCATGATTAAATTTCAATATCACATGTACATTCTAGTATTTAAGCTACAATACGAAATTCTTATCGTAATATTTTTTTATAGAAGCCTTATTAAAATTAATCAAAATTTGGGAAAAGCATGGAAAACAAAATTTCCGTATGTCTGTTGGATCGGAAGACTGGCTTATGCTTTGTGAACCTGAAGATATTAAGGTAACATCGTTATACAAATACCTTAGAAACTATTTTTTCAACTATTCATCTAATTTTGATTATTTTATCAAAACACCTTTTAATGTATAATTAAAGGTTTTTTATTAAATAATCAAAATTTTACAAAACTGTTTCCCTTTTCTAGATACTTCTGAATGATAATTTTGAACTTTCAAAACCTCTAGAGAGAAACATAGCAATGAAACCTTTCTTTGGCTACTCTGTATCTACTTCTGAAGGTAAATATTACATAAGTACAGTACTACAGTATAGCTAGCTTCTATGTAACATTAAATTAAATTATCCTTTTGTAATTCTGCTGATTTCTTTCAATTTCAAATATTTCAACTTCTTTATACAATTACACACTTGTAAGCCTCCAAATCATTTGCTTTGCAATGTAATCTATATCGCCATTCCTGGATAGTAAAATAATAAAAAAATATGAAATACTTATTTAGAAAATGTATAAAAAATTGAAAGAAGCGGGATTAGGACCCATGCCTCTTGGAATCCGCCCAAGAGCTGCGACCAACTAAGTGTATCCGTTATCATCAAGCTATGTCAAAATTTTTATACGCTTGTTATAACTTATTTATGTTGCTAGCATCTGTGTTGGGATTTTCACAAATTTTTATTTTAGGAAAATAATATTTAATATTAAAAAAATAACTTGTGTAATAATCGCAGCTTTTCGGTTAATTAAATACTTATATAATATATCGCCTCTTTGCAACTACAACGTGGTAAAGCAAAAAAACATGTTTTGCAGATTTTGCATATAAAAATTTTAAAAATATATAAATTCTCATCTTTTGAGCTTATGACCTTAAGTTGTTATATTTAGTCAAGTATTTTTAAAGTACATTTTTTATTGTTACCTTCTATTTTTATATATACAGTACAAGAGAAGATAAACGAGTTTGAAATCATTAAATTACCAAATGACTCGTTGTTCTTGATAAACTTAGAAAAAAAAAATGTTATATTATTTTATACCAACTTTTATACGATTTTTTTTTCTTACCCACTTATTAAATAATTATGACACATTATTGTTCTAAATTTGTTTATTAAAAATATTATAATCGTTCTTTAAAACGTAACATTATTCTAAAATAAGAAAATAATTATGAGATCAATCATTATGATCATTAGTTTTTAACTATAGGAGTACAGTAAAATTTGAAAAAATTAGACACATTAAAGCGCGACAATACTTCCAAAATACAAAAAAAATATAATATAATAACCGGGAACTTAAAATTAAAATTACTTATTTTTTAGTAATTTAACCATTTAAGGAAGCTTTATTTTATAATTCTTCAACGGTCAAAAACGGTCTGTAGTATCTGGGAATTATATTCTTATCAACTAAGTCCATGAGATCCGATTTTTTGCGTTCTGATATACCTACCCTTGTAAGCTTTGGACGCATCTACTTCCATCTGCTTTTTTCACTGAATATCAAAAGCTTTATTAAATTCTTCATCTGAGTATGAAGTTTTAAAATATATAACCCTTGGTTCATTTTTCAATTCTTTAAGTATTTTTATTTCACTAATTTTTACTGGGTTATTTTCTTCATCTTTCTGAAGTGCAACTGCCATTTGAGTACAAACTCTTTTCCAATCATAGAATTCGGTATAACATAATTCTGTAACTTTAAAAGGATCACTATTCTTCCTTGCTGCTTTGATGGCACCTATAAATGCTAGAAACTTGTCGTTCTATTTGTGAATGGGCAGAGTCACATTCATTTTGAGTATGCTCTTTGATTAAATATTTATGAGTAATCGATCTTCTATTTTTTAAATGCTGAACAGCAAATAAGTATATAGCAATCATGAATTGGTTTTTTTGCTGTCCAGCACAATTTTTAGAGTAAAATACAACATTTCACACACACACAGTTTCTTTGTTTATATCGTTAACTTCTTCTAAATCTTTGTAAATACATGTTCCTTTTTCGTTAACGCCTCTGTGAGCATGAGATTCATTCCATACGTAGCATGACACATTGTTTGTATGCAGGTCATAAACAGTTAAGTTTATAACGTTCAACTTTGATTTATAGTAAAATTTTGAAATATCTCCTTTGGGACACTGGTACACCGATTGAAGATCGTATACTGCTACTTTGATATTTTTATCATATTTATCCTTAGCTTTTTCTTGCCGCGACAATTCTTTTTCCCTTAGATGCGTCTCATATTTTTATTACTTCTTTATCTTTATCTTTCGTATCACTATTTTTATAAATTTCGCACAGCTCACATAAATCTTTCTTCGGAGAATAGAAAAAAATATTAAAATCTTGTAAAAATATTCTATAAAACATTACGTAGTTCCCAAAAGGGGAACTCAGTTTTTTGCACAGATCAACACAATCTCTATGCAGATCAACTATTGTTTTGCTCCCATCTATATAATCTTTTTTGTATTTGTTCTGGTATAGTGTGATTCAATTTTTGGTATGCTTTTAATAAAGTCCTTAATGTTGCTCTTAATACTTTCGTCAACTTTTGGTTGGTTTCCAAGCTTGACTCTATGGTCTATCATAGTCAAAATATTAGTGATTCAATTTTTCTTTTTTAAAGTGCTATCTATAGGTCTATAATTAATTCCTAAAGTATGTGCAAAAAACAATTTGCATACTCTTATTTGTTTACCTAAAATATTAAAAAACAATGCATGGTTACCAGTACGCTTCGATTCGTAATGTCTTCCATCAGGAGTGATTTTGATGTAATTACATTTAGGTATAACCATACCTACAGAGTTAGCTATAAAAGTCCATTACTTTTCAATACTACCTAAGTCAGTGCCAGTAGTCTTCATGTAAAGCCTTTCTTTCATTATCAGTAAGTAATGTAATATATATATATATATATATATATATATATATATATATATATATATATATATATATATATATATATATATATATATATATATATATATATATATATATATAATATAATAATACGAAATACGATGGATTACATCTTACTAGTTTGGTTGTTATTCACAATGTTTTCTTTCTCAGCATCATTGATTTCAGCGTTATTTAACAATTCCATTATTTTCTTTGATCTTGACCCCATCTAAAAAGTTATTAAGAAGTATACTACTAATGTCTTTGATTTTCGCGATTGTTACACATTTTAATGAAACACTTTTTGATCTGGTTAAAAGTGTTTCATTTAAAAAGTATACTACTGATAGCAAATTTATCACCACTATGTGTGAACTATAATAATTTTTAATAAACTTTGCACTTTGTCAAATTAAACGTATTTGTTTGCAATTAATACATTTTAAAAAAGTCATATAGAAGTTTTTCTACGTCTACAACGATACACTTGGATATAATACAAAATACGATTCCCTCTTTTGCAAGAAAAATGTAATAATTAAAACAACCCACAAATAACATATGCTTTGAATTTTAATAAGATAGTCGTAATTGCTAAATGTTACACTATAGAAATAATATTTACCAAAACATTCTACTTACTTTAGCAACAAAAACGCGCTAATATTGAGATACCACGTTTTTCATGAGAAACAGGAGCACTTCTATTCACGACGGTTTGATGGAAAGTTGAAAAGTGAGATAATGCACTGTTGCCACGAACTATCGAGTAAGTTGAGACAGACACTACAACGTGCTATCTCTTTTCTTCTTTCATATTGGCGGCATTTTTAAAGTAAAAAATATCGCGTCTTTGCAGCTAATAGAATAAAATATGGCGGAGTTTTCTATAGTATTATCAATAAAACGACATATTTCACTTTAACACGTTACAGTTGCAATCTGGCGATATTTTTTATATTGATAAAAATCATTCTTCCTCATCAAAAATTACTACCGATAACAGCATGTTTAATCGAATTACTCAGCTTCACGCTGTATTCTGCACATGGCAAAATTTGAAGCATTACGTTTTGAGTGGCGAAACTCAATGCTGCGTTTTGCCTTGTACCAGAGTGAAGAAATGAATATTAAATATTTAAATTGAAAATATGAAATATTTCATTTTATCGAGTTGGGACCGAATCCACAACCTGTCGTTTACTCGTTTACAGTCACACGTTTATGCCGCTGCTCTACGACAGACTTCGATTATTCTATAAAGTAAAGAGAAAAACAATTCGTTCCTGTTCTGACCGTATTGGACCAAAATTTAAAGACTTAACAGATGAAGAAAAAGAAGAAAGGAGAAGGGGAAAGAAGAGAAAGGAGAAAGAGAAAGGAGAAAGAGAAAGGAGAAAGAGAAGGGAGAAAGAGAAAGGAGATAGAGAAAGAAGAGAAAGAACAGACATGCAGTCTGTGTGCGTGTTCTTTTATATATTGATAAAGGCAACTAGAAACTTTATTTGCACCAGGTTTTGCAAAAGCTTCATGCCACATTAAACATGTAGCTTTTTTGGTAGCCAAATTATATATAGTAAAATTAAAGGTTACTAACTTTTATAGTAAAACACGCTTACATCTCCATGTGGTGTTAGTTTTTCTTTCTTTCAAAATCAAATGTAGCGGCTAATAGTTCTTTATTCGAATAAGAGAATAAAGATGAAGATCTTTATCCACCTGTTTCAAACATCGCGCAGCTCTTTTCGAAGTTTGATGTTGTAAATATCCTAATTTTTCTTCTTCTGTAGGCAATTTCATATTTTTATCACAACGATCTTTTTTGGGCTTAAAGAAACCAATATTAAAATTATCATTCAGTATATTCCTGTACCGTCTTTTATTTGCTTTATTGTAATATTATTCAGACTCAAACCATTCAGTGTATAAAACATACATTCGTGAAGCGCTATCCACACCTTCTAAATATAATTTCTTTGTGTTATTTTTTACCTGATGTGATGCTATCAATAGAAACGATTTGACATGATTACTCACACTTTCTTCATCTTCAGTCATTTCTTCATCTATAATTCGCTTCTTGTGTTCATATTTGCCACGCTGATCTACTATAGCCGAATTCCCCCCTCATATTTTATCCATGATGTTGCGATAATGCGCTCAACTTCAAAAATTGTGTTTAAAACTACAGTTACGCATATTTTAGCTTTTTGACCTTTTTCATCTGGAAAGAAATAATAAAATGTATTCTTGCGGTCGTGTTTAGTCGTTTCTGTTTTAAACTAAATTTTTCGCTGCATGGCGCCTTTATCTTTTTGGCTGGTATTTCCTCTCTAAAAGAGAGAGCATTAATAGAATGTATTCCATTATTTTTTGCATATTTCCTTTTATTTACCACCCAATTTTCTTTGAGTATAAGCCTTTTCTTCTCTTTATCTGTTTTAACAATAGTTTAAACACTTTAGACTGAAATGGGGATGTTTAAACTAGTGAAATATGACATTGATGCTACAGAAAGTTTAGGCACAATTCCATAAAAGGTCGTTATTGGTCAAAATTTGAAGGCTCCCTCTCTCAAAACACGAAATTCATTATGACACTCATGTCGTGGAGATGCCGACTTGACGGCTGAGATGACGGCTTTGGAGTTTTAGTATCGCAAGTTATATTGTCTAATTGAATTTGAGTATATCATGAATTAAATAGTATATCTTAATGACCTAGGTTAGGTAATTCAATAAAGTGATAAAAGTGATGATTGCACCGGGTTCGTGCCAGTAATATTCGCTTCATTTGCCGTCAGCCGTCATCTTCGTTGAATTCTTCGTTGAACAAATATTGCATTTGAAGTAACTCATTTTGAAAACTTCTCGGTATTGGAGACTCGGGGGCTAAAAAAAACTTAAAATGAACTCATTTATATGTTAGGGTGTTAAATTTGATACTAAAGACATTTTAACTCATCTGCTTAACCTTAAACAACTCCGGTTGTAATATTACCTACATTTTAATCATATTTAAAACTGATTTTTAACATATATTTTGGACTAACGACACTTAACACATGTCAAAAACCGATTAATTATGTGGTACTAACGACATTTTAACTCATATTAAAAAACTAATAATAGTGTTGGATGTGGTACTACCGACATTTAATACATATTAAAATCCAATAAACAGCGTCGGATGTGGTACTACCGACATTATCTGTAACTAACATTAGAAATCGAGTAACGGCGTCGGATGTGGTACTACCGATTAACTATGTGGGATGTGGTACATCCTACAATTGTATAGGACTCGTTACAAATGCTTACTTAATTTATATATTATCTAGTACAAAATCCGAAATAGTATTCAATAATAAATAATAATGTTAAAAAAATCATATATGAAATAAAAACAAGTACCTGTTTTCTCACATTGTTTTGCCTCTGTCAAAATATTTTTATAGTCAATTTTGTTTTATTTAGAGATTATTTGATTGAACGTGTTGTTCTAGGAAACATTGTAAAGGACGTTATAGAGTAAATTAATAACAATAGAAAGTCATATAAAACAAATAGCAGCGCAACGTCCGTTTATCACGCTAACATAGCCTGAAGTGGCAGATCGCACACGCTCACCTGCCCCCGCGCACTTCTAGCAATGTCGACAGTCAATATCCGATATGTAAATATTCAAATTCGGTAAATCCAACTTCGAGCTTGCTGCTTTCGGGGAGTTACAAGAAATGTTCTCGTTTAATAGGTTACCTCAATGTCTCAAGACGAAATTCTTTGACCAGTATGTGTATACGAAAAAGATACGTATGACATGTGTCTCATATGTAGGGTCAGAGTGACACATCGAGCAGCGGAGAAAGCAGTTTTTGGTATTGCCCTACGGATTTCTCCAGCAGTATATCAAGGATTTTTTCAGTAGAAATTGTTCAGCTGAAGTGTTAGTGGGGAGAACTAATTGCCGTTTTTGTATCGTGGACCGACAATAAAATAATAAATATAGGAATATATACTTTCTTTATACGATAAATCTATGTTCTGGTCTACGTAAGTAGGTATACAATAAAAATGCATATTATAAAAGTTATGTGACTTTAGATAAGTTACAACAAAGATGTTGAATATTCTTATTCATCCTCAATCAATATATACTTACGCTAAGCCATGCATTATTGCCATTTTTAAATTACTTTTAACATTAACTCTTCACTTCATCAAAATCTGCTTAGATGTTTTAGCTTGATTGAATAATAAGCGTCAAAAATGTCCGATTGATAAAATCAATGGCATAATTAACATCTCATTAATATTTTTTTTGAATATCAAGATTTTTTATGTTATATTTATTTAATATATTGCTATAAATGTTTTCTAATATATAAATAAAAAGGACGATATTGCTATGAATCGACATCGAATTATTAATCTCCATAATTTATTCTTAATGTTAATTCTTTTCATAATATATGTATAGACTATTTAGACATTGATTATTATAAATATAATAAAATACATTCTATGTATACTAACTTAATTGTAGAATAAGTAGAAATATAAAATTTGTCCAAATTATTAGGCCAGAGGTGGAAATCAATAAGGAAACTGATGACAGCAAGTTTTCAATTTAAAACTTTAGACCGCGCTGCTGACGACTTCAGCAAACATATTCACTCGCTCTTCGAGATCATAGATTCTTATGAAGGCAAGACTCCTGTCAATATATACACATATTTGAAACCGTACATGCTCGACATGTTGAGCGGTAAGTATCATCGCTTATATATACATGCACTTTGTTAATTGTATTGAATATATGAATTAGGCAACCTACATATAATTATAATTTCAGTTAACCTTTTTGGAGTTAAAATGGATTATCTTAAAAATCGTGAGCAACCTTACGTGAAATCCAGCAAAAAGTAAGTACAATATTACAAATAAATACAATACATACAAATAAATACATATACTACATTAATATTCTTTAACTAAGTGGTTTTAATTTGTGTGGTTAAATTTTCTTTCTTTCCTTTACAGATTGGTTAAGGTGGTTACATACAATTATTTCTCATACTGGAGAAATAATAGTTACTTAGTTAGATTGACTCCAATTTATACTGAAATGCAAAATATAATTAAAAATATCAAACAAAACAGTACAGATGTGAGTATCGCTATTTATTCGTGTTAATATGTTAGTAAGTATTTTTCACCTCATTTTGTCATAATATTTACATACGTATTACAGATAATTGCTAAAAGAAGAAAAATTTTAAATAAAACGATAGAAGAAACTAAGAGAAATAATAAGAATATCGATGATATAAACAATGATAGTTTCATTGAAGACAAACTTGCTGGGGGATGCTTGTTGGATAGATTTATATTAAGTAAGTTGCCTAACGGAGAACCTATGAAAGAGGACATCATTAATGAAGAGATAACATTAACCCTATTCAGTGTAATTATATTTTTTTACTAATTACCTACTTCTAAAACAAAGTACATCTTAATCTTATTCTATAGGCAGAACTCATTTAAGTTTTGGCTTCGTCATATATTTTAGTACTGTAAAAATATTTTTTAACCTGTTTTAATTTTTAAACTAGTATTTAATACATCATAACTTAGGCATGATATATATTATCACCAGTGTATTTCGAACATGGTAGGGTAGGGAACTTGGAAACCTAGTGTTAAGACACTCCGTTCCACTTCCTTTGCCCACTTTCCTCAGAATTTGAGGCATTGCGTGTTGAGTGGCGAAAGTCTCTCTCCCGCTACCACCGTCGGCGCCGCCGTGGCGCATTGAACAACATTAAATCGCGCATTCAGTTTTCAAAAGCGATAATTTTTTAGGAATCAATTCTGCGGGAACTCTGTGTAAAAAAGTAGCCTATATGTTATTCTGGATCTTCAGCTACCTATATCCACACATTCTCATAAACTTTCGCATTTATAATATTAGTAGGATTTCATTCCTACGAATGGGGATCAAACCCACAACCTGCCGTTTATAGTCACACCTTGTTGCGCCACGACAGGCTTCAGTATGTGCCATCAATTTTCCTTAACTGTATTTTATCTATTTTAGGGGCATATCACAACATCGATAACGATATGCAATGCAATGTACCTGATGTCATTATACCCAGAAGTGCAACAGAAAGTTCTAGATGAGCAGAAGACTATATTTGGAAAAGACTTCTACAGACAAGCAACTACACAAGATTTAAATGATATGAAATACCTTGAAGTGTTTATTAAGGAGAGTTTAAGGTTCATTCCTACAATACCCATGATTGGAAGACAACTACAAAAAGACTTAAAGTTATCTGGTTAGTATATACAGAAAAACAATATTTAAAATCGATTATGGTGTGTTTTTATAAATAAGTATATTACTTATTTATAAATGAGTGTATTTATGCCTTAGACATAAATTAATTTGATATAACTCGTAATTAATTCTAAAATATTTCAATATTTAATTGTTTTAGCTGGCCGAGTAGCGCCGGCTGGCACTTCTGTACTTGTTTTCTACAATGCCGCTGCCAAAAATCCCAGGACTTATACAGAACCAGAAAAATTCATACCTGAGCGATTCTTTGAGACAATGCATCCATTTGCTTTTGTTCCTTTCAGTGCTGGGCCAAGAAATTGTATAGGTGAGTGATATTATATACATTGTTTTTAACTTGTGCTATGGTTGAAACAAATAACATTGGTTAGATTTCAGCATTAATCAGCTGATAAGATGCAGCCGGCGAATAGGGATTGAGAAAGGCAAGATGATATTTGACATTATTGTTAAAAAAATACATATACTATAATGCAGCAAGAAATCATTAGTAACACAAGGCGTGGCGATGAGACCCGTCAATATATTCGACTCCATTCAAGGAAATGAAATTTTTCATTTCTCCGCTCTAATAATAAGGCAAAGCGCGGCATTGAGATTCGTCCATCTACATACGTCCCTCAAAATCGGCAGAAAGTAGGTAATGGAAAAGAGTGTCGTAGGTTCTCAAATTCTCCCTGCCTACCCTGCAAATGGCGAGTTACAGCGTGAAGCTAAAAAATACATAAAATAATCATCTTAATAAAATTATTGAAAACATAGACTAGAGTCATTTCGTGGCGCACAGTCGCAATTGTGTAGCTGTAAACGACAGTTTGAGGGTTTGATCCCATTTAAAGAAGTAAAAAAAATTATGTTTAAAAAAAAAATAATATTGTCATTTCTACGCTCTTGTCTAAAATATGCTTACAATAAAATTCAAGTTCCCTCTGCCTATCCTGCCAAAATTAAAAATTTAAAAAACTTATAGTATACTTTCAAATATATTTATCACAAATATATTTACCGTTGCCTAATACATATTTAAAATAATCGTAATGGCTTTTTTAGCTATCCGTTATTCGTGGATTATTTTGAAGGCCACTTTGTCAAATTTTATAAGAAGGTATGAAATTCTTCCTGGTCCTGAGCCCAAATTTGCCTACCGTATGATTACTGAATCTGAAAACGGAATGCATCTACACTTCAAGAAGAGGGATGTGATATGAGTTTAATTTTTTTAAAATTAAAAATAATATGCTTTGTTTACAGTTTATCACTAGGCAATAGGAAATAAGTATTTTATTGGGATAATATTATTGTTCGAAATCATTCACGGGTTTGTATGCTTTAATTACATGATTATTTCTTCGAAACACTGACTTGCTTGCTTGATGCTGTAATTAATATGAACTTGCAGCGCCTATATAATCATTTATAATGTCAATTTTGAATGTTTTGGTGTTAAATTATTTTTAATTGTTTTGATAGTAAAATACACAATCTATGTTATTATAAATGTAGTAATATAACTTCTGTGCTAATGTAACTTTGAGTTTTTATGTAATTTATAAATTCTGAGCGTCGAAGTTTGTACATCTGAGTGTCGACGGTGATATATATGGAGTGAGAGGTTAGGGCAGCGATCGGCACACTAATATATATATATATATATATATATATATATATATATATATATATATATATATATATATATATATATATATATATATATATATATATATATATATATATAAACACTACAAAACTTTAAAAGTTTTGTAACATATTTGGCTCCCACTTTTCACACTAAATAAGTAATACATAAAATATAATATATTGAGCCCTGTCGGAGCGCAGCGGCACAAGCGTGTGACTGTAACCGACAGGTTGTGGGTTCGATCCCCACTCGAAGAAATGAAATGTTTAATATTTTCAATTTAAATACTTAATGTCTTCATTTCTTCGCTCTGGTACAAGGCAAAGCGCAATGTTGAGTTTCGCCACTCAACACGCAATGTCTCAAATTCGACGAAAAGTAGGAAACGGAAGGTTCCCTCTGCCTACCCTGCTATGTACGAGACACAGCGTGTAGCTGAGTAGAGTAGTTTTTTTTTATTCTAGCTTTGCGTCATTCGTTGATTGTGCTGAAGGCTTGTCAAATATTCCAAAAAGGTGTGAATTGTTTCTGAAACTGAATCTGAACCTAAATTTATCTTCCGTATGATTTGATTTCGATTTTATCTTCGTCACAAGAAGAGAGATTTTATGTGTATTTAATATAATTTAACCAAAACATAATATATTTTATTTATACTGTATCAAGAGGTAACGGTATCAAAATTCTTCGTTAGTATAATATTTTCATTTGAAATTATTTTATATGATAGGAAAGACTTCGTATCTTTGTGTTTATTTGGAAACCTAAAAAAATAAAAGCCCTAATGTTATAAATAAAAATGAATTTCATTACAATATTAGCATTTTCATTATATTTTGTTTTTTTTGCCATGCGCCCCGCTGAGTGTTTTGTAATTTCAGGGGTAATTTGCACTTAAACAAAGCGCGGTGCTAAGGTCCGCCACACAGCACACAACGCAAATCATTTTATTCTGTTGCCAATATTTTATGTCAATGCAATAGTAATAAGCTCGATACTTAGTATTAGGTCCTTACACATAAAATTGGCGTTATGGGAGGAATCAAAAGCTCAATGTTTTATGATATTATTTATTCACTTAAACAAAAATGAACCATTGTTATCTATGCACGTTTGCCATCTTATGGGTAGTTCATTGATCCCTGTACTAAAAAAATCATCCCGGAATCAATAAAATCTTTGAAGGATGTTTAGACTGCCACATAGGAGTTGTTTTTTTTCCTTGCAATAAGTTGTATAAATTTGAAAAAATATGTAAATTGGAGCCAATTTTGGGGAGTACGGTGTATGATTTAGATATTTCAATTGGCTTAGGAAGATTGACTACTTTATTTGTTTAGCAGCTAGCTTTTCCATCATGGTTTGCAATTGCTGATAGTAGACGTCTGCTATAAGTATCTGATCTGGTTTTAGCAACCTGTAATTAAATAACGATAGCAGCACTAGTCCACAAAACGCTTACGAGTAATAATTCTTCGGTCAATTTACGCTTGAGCCAGGGTTTATATGTAATAATTCGATTTAATAACCCTTCATTAATGTGCCGGTTAAATAAAAATCCAACGAATTCAAGTGCCCTGGATCCTAATGTTTTTAATAATTATTTCACTAGACACCTAGTTTAATATCTCATGGTGCCCCAGCAGACTGTCTATATTATGAATTTAAAATTGTTACGAAGGATATTATCAAGAAAGGTATTCGGTCTTTACCGAATAAAGCAATCGTTTGTGACAAACTGTCACAACCGATTGCTTTATGATGACATAGCGCCAGTAATAATTAATTTCTCACTGACTTGAAACATTTTTTCTGCGTATTGGTAGAAAGTTTCTTTCAATCCTCTTCCTAAAACCTCTATACCCACCGCTCCCAGTGATTACACGTCCAATTTCCATACGCCCAATCCTATCTAATGTCTTGTAATCTATTGCTACCTGCTTATGACCTACATAATTACAGATTTTTCAAGTATCCAGTAATTTCTTGTAATCTTTCCAAAACAATTTCCCTCCTTCCCACTATACTGTTGATGTGCTGTTCAAAGTCACGGAGCACATTCAGTGTGCAATGAATAATACTAAATTCATAATTTTAGTAGCACTTCCAATATTGTGTGACTGACTTTAACATCCTTCTTGGAATTCTTCGTTCAATTAATGTTTCTTTAACCGCTCTGCACTGGTTTCGTGGATACCTCATCGGACTTCGACAGAGTGTTATAGCCAATGATTTGTCATCCGATTTACATATCAATTATCTTGATTAACATCAAGGTAACGTAATTGATATACATAATACTAATGCTTTTTCTATTTTTTATAAGCAATATATTTAATGTCTTCTCTTCTCCCTTTGATCTGTATGTAGACGGCGACTTGCAATTGTAAAAACACTTTAATTTAACGAAGCCAGCCCAAGCTTTCTTTTACTTAAACTGTTATCATGTTGCTATCAACTCCTAGGCTGAATCTTTTGGTCCTGTGGCTAACCCAAATAAATATCAAGCTATTTATCGGTACTATCAGTTCAGAACCGGGGTACTCCAAGGTGAACGTTTGTCAGAGCAAAATATCTTCTTTTGTCCATCAGTGCCATCAGTACCGAGCCTTTTTTCTCCATTTAATAAAATAGTCCAAAATCATTGGTCTTTTGAAACCATATATAAATTATAACATTTTCTTTAAGAGTAGCTCCGGGAGGATTCTGTCATAAGCCCGTAAGTGGACAAGCGAGATCATAATAGATAGTACTTTGACCATTGTTAGAGGCTTCGGTTTTGTCGTTAATGCTATTGAGAAGAGTTATTTCTGAGCCATGGCATCGATGAAATCTAGATTGGAATTGAGGTTATTAGCATCTAGGAAATCTAACATTTGGTTTAATATTGTTATTACTAGAACTAGAATCCTTGACTATACTGATAAAATTGTTATTGGGCGAACATCTTTAAGTTGCTCAACACAGTTCTTTACAAAAAGGTCTGATCAAAGCACACATCTAACACGCTGGATACGTTAAAATTTCGCTAGATTTGTTAATGACATCAGTGACAATAGATAAAGTCAAATTCAGAGCGAGTTTTATTTTATATTTATTATTACATCTATATTTAAATCATCATAACCTGCCGATTTTTCCTTTATTGCCAGTTTTAATTCTATTTATTATTTTAAGTACTTCTGATTGCGTTTTTTACTGGGTTTCTTTTTTACAAGCATTATATTATTGTGTACAGTTATCTCTTTTGTACTGATCAATTACTCTCCCTCTTCCATACAACGTGACATTGGCGAAGTGAACTGTGCTGAACTGGCACGCTGGAAACGCCATAATTAAAGAAATTAATGAATGAATGATAAAAATACATGTGCCCGTTCTTTCGGCGGTTCTTCATGATATGAGGCAGTAACTTTAGTAAACTGGTAGTAAGTTGTTTAACGTTCAAAAAACGAAACTTGTAGTTTCTTATTATGAGTAAAAATATTTGAATTTGATAATATAACACAAGGAATATGGATGATTTGAATTCTGCAACATTTTGATATAATATTTGTTATAACATTGAGGTCGGTCGTGGCGCAGCGGCACAAGCGTGTCACTGTAACCGACAGGTTGTGGGTTCGATCCCCACTCGAAAAAATGAAATATTTAATATTTTCAATTTAAATATTTAATGTTTTCATATCTTCGCTCTGGTACAAGGCAAAACGCGGCGTTAAGTTCCGCCACTCAACACGCGATGCCTCAAATTCGTCAGAAAGTGGGGAACGGAAGTGGAACGAAGTTTCTTAACACTAGATTCCCAAGTTCCCTCGCCCTACCCTGCCATGTGCGGGATACAGCGTGAAGCTGAGAGAAATTTGTTATTACCATATCTATAATATTTGTCAACGTATCAATTATTCTTGATGGTTCTTTAATAAGCAGTTCAAGGTAATTTATTGATAAAAACATATATTATATGTTGATAAAAAATATCTTAGTTCTATTGCATCTTTAGCCTCCTCTCGAGTGAATATTTAAATCTCCTAGAATACACGTGTACTCATTCATATTGAGCCATGGCGTCTAGGATTCGCTTAGCTAAGGAGGCTTCCGATAATTTAACTTCAAACCAAAGTTTTTCTAGTAGTGACTGCGAATGACCACACCCTTACTTCGTCGCGCTCGATGTACAAATAAGGTATTTCTGGTGAAATTTGGCTGAAAACTAGCGAGGGCAACTCGTCTTCTCCCCAGTTTTCAGCAAAGTCTCATTGATTGCTAAAAAATCAGAAATAATTTTTTGTACTGTTACGAGGACTTCGACACTACCATCATTTAGAGATTTTTAAAAGCCCTAGTGGCAAAAGCTATGTTATTGTGTAATTACAATATTAAAACTTGTATACAGAATTTAAATGAGTGGTCTTGTGTGTGTTATGTGTGTATGTGTGTATATGTGAGTTGTGTGTGTGTAAATGTAAGGTGTATTTGGACAAAATCAATTAATGTATTGAACAGAGACGTATCGTACTTAAATACAAGTAACCTATAAATGGAAACAAGGTAAATACAAAAAAATGAAAACTTTAATATTACAAAAAAATTGTTTCAGCAAAATTACAATTTATCCCGATTTTTGTCAAAAACCCTATATGAATAACCCAATTAAAAATCCTCCTCAGTACGCACGTGGTATCTTGACTTCCTTTGAGGCTGACATTTGGTTTTGGTAATTTAAGATGTTTTGCCTAAATACCCTAATACGCAAAATGCTCTGGACAGTTATGCACGGATCGTCATTTTTGTAATACACGTATGCACGTGTTTATTTTTTATGGAAAATACAACGAAAATGAGCGTATCGGCCACCTGATGGTGATTGTTTACCGCCGCCTACGACCTTGTGCAATATGCAATATCGACGTCACCGACATCATATAAAAGTATTTACATAAATATAAACTAGGTTCGTGATGCACTTGTACTATTAGACCTTCAATATTTTATATTTTTCTATCAGAGATAAAGCCTTTTTTTGTATTAATATTGTTTACAAAATGCAGTAATAATAAGAGTGTATATAAGATAGATATAGTATTGCGAAAAATGTAAGTAATTCCCAGTCTATTCGGCAGGTTCTAACAGTCAGTATTTAAAGGCTCAATTTCTTTTGTGTAATTACTGTGTGAAGGTTCATATAGTTAGGAAACTAGGATAACTAACCGGCAGGTAGAACTACGGGTTTGGAATTTAAGTGATCTTATTTGGTATCAGTTACGCGATAGAGGCGCTACATGTTCGCTAAGCGTGTTGCGAATCAGCAATGTTTATCCATACCTCGTTACTACAGTCTCAGTATAATCTGAGCTTTAATTTGATTAGGTTTTTCATACATAGAAACATATTATTGTGCAAATCGACATAATTTAAAGAATTATTAAAATATTATCATAACCGTAATACTAACAAATTTAATAAAACACAAATTAATAAATATATTCACTTTTTGAGTTTTTAAATCCCATGAGATGTCCAAATAACACGACCGTTAAAATTAAAAAGGTCCAAATTTTTTAATGTACGAAACGATTTTTAATGCGATTTCCACCGTTGACTATAGAATTTACTGAAAATTGCTCCACGGTTCTGATATTTATACCTGGTATACTTTTATGTATCTGTATCTTATTCTAAGTTAACGAAAATAATAGTCCTAAAAAAATCGTTAATAAAACAATTATAAAAAAAAAAACAAAAAACTTCTCATGAGAATTAAAAGAAAAAAATGAAAAGTCCCGACTGATAATCTTAATGTTTGATGTATTTTTTTCTTCTTTTTGATAATTATTTTTATACATTATACCTATCGTAGTTTATTTCGTGAATTTAGTCGATAATTTCATTTTTTACCTACTATCTTGAATACTTGACTGACGTAACATGTAAAATCCATTTAGATGACGACCTAAACGCAATTTTATTCATAACTAACTACATTTTAATTGATGTCAATAAAAAAGAATATCTCATGTGTTCAAGAAAAAAAACTATCAAGATATACCCTATATTCATACATAAGACCAATACAATGCTCATTCGTCGTAGAATGATCCGCTTCTTGAAACATTTTTACATTTATAACCTATATACTAATCATAATATAATAGGTTGTTCAGAAAGAAATTTCGTCTTGTTCCGACAGAGAAATTAATTGTATTCTTTTGCACCAATTTTACATTTAAGCCGATAATTTTATATACTTTGAGAGCTCATATTGCAAGACCTATATGTGAAAAATTACAATTTAATTCTACGCAGTAGTTTTTGGTTGGTTTTGCCCTTTCAAATATGGAACATCTTATAATTTTTATGTTGAATATGCGCTACGTTCAGGAAGGACGGTCAAAGCTGATAAAGATGCGATAAGGGCATTAGTTGGTGCAAATCGACAATTAACAACACGTGAGATCGGATTGAGGGTAAAATATCAAATTCAACAGTTTATGGTTATAAACTGTTGAATTATCTTAGATCTTATTATTAATTAACTTAATTATCTCGTGAGATTATCTTAGAAGCTTGATATATAGGTTCCCCAAGTACTCACAGAAAGAAACCTTTGTCACCGCATTGACGTCCGCGATTCGCTTGTCAAACGTCACGAAAATTATCCGTTTTTGAAGCGCATCACCACTGAAGATGAAAAATGTGTTGTATAAAACAACGTCAAATGCAAGAGGTCATGGAGCAAAAGAAATGATATACTTTAATAAAAAAGGTCAGAACTAATTAACAAGAAAGGTGTAGTGTTTCACCAAGAACGTGAGACCTCACACAAGTTTGGTCACTTGTCAAAAGATTTTACAGCTTGAATGTCACACAATGCAGCATCCACCATATTCTCCAGACCTTTCCCTCATCGGATTATTATTTATTCCAGCCACTCTATTAATTTTTAAAGGATTCACCTTCACCTCAAATGAGGAGGTCAAAAATCACATCGATCAGCTTTTGGCCAGCAAATTAACGGACTATAAATTTATGAGTTAGCAATTTTATGAGCGTAGAATTATGCTATTACCAGACAGATGTCCAAAGGATGTTAAACCAGAACGGCCAGTATATAATTTTATAAAGTATCTATTATTTTATTGTAAGAAAACTGTCTTTCATTTCCACAAAAAAATTAAATTAATTTCCGAACAACTCAATATTTTAAAGAAAGCTTATTTCGTATAAAACGTCTGAAAATGCGTGGCAGTGAATTAATAAATCCCAAGCTCGTAATACAATTTTTCTATATAACTTTCATGTCTACTGTAAAAAACTCGCTGGCTTTTCATACGGTTAATAAAATACAGGTACGTTTATCTTTATAGATTCCACTTTGTTACAATATTTATTTTACTTGATGGAAAATATAGCACCTTTGTTTAGATAGTTTCAGATTCTGTTATTCTAAGCCGACCAGTACAATACACACTGTAAGGGTTTTAGTGATTCTTGATTCAAATATTTTTTTTTGAGGACGTCGTCGCACAGGGGCGCAAGTGTGCGATTGTAAATATGACAGTGGTGGGTTTAATTTCTACATGTAGGGAAGAAGTATTTATTACAAGCGATCCGCCCGCGACTTCGCCCGCTTAAACTACACTATTTTATTTTTTAATTCCAATTACTTTTTTATTTAAAATTAAAACTTCAGCTACACGTGCCACTTTTTGCCGAATTTGAGGTATAGCGTGTTGAGTGGCGGAACTCAACGCCGCGCTTTGCCTTGTTACCAGAGCAAAGAAATGAAAACATTAAAAATATTTAATTTTACAATGTAAAATATTTCATTTCATCGAGTGGTAATCGAACCTACAACCTATCGTTTACATTCACACTCGTCAGGCCTCTTTTTACTACTCGAATTAGTATGTTATGTTTATGTTATAGAAAACAACAGCATAATATTAATTACAAATCAACAAAAGAAAATCGTACAAAAATATAAAGCCAATAACAGTTTTCCACTTACAAAATGTTATCTTAAGTATAGAGCTACACCTCAGTTGTATTAACTGTTAACAAGGGTATGTGTATTGATTATAAACATTTATATTTACTAACTAAAATAAAAAAAACCTATTGATGTTAAAGGGAGGTGGCCAAAATATAGAGAAATCGGCATTTAAATCTGGTAAACCGTTTCTGAGATTAGCGCGTACAAACATGGCAGGGTAGACCGAGGTAACTTGGAAACCTAGTTAGACACTCCGTTCCATTGCATTTCCGTACTTTCCGCCGAATTTGAAGGATTGCGTGTTGAGTGGCGGAACTAAACGCGGCGTTTTGCCTTGTACGGAACTAAGAAACGAAAATATTAAATATTTAAATTGAAAATATTAAATATTTCATTTCCTCGAGTAGGGATCGAAGTCACAACCTGTCGGTTACAGTCACACGCTTGAGGCGCTGCTCCACGACAGTCCTCAATCGCATAGACAAACAAAGATAACAGAAAACGCTCATCATCCTTATCATCTTTTGCTAAGCCATAGTTCCTACATGTCTCAAAGATTAGATGAGCTTACGGATCTACGTCAGATGTTCCAGATCTTATTTTTCTTATATCTCAACTAAAATTTCTGAACAACTATTATTAAGGCGTCTATTTTAGATTTCTTATGGTTTAGCTGGCCCCTTAAAGTTCTACATTAAGTGTTTTAATTTGTGGAACAAATTATACCATATTTGTTGTCCAGGCTTATTGCTATACAATAAACAAAGTTTGATCGAAATTCGTCAATTAGTTCCGCAGATTACTGTCTATAAACAGACAAACATACATACAGTCATTTTTTTAAATCTTATATGTCCTATAATAAACGTTATTGTTGCCTTACCAGTATATTGTTTGTTGGATGTCTTTTATTGCAAAACATTTAATGTACAGACGAACTTTTTTTTACTATTTACTGTTAATGTGCAACGTGGAAGTTCACTTCTCAACATTTAATGCCCAATTTAACGTAAAATGTGGGACGAAAGTTTTAAAGGGAAATCGAGAGTAAATAAAACATATTCAAGTCAAAAAAATTAAGAAACTATTTTATATATAATAAAGAAATTATTTTACTATTTTTCCGGAAATAAATTTTATATGAATTAAAAAATTAGTATAAAAGTTTGATTCAACAGCCAAAAGATATATTATAGACGAGGAATTGAAGATATTAAATATTTCATTTCCTCGAGTAAGGATCGAGCCCATAACCTGTCGCTTTTACTCGCATATTTGTGCCTCTGTGCCACGACAGACTTCAAACACATGATTGTGTAGAATATTTTGGTACATTGATGCAATATAAACAAACGATAAATCATAGTTAGTTGGATGCCGAGCGTTTAACCGTTTCACCGCGGCGTCACGCAATGTACACCATAAAGTATGTTAATGTGACATTTCTATGTAGTCAGCATATGTTTTCGTGCAAAAGTTCCAAACTATTCACTGGAATTGAATGCGTTATCAGTAAGAATTTCAACAGAAACTGCGTTAACTTCGGTTTATGAATTTACGATTACAAGCGTTATAAAAATACTGGCGTCTCGCTCACGATTTCGACCGCTTGAACCACAAAATTATGTCTACTAACCTCAATTGTTTTTGTATACTAATTACATTATCATTTTAAAGACAATAACCATAAATTGAAAATTAGTAAAACACTAATTTAAATCCAATCGAATTGTACAATTACGGTGCAGATTTTTTTGTCAACAAAATATTTTATATTTATATAAGTTTTTTACTTATAAAACGATTTAAATAAGACAAGCACTAAATGCTAAGCGAAGTTTGCCAAAATACAATAGTGAGAATTAAATTTTAATTCATTTAGCTGTTTTTGAAAATTATCATCTTTTTCTGAAAATGATCTGAGCAAAGCTTATATTTACCAAGTCCTGTTTGTTGTCACCATCCAATCCCCTTATTTAAAGATACTGTATACAAATATAATACTGATTTATACGTTTACAAAAATATAATATTTGTGTTAACGTTTTTGAAGGCTAAACAGTTTTTCAAGACTAAAGTCATGGGTATTATAATTGTTACAATATTTATAATATACAGAAACAACTTATCAAAAGCGTCATTTACTTATTATTTGTAGCTTTAACTATATCTATTAAAATACGTAGAAAATAGTATAGTGCAACTATGATACTTTTTTTAACTTCACATTGCACCCCGCATATATCAGTTTACGTGTTGGGAACCTATAATTAAGACATCCCTTTCTTCACTTTTCACGTCCTTAAATGCTATGTCTTTTTTTGTAAAACAGGCAAATATACACACAAACCTAAGTCAATACACAGTAGAGTTAATACACGTAGTCCACTTGATTCCACCATAAGCCAAGTTTGTGGGTAAACGATGTTATCGCAAAAGCTATCGGACTCTTTTCATTTATTAAAGTTTCATCCAACTGGGCCATACGAGAGAACCAATTCCAATATAGGCTCTGAACTACTTTGCACTGTGTGCTAACTAGTGACCCGCTTCAATATCGCGCGATTAACTTTTTGTTACAAAAACTAAAATCCAATCACGTAAAACGAAAATTAAAGTAAAAGTATTCTTAGTGAACAATGAGTTCAGTCCTACATTAGAAATGAAATATTTAACTTACACATTAAAACCGGGCTTCAAAGTTGACTTATTAGTTAAGAAGCCAAATCAAACTAATATCTTAGACTTCTTAAAGTATTTATTTATTAAAACAGTAAAAGACACTTTCACTATACGACAGAAATTATTTAACTTTAAGAATAACTTTTAAAAATTTTACTAAAAAAAACAACTGTACTATCTCAAAATACTGTTCTATATATTTTGCTCAGAAGCTATAAAGATGTGGCTATCATTGTGGTAAAGAGTAATGTAGGCATCCTAAAGTCTCATTCATTATCCCAAGCCCGACACGTTACTACGTAATTGTCTAATTACTCCGTCTTCGTGTTTACATTTAAATGTTCAAAATGGTCGCCCTATTCAATTGGTTTTGAATGTTATTGTTAATATCATAATATTCTTTTTTTCTTTGCTCTGGTAAGCAGGTAAAATGTGGAGTTGAGCTTTTTTTATATTATTACGTACATATGAGCAATATGTATTTGTATAAGCCTAGCGATCCGCAATTACTGAATTGTGTTTGTTCGCTTACAGCGCACATATATTGACTTCTATGTGAATATTTTATTACCTTTTTGTACATTATCTTAATTTTCATGAGGATATTTGATTGTTTCAAAATAAACGAATACTACCTAGGAAATACGACTTACGTTGATATTCGATGTATGGAATATAACAATAAAGATATCATCTTAAAGTAATATCAAAAATTAATTTTTAAACCTTATAGCTTGTATAAAAAACAAATTCTTAATATATTTACTTAATTCTTTTTATTCATTTATTAATGTATTTTATATATTAATTTAAAAAATTAAAAAAACAGCGGTTACTTATTATATTTATCACGATTAAAACTGTACTGACGTAGCCTTAATGCTGAAACAATTATCATAAAAAATAAGACCGGTCAAATGTGAGTGTAACCGGGTCTTCAGTACCAATTTCAGGGTTGTATGTCAACTGGATAAACTTAAGTTTGTAGTTGGAGGTATGTGCACTAATTTATATGAAATTAAGTACAATAATACATTTGTAATAGTCATTAATAATATCTTTATTTAGTAGCCAAATTTTATAGTCGTAGACTTATGATTTTAAAATTAGTATGGGAAATACTCTATAGATTTTGATTACGCATCGAACAAAGTTGACAAATTTAAGTTTGCGGGCGTATCTATTCATTATGTACGAAATGAACTATAAGTAAGGTTTGTAATAGTTTTTTTTTTATTAAATGACTCACAATCGTTAACAATTTTTATATAAATTGCCATTAGCTCGTTAAATATACCATATAATGACGGCGGTTGTAACTGTGCCAGTTTGTATCGGCAAGGCGGTAATATTGCTAAATAAATAATATTGCATAGATTCTTATGGAAAAGTAGTTATTACGTCATATCTCTAATAAATTCACATATAGATTTTTTATGGATATTGATGCCCTCTTTAAAGCTGTAAAGCAACACTGCACTATTTTCAATAGTTTCTACAGCATACGCGATGCAAGAATTTTTTTTTTTTGTACTTTTGAACACTTACCACTGAATTTTTATATCGGTCCGGTAGTTTCGGGGCCTATTCAATTCAAACAAACAAAAAATCATTGTATTTTCTCGTCTCACGTACGAAATAAGTAGATTTGAAACTCAGTGGTTTCCACAGGTGATGCTCTCAAATCACAACAAAACAATAATAAAAATGATTAGTTTTGTTACCAATTCTTAGATTTATATCCCCAAAAATGAAACGAGTTTGTCCGCTGGGTCTGAGTGGTTGCATTTCAGAATTGTCATGGTGTACACATGACGAACGTGTATTTGCTAAGAAAACTTAACACAGGTACGAAAAATAGGACAATAGGTGAGTTTTTCATGCGGATGTCAACCGCTGTGGTAACTGTCTGTTTTTCATTCGTATATAAAAGTTGAAGGCTAGGAACAACTCATGTGGAGCTCTAATAGACCAGCTAAAATATAAGAATCAATGATATGGTGCTATAACATTTATATTGCATTAGTACAAATGTAAATAATTGAAGTATATGTTTTTTTCTGTACAAAAATTTTTAAGATAAAACGACTACACTTTCTCGTGAAACGTTGGAATAAAAGAAGGCAAAAGTCTGTTGCAGACAAGTATTTAATAAAACAAAACGCGGTTTCGGACGGAAGCGAGCAACGATTGCTCACGCCACTGCACGTTACGCCAATTCATTGCGCCTGTTGTTTCATGTTCAATTCGTCAGCGATAGAAAATTGAAAAAGCTTGATTGGCTGCAGTTGGAGTCGGAATAAATCCGTTGGCTATACTCGGATGATTTCAAAGGCACGTGAAGCTTGTAAAATGAATGATGGCCACTCAAACGTTTCAGTCTCCAGATAGGCAAAGAAAATATTCTTTCCTAAACGAACGTTGAAACGGAGACATGATAGTTTAAGACATTCTAATATTTTTAATAGTGAGTTTTTAATATTTAACTTGAGACTAATATTAATAGATATGTAGACAGGCTTCAACTTCAACCTATTTATAAACATCACACATTAAATTATCAAACCTAACGTTACTTTCACGACCTAACTAAACGAATTAAAAAGCATTATCCTCAACCGTAATTTCTATTTAATTGTTGACGTATATTTCAAATCATCATTTTATGTAATTGTATTAAACCTCCAAACTGTAAATTTTTAACTTTTCATATATATTTCTTTGTAAATTGTCATCTGTCGTAGCGCAGCGCCACATGCGTGTGACTGTAAACCACAGGTTGTGGGCTCGATCCCCACTCGAAGAAATGAAATATTTAATATTTCCATATTTAGCATTTATTTATTTCATTTCTTCGCTCTAGTAGCAAGCGCGGCGTTAAGTTCTGGAACCCGCAATGGCAGAAAGTGGGGAACGGAAGTGGAACGGAGTGCTAAACTCCCAAGTTCCCTCTAACTACACTGCCGTGTGCGGGATGTAGTGTGAAGCTATAAAAAATATACAAATAACACTAGGATTCTTAAATGTATAAAAATAAAGAAAAGCCTTAGAAATAAAATAATCTATACCACTGGTCGTCCCTAATGAGGCTGCGTTGACAAAATCACTGTAAGCTAATGAAAGGAAACAATAACATACAAACTGTATATACGATATAGACATTTATATAGATGTAAATAAAATTAAGGTCTCGTGTATCGCGTTCCCTTTCTACACAAAGTCGTCTGCTGAGAAACTCAAACACGGTGCTCTACTAAATTAAGTTAGTGACTCTGAGCCATACCTTCCCATGTCACACTTCCCGGCTCCCTCTGCCGCACATAAACTTTCTTACCCTCGTAGAATCTTATAAACAGTTCATCTATGTAATAGTAGTCCTTAAAAAGTTAAAGAAGTTAGTTTTTATATATCTAAACTTTTTTTATGTAACCTTATAGTTTATTTATTTTTAATTTGTCACTTACTAATGAAAAATATGTCATTACAATTTTCTGTGTGTGTGTTATGTAAATCAATATTCATCTATATGTAAATCAGTAATAAAACTCAAGGACATAAAACAAACTCCACAATAGAAACATATGATTTAGGCTTAATTTTCAAATCTGAGTAACTTAAATTGGAAATTGTCATATTATAATAAATATGAAGCTCATTTTTTTCCTTTTTTTGGCTTGAGGCTGTATCCCGCACATGGCAGGGTAGACAGATTGAACTTAGGAACCTAGAGTTAAGTCACTCCGTCCTGTTCCTCATTTTTTGACAAATCTAAGACATTGCGCGTTGAGTGGTGGAACTCAACGCTGCGCTTTGCCAGAGCGAAGAAATGAAAATATTATATATCTTCCTTCTTTGAGTGGGGATTAAACCCACAATCTGTAACATTTACTGTCACACGCTGGTGCCGCTGCGCCACGACAGGCTTCACATCATCATCTCATTAATAATATGCTAATATTTAAGTTGAAAACTTAGCAAGCTTTGATTTCAATTGGCTGGAAGATTGAATTAATTATATTTTGAAGTTTTACTTTGAGAACCACTAAACTGGACATAATTAATTGGCTGTATAAATATAAAAATATAAAATTATGCTATGACTAGTATTTTATAAATAAATTTTTATATATATATATATGTATATGCCATGCCGTAAATGGCTCGAACTGCTCCTTTTTGAATTACAAATATAGATTCAATATCAGCAGCATTGCCCCAGAATAAAGTATTGTATATTGATATATCATTTTTATTTACATAAATTTATGACCCAAAATACCAAAATATAATGGTAAAATCTGTATCTAAACCAATTTAACTATTTTAACCTATCTGAGATTCATGTGCACCAACAGACCTACAGACAAACAAACAAAACTAAAAAAAAACATTGTTTCGAGCTCTATTACATTGATGAGTGCCCTACACCTTCTATGTACAGACAGATAGCGATCAGTTTCAATGATGATGTATAGATGAGTTGAGTGTCAAAAACATATGATATAATACAAATGACTCTATTCACAATTCAATAAATGGACATTAGGCTGATGTCGGCTGAAAAGAAAGCGGGTACGTGCAGGCATGCAACGAAGCGATTTATTTCAAAATTGCATTGTCCACTGATCGCCACCTGAATCTGGATTGTGTTAAGACTTACTCTACGTTACTATTTATTATAGATTGTTCTTTAGATATAATTAATTTTATCTTAAAGGACTTAAACAATATTTTAGATTGAAGTACATTTCACCATAATATAATGTGATATTTCTTAATTTCACCATAATATAATGATTATATATAAATATACTCAAAACATAATTCCTATGTCCATTATTCATATCTCATGATAAAAATACGATATAATATAGTAGCCTGTAAAGAGACATTCACTAGAACAAAGTGAGCAGCTGTTGCAGAAATGTATAATCATATTTTCATTCATCTCATCGGAACAGATTATTGAAAAGCAATACACTTGGTTTTTATTGTTGCAATAGTACGCCTTTAACACATTTTTGTATTTATGTAGGGTTTATTTAGTATTATCGTAAACAATATGAACAAATGTTTAAGAACGGTTTGTCAATTAGTAATATTTAAGTCTTATATCTTATTATATTTCAAAAATAATATGATTGTAACCAAGTAAAACTATAAATATGAAAATAAAAAAAACTAATAGCAGTCGTGGGACTGCCGATAGAAGTGAAAACGGAACTATTAAGTTGAGAGTAATTAAAACTATATGCAAAAATTATATGATTTTTTTTATGTTTTATTTATTAGTTACATATGATGGGTTAAACAAATCATGAACAAAATATAAATACAAAGTGGTTGAAAAAATAATTAATATACAATTATCTTAATTATACATAGTATTTATATTTACACGAATTTCAATGAATTCAAATTTGAACATTATTTTCATTATTTAAATCATTGTCATCATTAATTTCGACAATACTTATATTATCTGTTCGTTCAATCATTTCATTGTATTCTAAAAAAGATACAATAGGTACTGCTACTATAACGTATTGGTGACGTGACTCACAAAATTATACTTATCCAAAAAGCGTCCAACGCGCACATAATACAGTCAGAAATAGTCGATGTATTAGTTAGTGTATACGTGTACACAGGCTATATTAGTGTATACGTGTACTACTGCGCATGCGCTAGTCGCACGCCTGCTATTATCATTAGCATGTCGGTGACGCGAACCGAAGATTTTACCCTCTACCAAAACGCTCAACGCGCCTAAAGAAGTTTTCACTTCAAAAATGTATTTATGATATCTTACTAATATTATAAATGTGAAAGTTTGTAAGGGTGCGTGTATGTTTGATACTCTTTCACGCAAAAACTACTGAACGGATTTTCATGAAACTTTGCAGTAATACAGCTTTGATATCAGAATAACATAATAAGTTAAAATTTATAGGGATTTAACCGACATAAAAAAGGAGGTTCTTTTATGTTTGTTCCTCGATTACTCGAAGATTTTCAAAATTCTTTTTTTGTTCGAGAGGGTATATTTCACAATTGGTCCCGTGGTAAAAAGACCAGGATCTGATGATGGACTCCTGGAAAAATCGAGGGCAACCCTCAAATTTGAAAGGTACAGATGCGGTTTTTTCGCATAGTAACGCAATTGGGAATCTATATCTGACTATCATCTCATTTTATTAACCGACTGCAAAAAAGTAGGAGGTTCTTAATACGTATGTTCCTCAGTTTACTCGAAGATGGGAAAACTATTTTTAAAAAAACTTTTTTTATCGTTGGAGTTACACAAAGACAATTACTGTAGGATTATTTATCTATACATATAAAAAAATTATAACAACCTCATGTCTGTACATTTTAGATAATAAAGAAATATTAAGATGGGGAAGACTTTAATAAAGCCAATAGAAGCTAAAAATATGATTTAAAAGTTTTTTGTCTGTCTGTCTGTTTGGTCTCCGCTTTTCACGCAAAAACTCGATGGATTTTGATGTAACTTATTTTGTTATATAGGTATCAGTCCTCGCTAACATATAACACTTTAGGCAGAGAAAATTTTATAATATTAAAACACCGTCATCCTCATTTTTCGACGTATTTACGCAGCATTGCTTGTTTTGTGCGTGAGGTATAGTTACGTTGCCAGTAATGGCAACACGCATGGGCAGACTCGACTAGATTATTACCACCCCCGGCATTTAAGACCGGTGTTAAGTAGTGGCTTTGGCCACTGCGTTTCGCATTAGGTAATGCCGGGCCCCGGTGCCCTTCCACCTTAAAGGACGGCAACGCTCCTGTAGCTCCTCGGGAGTGACACGGGGCTGTGGGCGACGGTGATCACTTACCACCAGGTGACCCGTACGCTCGTTTGCCATCTTTTCCATAAAAAAAAGTTCTCAACATCGCACTTTGTCTTGTTGCCAAAGAGATCAAATATTAAATAAAAGAAATATATAGAAGAGAGAAAATATTAAATATATAATACGTTCATTTAAGAGATACATTTACTTTATGTTATAAATTTTTGTTCAGTGTAGAAATAAATAAATTAATACATATTACTTCAATTTAAAATAGCTTTTAAGTCTTTTAAGATAAAATTAAGTAAATATAAAGAACAATCAATAATAAACGTAGAGTAAGTCTTAACAGAATCCAGATTCAGGTGGCGATCAGTGGAAAATGCAATTTTAAAATAAATTGCTTCGTTGCATGCCTCCACATACAAGAAGAAGAAAGCGGTTTCTTTTCAGCCTACATCCGCCTAATGTCCATTTATTGAATTGTGAATAGAATAATCTCTATTACATCTTCCATATGTTTTTGACATCTTCCATATGTTCAACTCATCTATATATCATCATTAAAACTGAATGCTATATGTCTATACATAGAAGGTGTAGGGCACATTTATCAATAATAGAGTTCAAAATATAAACCTCAAAAATATTTATTTTCACTTGAAATTTTGTTTTATTATTCTTAGTAGTCAAAAATTAGAAAGCTTAATTGGCCAAAATCCAACCAATTTGACTGGGTACGAATTCCACATCGATCTCAAAGGCACGTTAAATTTACACGTAAATGAACGATATCCAACCAATCGGAGTCAATTTGCTCATATATTCTACGATGTTTGTTATGATGTAATATCGTAACTTCAATCAACAATCCACTGGATAATAGGTTGCATACACGGCTAAAAAAAATGGCACAAGTCAATATAACAAATATACAAAATATTATTACACACAGACTTATGGTATAAAATCAATTATTTAAATCCAACTTTATTAGCGTTGGTTAAGGTTCAGTTTCAACTAGTATATAATGGGGATAAGACTTTGCTCAGCGATATTAAGATTATTTTTTTTTTTTTTTTTTTTTTTTTTTTTTTTTTATGGAAAAGACAAGGCAAACGAGCGTACGGGTCACCTGATGGTGAGTGATCACCGTCGCCCACGGCCCCGTGTAACACCAGGGGAGCTACAAGGGCGTTGCCGGCCTTTAAGGTGGAGGTAGACGCGCTTTTTGAAGGTACCCATGTCGTATCGACCTGGAAATACTGCCGCGGGTAGGTCGTTCCACAGATGTGTGGCGCGTGGAAGAAAATTCCTACGAAACCGCACAGTAGTCGAATGCCACGTGTCCAGATGATGTGGATGGTACTTTAGTTTGTGACGTACTGTGCGGTTGGAAAATTCGGCGGCAGGTATCAAGTCAAACAGTTCTCCAGAACACTCCCCGTGATAAATGCGGTAGAGAACGCACAGGGAGGATACGTCTCTACGCAAAGCCAAAGTATCAAGCCCCACACAGATCACTGGGTTCCCAACGATTCGAACGGCTCTACGTTGTATGCGATCAAATGGTTCAAGCTGATACTGGGGTGCACCAGCCCAAAGGTGAGAACAGTATTCCATATGAGGCCGCACCTGGGCCCTATACAGGGCTAAACGGTGTTTTGGCGTGAAATACTGTCTCGCTCTGCTGATGACCCCCAGTTTCTTCGAGGCCAACTTGGCCTTGCTTTCCAGATGATCGCGATACTGGCAGTCGTTCGAAAAGCTGAGACCCAATATACTGATACAGGGCGCGGCTTTAAGGGGAGTGTTCTCGAAAACTGGTGATACGACAAATGGGGTTTTTTTAGCGGTTAACGCGCAGACTTGTGTCTTCTGGGGGTTGAAGTGAACAAGGTTCTTTTCACCCCATGCGGAGACATTCTCGAGGGATGCCTCAACGCAGGACACAAGTTGATTTCGGCACTGGTCGACGTTTTCCCGAGAAAGACTTAGCTCGTTAAATTTTTTGACCGTACGCCGTGGACGGAAGCAAAATCAACCGTGTTTGAATTATGAGAACGTCTAAAAGTTTAAAGTTGCAATAGCATTTTTTCTTGCATATCTTTTTAAATTCTCTGTAAAAAATAGAATAACAAAATCATAAGGTAATTTTTTTTTCTACGAAAATATATTTTTTTAAGATATTTATTATAACTGTAAATTAGTATCGTTTTATACTCACGTGATGCTATTAATTGTAGCTAGAGTCTCGAATATAGCCTTTTTGGTTAGGCTTGATAATGTGATATCGTTAAATTTCTTGAAGGTGCAACCTAAAATACGAAATTTTGTACTGACTTATAAATTAAAGATTTTTTCTTCATTTTGTTACTAGAAGCGTTACATGGATATTATTAATTGTATTCAAAAGTGTATATTGTTCAATATATAATTTACTTGCGTCAAATCAACTCGAGATACCCGTGATAACTTCAAAACAAAATATAGGACATATTTTGTATATCCAAATCAAAATTAGTGAAAATAGTTTTTAATAAACAAAAATTTGATGTAGCGGAATTTTAACCCGCGTTTTTTGAAGCCTAACTAGTAGTAGTACGTTCTCATCTAGCTACATTGAGTAATCGAATTCATCTTATTCCTATCTTATTCCTTATGTATTTTCTAAAAGGTATTTGTCTTTCCTACACCTAGCAAAAAAAATAATATACGTTAAAATATTAGCAGATATATCGAAAACGGAGCGCTAAACGCTACGGTCTCGACTTACCTCTGTCGTCTTGTCTACTATCATCAACCTCTTCAAATATGCCCTCCTCATCTCCTCCTCGGTTCTCATGATTTTTACGTGACCTTCCTCCAGCATCGTATGCCAACTACTCTCCTTACCTGTCTTACCACTCATTTTTCCTCCATATGTACATGTTTATTGCCATTTTTATCACTCATTCGGTCGACCTGCCTAAACTGCCTGACTAATTGTTCGTCATACTCACCGTGACATCGACGCTAGTACCTAACATTCTGTATATATCTTTATTGCGTATGCAATCAGCTAAACTGGCTCCGCATATCCTACGAAGAGATTATATCTCTGTCTTACATTGTACTATCTTTCTTACATTGTTCTTCTGTAATACCCACGCTTCACTGCCATATAACAGCGTCAGTTTCAATATTATATTGTGTACGGCCAATCGTGCAGCTGTGTGGAATTTTTGCCGTATCATCAATGCAGCAAAAGCACCGATAACTCTGTTACCGGGAGCAATCTTGTACTCCATCCTTTCTTCATTTGCTGACATGGCGCAACCTTGTTTTACACCCGATTGAATGTCAAACTCATACTTGCATGCAGACTGAGTGATCTCTGTAAAGAGAATTTACAGCCCGTAGCAAGAGTCCGCTCACATTGTACCGGGTCAGTATCTCCTATAATCTCTTTTTTCCAACCCTGTCAAACGCCTTTTCCAAGTCCCCAAAAAAAACTACAGAAAACTTTTTGGTATACTGCCAAAAATTTTTCCGTGATCATTTGGCGGGAAAAGAACTGATTCATACAACCTCTTCCAGGTCTAAAGCCTCCCTGGGCCTCCCACAACAGTCTTTTGATTATATCTTGCTTTCTTCTTACTAATATAGTTTTAGCATAAATTGTGTTGCATGCTAATCAAACTGAAAGCCCTATAGATGGCGCAGTCTATCTGGGAAACTTTGCTTTTATACAAAGGGGCGATGACCGAACCTCGCCAATGGTTTGGATCCTCCCTCTATTTCCAGCATAAATTGCACAAAAACCAGAACAGATCCAAAGCGCGTGGCCCACCATATTTGATCATCTCGGTAGCAACTCCCACCGCCTTACCCCATTACAAACTTGGTATGGCACTCACAACTTCTTTTATACTGATTTTTCCATCAGCTACTTCAAGGCTCAACGCTTCGTTGTTACTTGAAGCAGAGGCGTCATCACATGCATACATCTCCTTGTAAAATTCCGCCCATTGCTGCAAAACCTGTGGTTATTCTGTTAAAGATCAATATTCTTCGAAAGCACCCCTTTCATTCCACATGTTAGCGACAGCTCCAGGAACCACTTCCTCCTCGCCAGAAAAGCTGCGTGTTTGCCGAATATTGTTTGTTAACCTTTGTTCTCTTTCTTTCTTTGAATTTTCACGCTTCATCTTTATCTGTACGTGTGATTATTTTATAGTTTCTGTCTTTCTTATTTTTGTCATGCTTTTATCTTTACCCGCTTATAATCATGCCACGCTTTCTTCTTTCATTCTTCAGCATCTTTCACTTCAACATCCCACCATTCGTAGCGTTTATTTTGTTAAAGTCTTTTCTTTTTACTTCTACCGCTGCTTCTGTCACACAATTCCTAAGGTTCTGCAAGCATACATAAAAAAAATCATCTCCAGATTCACAGCAGTCTAACTTTTTGGAATCTCTTTCTTCATATCCCTTTATGATCAGTGGATCTGGAGGCTTCTTATACGTTAATTCGGTGCCAAGCTTTCAAAAACAGTGCGGCTGCGCCAACCAGCAAACAAACCCTTTATTCTAGCTACGACTAGATAATGTCTGTTCCTAGTTCAGCACCCCTAAATACTCATGTGTCCACAACTTAGCTGCAGCGAATACGCTGGCTGATCCGCTAGGAATAGAAGAATCATACTTTTTTCTTGCGTTCGCTGCCATGTGTGCATGTGAATTTGTATGTGGTAAAACATGGTGCTTGCCAAAAACAAATTCCTACCCTGGTAAACTTTCAATATAAGCTTTCCAGCCTTATTCAGTGTCTTGTTACCATACTTGCCTAGCATTTCCTATCAAATCTCTGTCAACCATCACATCTCATAATTCATTCACTTTTCGCCATTGCGGACATGTCATGTACTCATCGTGGTGAATGGAACGTTGAAGCTCTCTAGAGGACTGGCAGGGTTCATTGTGAGCTGGCACCTTGGAAGGTGCTTATTAGAAATGTAAATTGTTTAGTTTTAAATAAAAAGGTGGGTCCACGTTCTTGGGGGTTCACGATGGATCGTGAGCGTGAATTTACATTTCTAATGTACATTACATAGGTGATGTTTTTTTTTCAAACATTTTTATTAAGTTACGACACACATTCTTATGAGGTGAGACTGTCGTGGCACGCTATCAGAGATTTCTTGATTCGAATCGTCTCGAGTAGTGTGCACAATGAGAATTGTGACGCAAGCATTAGTTGAATAAATTAAAAATCTTATCATTATATAGTTAACGATACAATTCAAATTAACTTTAAAAACTATGCAATTTCAAATAGTCTTAGAAAATATAGAAAACTATCACACGAGTTCTACTAAAATAGTAACTTTTTAAAAAAATCAATAATGTATAGGGTATCAAAAATGAAATCATCCAGAATCAAAATGCCACTGCTGCCTTTTGGCATAGTGTATAGTCACCTCGGGTTAACCACACTGAAGGCTAAGAGTTCCGAAAAATGTAAAAATATAAGATAGATGAGGCAAATAAAAGTAAGCATGCTTGATGTGAAGTGTGCGTTCCATTATGTTAATAACTGAAAACGTCTTGGGTCGGACAAGATAATTTCTGTCTCAAGTGGTTCCGCACCTCATATCCAGTTCACGCAACATAAACTTGAATGTATCTATATATAGATAGACAGACACGTGCATCACACTCGTTGTCAAAAATATCACTTATGTAACATTCCTGTCGTACAAGTCCTAATGTACCACAAAAGTAAAAACTGCCTCCCAAACGTCCCCCCAACTGTGCTCCTTACGTCTATAGGCTACGTCTTTACGTATTTAGAGTGTCTGTTCTCATTAAGACACTTACTTCACCTACTTTCCTCCAACTTTACTTCAGACTTGCTACCAAGAAATTAAAATATTAAATATTTCTTTTTCTTGAGTACTCGCTCGTTCTCACCACCTGTCGCGTTTATTGTCACCAGTGCGACTGCACCACGACAGGCCTCATTATAATGTAGTTATTTAATACTCATTTATATTTCAAAATCTTCATTTTTAATAAAATTATTTTTCTTAATAAAGTATTTGATGATATATTTACTAAGCTGTTGTAGTTAAATTTAATGATATAACCCCAGACTCAAAAAGACGGGTGTTATAAGTTTGAACTGTCTATTTGTGTCTACTTGTGCGTCTGTCTGTGGCGCCGTAGCTCTTTTAATGCATGGTTTTTTTTAAAATCGAAAGCCTCGTACATCAGGTGGGTTCTTAGCTATGTTTTACAAAATCTATAGCACAATAAGCTGCAAACACTTTACCAGGATAAGGAAGTGATTTTTTTTGGTGAACGTTGTTTCTAAATTTTAAATTTTTCCTGCTTTTGCTTTTTTTCCAATTTCTACAGAAAAGCTCTCACTACAGTTACGTTACTACGTCTCGCATTATAAAATATGCAGATAAGTTATGGGAATTGATTCGAAGCACAAAAGAGGCGAAAGCTGTCTTTACTCTATAGGCAGAGGCGAGATTTCGACAGTAATTTCCCGCGAGGTTACACCTTTATCTCACAATACTGCAAATATTTTGAATTACACATACAAATAAATCTTCCAGCTGTAAACGTTAAGTTTTTCCGCAGGCAATTGGGGATATTTTTATTTGTATTTTATGTTTAATAATTTATCAAGTTACTATTGCTTATTCTTTTTACTGCATCAATATTTTTTCCTAATAAATATAAATGTATTCATTTCAATACAATAAAACCTACCTAAATGTGTTTGAAAAATACCTAAAACTTTATTTATTTTATTTCTCCATTGCGTTACTTGAGGCGCTCGTACAAATCCTCTTTGATACAAATGGTATGTACTAACAAAATCTAGATGCAGGTGGCGGCAGAATAACGCAATTCGAGAACAAATCTCTTTGTCTTGCTACATTTTGCGGCTTTCCTTTTCTTTGACATTTGATTAATGTAAGTTGTGTTTAACCATCAATGCAATATAATAATAATATAAACACTCTTTATATACAATTATTTGTTTTTTTTTGTATGTGTCTACTAAATAAATAGAGCTCTTCATATAACTGAATATATTTTTTCGAATCATAACTAAGAATATACATTACAAGATAGAGGCGTAGCTTAGCCAGATACAAAAAATAAAACAAAAACGTTTTCTTCAATAGTGAATAAGATTTATAATATCTTTTGAGCTTTGTTCCCTAATTCTCTTAATAATAAAGTGAGTTACTAATTGATAATCTGTTTTAATTACTTCAATTCCTTTAGTAAAATCTCAGTATTCTCAGAATATTCTACTTTATTATTGTAATAAAATATTTACAATAGAGCCTACCATTAATTTTCATAATTGTCGTGTAATATGTTTGTGTTCTCTAGAGTAGAGTAGTACCGCTAATTTATAAAATAAATAATAATCTATATATAATTTATTTTGTTTATTACAACATCTTTTAAAATATGTTTATAAGAAAACTTCTAAAGTTTACAGCATATTTTGTATATAGGAGGGTAAGCAAAGGGAACCTAGATAGTTAAGATACTCGCTAATTTCCGCTGAGTTCTTGGGGTATTTTACGTAAAGTGGCGGAACTCAACGCCTTACTTTATCTACTTGTCTGAACGATTAAAATGAAATAAAACTATTTATTCCTGTGAGTGGGAATCAAACTCAAACTTTCAAAATCAAAAAAACTCGATAAATAGTGAAAACTCTTTAGTCTTATATTGATTATTGAAATATTCGAGCAGTTTGGAAATGGAACGATACATCTGCTCCACAGTAATGCGGAATCGATTGACATTGTCCGCTGCAAAGTCTGTTGATTATTATATTCTTACAGTAATTAATGAATACTTACCTATATTTTAATTGGGGCCTGTCATGGCGCCGCGGCATAATAGTAGGACTGTAAACGCGACAGGTTGTAGATTCAATCCCCACTCGAGGAAATAAAATATTTAATAATTTCGAACATTTGATGTTTTCATTTTTTCCCTCTACCAAAGCAAAGCGTGGTGTTAAGTTACACAATTACATAATTTTAAACTTTATAAAAATGCATTAATTCAACTTAAATTCTAAATTCAAATCAAATTGAAATTCCAAAAATATCGGTTTTGCGCATCCATCGTATCCTTTTAGCGCAGCAAAACAGCGTACCGACTGTAAAGGCGAGGGTTGAGTGGGATACACACTCGGCGAAATTAATTATTTTAATTTTCTCTTCTCAGATTTTTATTTTTTTGATTTCAAGACAGTAGAGTTCCGATAGCAAAAAAATCATGAGTATTTATTGATCATGACTGAAATGTGCATAAACAAATAAACCTTTAAAATATTCACCAGTTATACTCATAATTTGACTAAAGTTTAATTGTATTATTATGATAGGAAGAAAAGTACGAGTTAAGCCTATCTCAAAGAGATCCTTCGATTTAGAATGTACCGCACGCGTCCGACCGACGCGAAATTGAAACTTTATATTTGAGTACACTTTATCTGACGGAACCTGAGACTCACCCCCGCCAACCCCCGTCCCCCTCCATTAAAGTCGATTCATCCATTAAAATTAAATATGATGAAATTACAAATTCATATAACTTTAAAAACATTCGATGGAATGCCAAAAGGCCCTACTTATTAATACCAATCACAAAGCAAATATTGCTTTTATTCACTTCTTAGGTCGACTTTTACTTAACTATGTAATACAAATTTTAGTGTTTTCTGTGTTATCACCATGAAGTTAGTTATCACCGTCAATAAGATTAGGTGACGATTACATAAATTCGTACCATGTAACTGGTCAACTGAGAGATCCCAAGATTTCCCTGCGATATTTATTGAGATGTTTTGGGCTCATTTTTTTCGTGATCACATAATTTATTCTATGATACTGATGACGAGAACGTAACGATGAAATTGGAAGATGGCCAATAGTTTTTCAAGCTAATAAATAAAATGACTTAAAAAATCATATTTTGTAGAAAAAAAATCTTCAGACAAGACCGTAATGGTTTAAATTTTACTTCAAGAGTAATTTTGTTTCGTTTTATTGTAAGTTTCTACAAAATAATTCTGTATCAAAACGATTCCGAGAAAAGCTTTTGGTAATTTTAAACAATGTTCTTACTGTGTAACACTTAATAATTTAAAACAATAAGTTTTGTGCAGTAAAAGTAGAAGTAAATATAATATTATTGTGATAACCATTTTTTTGTAGAGGAAGCATTTCTTTTTGTACTGACTTGTACTTTGGACAAATATATGATGATACTACTTATGTGCTTGGGATATATAAAACATAACATCTTAGTTTTACGTACTGTGTCGTATGTACAGGGTGGACCAAAAGTCCGTTTAAATTTGAAATGATGATTAAAAAAAACTAATCACAGTACATTAAAATTGTTTATTGTTTTCGATAGTAAAAAAAAGGGGAATTTATTTCTTAAAAATCACATCATCCATATGCAATCCTTCATTACTCTGGCAATGCTGCAATCTAGAGCGGAAATTTTCGATAACAGCTTTACATATTTCTGTTGAGATGTTTTGGATTTCTGTGCGAATCAGATCCTCTTTTCAATATCACTTTTGGCCCGAGAATGTCTCGAGCTGCCCTTAACGAGTCATTACATGTATGACAAGTGGCTCCATCTGGCTGAAACCATGAGCGTTGATTAAAACCAGCAAAATCCTGCAGCGCCGGAGCAAAAAAGTTTTGTAACATGGTGATATACCGCTCGGAATTCACCGTAACCGCACGTCCTCTTGAAAAAAAGTATGGACCAATAATGTCTCTTGCTGATAAAGCAGCCCATACTGTGACTTTGGGTGAATGCAGGGGTTTATTTGTAGACGTAAATCTCTCTTGAGAATACTGTTTAATGATGTTCTTGGCACGTTAAGGACAGTAGACCGCTTTCAAGGTGAAAGTCCAGGTTGGTCACGAACAGACGATTTTACTCGCTTCACGTTTTCGGGGTTCCTCGACGTTCTAGGCATTTTTTAATTAACACACCTGATGGAGCTTGATTTTTGTAATTATCGCAAAACTTTCGTTGAGCTAAGGTCGCAGAATCGTTGTTTCGATAGTACTCGCGTACACAAAACGCACGTTGACTACCACTGAATAACACCATGGTATTAAATTCCCATTGGCCGCTCTTGCAATGCGTAACTTCTCCACCCCCATCCACCGCCGCTGTAAGACGCGGCAACCGATTGAAAATTTTACGGACTTTTGGTCCACCTTGTACTATAACATAATTATACCTTTCGTTGAGTTTTAGCATATTAGATATAAACGAGTATGAGTGAATAGCATAAAATGTATAATTTGTGATAATTTTTTATTTCTTTATTTCATTTCTTCGAGTGTGTGTTCACACATTTGTGCCTGTTTTGCCCGATGGCTAGACCTCATATATATCTCATAATTTATTTTCCTCGCTCTGGTAACAAGGAAAAGCGAGGCGTTGAGTTGCGCCACTTAACACGCAACAAAAATATTCAATGAGAACGGATTATCTGAACGCAAGGTTCCCACGTACCTTTAACCTAGCCTGCTAACAGAAGCATTAGCTATAGCTATAGTTAATAAGTAGTATGGACTTAATTATATTTCTGCTACTGCTATAAATAATAATAGGAATATAGTTAAGAAATATATACAACCCTTTTGGGAGACTACTATAGTGAATTCGATGTATTTATGAAGTGTAAGTAGCAAATTCTTGACACCAAAATTTCAATCTTTGTGAAATCAACATGAATTTGCATACAAAAAGCGCTATCTTTTTAGCATAAATCGATTTACCTATTCTCTTTCAAAAAGATTTTCCTTTTCAACTTCAAAGCCGAGTTATTTGTAAACAAAGTAAAAATTGCTTGCTCTTGGGTATTACCAAATAAAAGTTACGCCTTTGCTTGAATATCGTTTGCCACAAATTTGTTATTATTTGTCAGTACATACTCGAATAACTTAAACCTAAACTTAACGAAGGTTTCTCTGCATAATTTTTTCAAATCACTTTCTATCCAAACAATATAACAATTCTAAAGTATCTTTATTTCACATTTAAGCCATAAAAATAAAAATACTTTTCCTCTTTCAAGTAGGTATCCTTTAGACATATCGTGACGAGGCGTGTCGTGGCGCAGCGTAACAAGAATGTGACTGTAACCGACAAGTTCAGGGTTCGATCCCCAGTCGATAAAATAAAATATTTAATATTTTCAATTTAAATATTTAATGTTTCATTTCTTCGCTCTGGTAATAAAGCAAAGCGCGGCGGTGAGTTCCGCCACTCAACACGCAATGCCTCAAATTCGGAACACTAGGTTCCCGGGTTCCCTCTGCCTACCCTGCCTCGTGCGGGATACAGCGTGAAGCTATATATAAAAAAATCTTAAAAATCCTTTAGGCAACCATAAGGCTTAATAATATAAACCATGCATTTATAGAGTAGCAACCTTTGAAACTAAACTAAACATCGGCTGGTGGCAAGAGTAGTAAATAAACATTGAAACTACTAAATATATTTACTTATTATGTAGGAATATTTAGATGCGCATTGAAGTGTAGCTCTAGTTATGCTTTTACTTTTGAATACGGATCCACTACAAAAAAATCAGCCACGGAGAATAAACAGACAATCCCGAAAATCGAAAAACTCCCTAGGGCATATCATAGTACACATTTTTACTCTTTGTAAACAGACTCACTACAAACAATGTATACTTCAATCTATTAACAATACAAACCATTGTTCTACAAAATTTAGAACAAACTGATAAAAAATGTAATAAAAAAATATTCTATATTCATTATTTATTGTGCCAGAGAGATATATGTCACAAAAATTAATATTTAGTAAAAATCTGCAGTTAGTTAATAATTGGAATTGGGGAGAAGTAATTCTTCCTGTATAAGTAAGTATTATTATTTACTTATTATGTAAAAGGCAAGGCAAACGAGCGTACGGGTCACCTGATGGTAAGTGATCACCGTCGCCCACGGCCCCGTGTAACACCAGGGGAGCTACAGGTGCGTTGCCGGCCTTTGAGGTGTATGTAGACGCGCTTTTTGAAGGTACCCATGTCGTATCGACCTGGAAATACTGCCGCGGGTAGGCCGTTCCAGAGATGTATGGTGCGTGGAAGGAAATTCCTACGGAACCGCACAGTAGTAGATTGCCACGTATCCAGATGTTGTGGATGGTATAGTAACTTGTGGCGGACTGTGCGGTTAGAAAATTCGGCGGCAGGTACCAAGTCAAACAGTTCTCCAGAACACTCCCCGTGATAAATGCGGTAGAGAACGCACAGTGAAGATACGTCTCTACGCAAAGCCAAAGTGTCAAGCCCCTTACAGATCATTGGGTCCCCAACGATTCGAACGGCTCTACGTTGTACACGATCAAATGGTTCAAGCTGATACTGGGGTGCACCAGCCCAGAGGTGAGAACAGTATTCCATATGAGGCCGAACCTGGGCCATATACAGGGCCAGACGGTGTTTTGGCGTGAAATACTGTCTCGCTCTGCTGATGACCCCCAGTTTCTTCGAGGCCAACTTGGCCTTGCTTTCCAGATGATCGCGATACTGGCAGTCGTTCGAAAAGCTGAGGCCCAATATACTGATACAGGGCGCGGCTTTAAGGGGAGTGTTCTCGAAAACTGGTGATACGACAAATGGGGTTTTTTTAGTGGTTAACGCGCAGACTTGTGTCTTCCAGGGGTTGAATTGAACTAGGTTCTTTTCACCCCATACGGAGACATTGTTGAGGGATGCCTCAACGGAAGACACAAGTTGATTTCGGCACTGGTCGACGTTTTCCCGAGAAAGACTTGCACGGCCGGAGTATACAGCGTCCACAGTACTATCATCCGCATAACAATGTATGTTAGAGTCCTCCAACATATCATTGATATGCAGAAGAAATAGAGTAGGGGACAGCACGCAGCCTTGGGGGACGCCAGCGTTCACGGGCATAAATTCAGAGCAAAAACCGTCGACAGCGACCTTGATGCTGCGCCCAGTGAGAAAGCTAGCGATCCACTTGCATAAATTCTCGGGAAGCCCGTAAGATGGAAGTTTCGCAAGGGGCGCCCCATGCCACACACGATCGAAGGCCTTCGCCATGTCCAGACTAACTGCCAGGCCCTCTCCCTTACTATCAATAGCTGCAGCCCAGCGGTGGGTTAGGTAAACCAGAAGATCACCGGTTGAGCGACCCTGACGAAAGCCATATTGGCGGTCGTTAATCAATCGATGATCCTCTAGATAAACCAAGAGCTGGCTATTGATTAAGCTCTCCATAACTTTGGAGAGCAGGGAGGTGATAGCAATAGGCCTGTAGTTAGTTGGATCGGAGCCATCGCCTTTTTTCGGGATCGGGTGGATAAGAGCGCTCTTCCACGAATCTGGGACTACGCCGACTGAGTAAGAGTGCCGAAAGAGACGCGTTAGCACCGGAGTCAGCTCAGGAGCACATGAACGGAGCACAAGAGGAGAGATGCCATCTGGCCCACTCGACTTGTGAATGTCCAAGGAAGAGAGAGCTCGCCTAACAGCTTTCTAACTGATTTTAACGTCAGGCATTGAACTGTGACACCGCGGGATGGTTGGCGGCGTTGCTCCTTGGTCATCCATAGTCGATAGTTTGAGGCAAAGAGAGCGCCCAGAAGATCGGCTTTCTCTTTCGCCGTATGGACCAAGATGTCATTCTCCGTGCGCAGCGGCGGAAGCGAAGGCTGGTTAAAGTTGTTTAGTGCAGCCTTTGAGAGGGCCCAAAACTGGCGATTTCCCGACGGGTAACTCTCAAGCTTCTCGCCGATTTTAGCGATGTGCTCGGACCTTGCTCTGGCAATTTGCCACTTAAAGTACCTAGAGGCACGGTTGTACTTTCTTTTTAAGGTTTTCACCTTTGGATCCTTAGTGACAAGTGCCTTGGCCCAGGTTCGATATGCCTCGCGCTTGCCAGAAGCAGCAAGTTTGCAAGACGTATCAAACCAAGGCTGTGACTTGCACCGATTGGCACTACAGAGCTAGGAATGTAAAGTTCCATTCCCTGCAGAACCACGTCGGCAACAGCAGCGGCACAAGCACTAGGATCATCAGAAGAGAAGCAAACCGGCCCCCAGGGATAAGATGAGTAAAATGTGCGCATATTTACTTATTATGTAAATAATAATACTTATAAAGGAAGAGTGTGCAGTAAGAGAGGCAGGGAAAGTCCAAGGGGTGGACCTTAGAAAATACAGTATCAATGATACTGGAGGAATATTATAACACACAAAGACCATATGTGAAGTGGTTGATGATAGTCGACAACGCGAAAGAGTTAAGCTGAGACCAAAGCAATTGGTACAATAATATGAATATAGATTAAATATGTTAACGTTTGGAAATCAACTGGGCGTCATATTCTTGGAAATGTAACGAATTATGATATGTGGTTCATATTATGTTCTTATATAAATTATGTACTACTATTCAATATATGTGCTTGAACATAGTGCAGAAACAGTAAACTCTATACAGTAACAGTGAAACGTTATGAAAAACGATCGAGTGCGAATTGGACTCACCCATCGAGGGTTACGAACCAATTTAAAGATTGTAGGACATGTTAAACAATTTATAAAAACTGACAATCTTAAGCTCACCCTATAGATTGAGAGGATTTACACTTATTTTACTTATAAAGAACTTCAAGTATAAGTTTTTATTAGTTTTGGTCTAAGTGAACCGGAAGTTTGTGCGCTCTCTTTGCTTCAAGCTCGACTATGAATGATCGAGGAACAATGCCGCCAACCATCCCGCGGCGTCAGAGCTCAATGCCTGACGTCACAGTTAGCCAAAACGCTGCTAGGGGAACTCTGTTCTCCATACACAAGTCGACCCAATGATCTGTGAGGTGCTTAATACTGTGGCCCTGCGTAAAGACATCTCCTCTATGCTTTATACGGTCTCTACCACATATATCACGGGGAGTGTTCTGGAGTACTATTTGATTTGGTTTCTGCCACTGAATTTTTTTACAACACAGTACGTCACAAGCTCAGATATCATTCTCACCATCTAGATACGTGGAACTCTACTACGGTGTGGTTTCATAGGTAATTTCTTCTACGCGCCACACATCTGTGGAATGGCCTACCTGCGACAGTATTTCCAGATCGATAGAACATAAAGGAAAAGCACGTCTATAGCTACCTTAGAGGCTGACATCGCACCTGTAGCTCTTTTGGTGTGACACATGGCCGTAAGCAGCGGTAATCACTTACCATCAGTTGACCCGTACACTCGTTTGCTTTATCTTTTCAATAAATTAAAATACTTAAAAGAAAAAACAAGCCAAATAATTCAATAAAATATGACAAAGTTGAGACTTTAATTCGTTTGCAGTAGGTCCCGACTATCAATGATCGATTTGAGTTTTTTTTGTAATTATTTTTTTGTATGTATTTTAATCTCTTATTTAATGGCAAATATCTTAAATGTATGTCCTTGGCAAGTGCCCTATACGTTCTGATAATACAATTAATTTCACACAAAATGCAACAAAAATGATACGTATATGCTCAAAGCTTTTCATAGCATTGACTTATTATCTATGCTTCAAAGGATTAGAATATTTAATATTAATTGATATACATATATACCTTCACGCAATTTCGAGGTAAATGGTTACAATAAATGGACAGACAAACAACAAATTGATCCTATAATAAGTAGATAAGGGTTCAGTTTTTTTCCTTTTGAGGTCAACGAAACCCTAAAAATGAGTAATAATATATTTTATGAAATATTCGCATCTCTCAAATAATTTGAATAATGACGTCATTTTATACAAAATGATGATTATATGCAATAATCATTTAAATAAGTATGAAATACTGGTATACTCTTACTTATGTTATAAATGCTTTATTAAAAATCAAAGGTACAACAACATGGTTAACTTTATGGTCTCTATTATTCTTATTATAATGCTTACGGAAGAACAGACAAAAAATCTTAGAAATGTTGGTAGTATAGTAAAGATAATTGGTTAGTAAATAAATTAATTGATGTAAATCAATATTCAGAAATCAACATAGATTTATTAAAAAAAAATATCTTCGTGGCGTACAGTGACGGTAGCTGACTATAGTTGAACGCGGTTGTAAATTGGATTCCTTGAACCTGACTGACTTGACTGTTCTTGAATCGAGTATTCATTGTTTCTATTTTCTTGATTTAGTTTATTTTTATCTAGTTTTAGTAGCCCAAGTTGACACGCGGCGTTAAATTCAATTACTATGCTATGTTTCGAACTCTACCAAATAGTAATGAATGAAAAGTCTTGCTTCAATAAAACACTTAAATATTAAATACAGCCAATGAACATTTTCTACTTATTTCTTATATAATTATGATATACTCAAGTTTTCCAATTTTAGACTCTTGTTACATTGTTATCTTAGCGGATTAAGGTAAGCGGAAATGAGTTTTTATCAGTGCTATTCACTATTAGTGCTATTCTTTTCATCAGTTACCACTGAGCGTTGGAAAGTTTGTGGCTTTGAAAATCTCATGCACACTTAAAAACGTAAAACAAGTCCTAGAAGTGGAAGAGCGCTCTTATTCACCCGATTCCGAAAAAGGTTATGGTTCCGATCTAACTAACTACAGGCCTAATTCTATCACCTGCTCTCAAAAGTTATAGAGAGCATAGTAAATAGCCAGCTCTTAGTTTATCTAGAGGATCACCGATTGATTACCGCATTTATCACGGGGAGTGTTCTGGAGAACTGTTTGAGTTGGTACATGCCCCCTGCCGTATCCGCACAGTACGTCACAAGTTAATGTACCATCCACATCATCTGGCCACGGGGCACTAATATGCGGTTTCGTAGGAATTTCCTTTCATGTGCCACACATCTCTGGAACGGCCTATCCGCAGCAATATTTCCAGGTGGATACGACATCGGTACCTTCAAAAAGCCCGTCTACCTCAACCTCAAAGGCCGCCAACGCTCCTATAGCTCCCCTGGTGTTTGTGTATCTTGAGTGATCACTTACCATCAGGTGATCCGTACGCTCGTATGCCTTTCCTTTTCCGTAAAAAAAAAGTCTTTGTTATCAAATATTCCCAATTTACAGAAAAGAGAGGACTCTTCCCAGTGGTCGTTTTCAACTAAAATTACTACTTATAAAGTAGATATATGGTAAAACCACCTAAGCAGCTGCAGAATACATGGTACCATGGTATGGGCAATGGAAATGCTTGTTTGGTTACTTAACATAACTCCTTTCTATTCTATAACATTATTACATATGCGCAGACTGACAATTTATTTATTCTCTTACTTCACCCATTCCAGTTTCTTATTAATTTTGAGACAGCAAAGGCGACCCTTAGAGAACAATACTGGTTTACGGTGGCTGCTTGTTTGCTGAATTCAATTAGACAAGTGATCCCTTTGGATATATTACTTGTAAGTGGATATTGAACGCATGGTCCAATAAACACATGGTTTTTAATAAAGGCTTGATCTGAAGAGGTGCTTGACCTCGGAAGTGATCTTGAAAGGTGCATGACCTTGAAAGATTTTGTGAAGAGCGCTTGGCCCTGCAATCAGATGGGACGCCTTCTCACTATTCCGTATACAGGGTATATATGTACCTTATGATCTGAATAGCCAAACAAATCAAAATGTATCTCCAGAATTTGGTGCGCTAGTATCCGACTGAACGTGGTCGAATAAGAAAATTTTACGGTGTTAAAAATTAATGCTCCCAAAACTTCACTTTTATTTTTATGTATTTTTTGCTATACTTTTTTATTAGTCTAGAGTTCTTACCCACAAAAAGATAGCTATGTAGTGTAAGGATTTAAGATATTCCATTTCACACTTCATGCAAAATTTTGACCTCCAAAATCGTGCAAGTTGTATTTTGAAAGTGGATACTACATTTTACATATTAGTAAATTTATCACAATGTAACACAAATAAACTAAATAAAATTTAGAAGAAAAATCAGAGTGAAACTAGAAGAGGGTAGATAATTACGTAGTTAACGCTTTTGAAATGTTGAAGCATCCTTTGGTGTAAACATAACAGTAAGACACTTTAACACTTCAACGCGTAGAGACTGCACAACGTTATACTGATCTCGTTAATAACGCCCTTCACCTCCTCACACTAACTAGAACTTCCACCGGAAGCTCAAAATATTATCTATATAATTTAATTTATTTAACTGCTCGATAAATAATGCTCGACAAAACTAAGAAATTTATACTCATTCTAAGCACGCTGTACGCGCTGTACCTATTCCCCATACGGTAGTATATAGAACCCAAAACCTGCCATTTATAGTCACGCGTTGGTTTCGCTACGCCACGACCGGCTCACGACCAAAATATTGGCATAAATTTATATTATTACCAATCCATCAAGAATACAATAAAATTATACCTGCACGCTGTCTGTGCCTGGAAGATATTTGAGAGAAACTTATTGTGGTAATTTATAAATACAATAAAACTTAAAGATTCTTATTGTTTCGTTAGCGGGCTGAAAGAATTTAAGCTACCTCGCTAGCTAAGCTATGAGACCATAGACAGTTTTGATGTCCAGTCGCTGTTCAATACGTATACTTATTAATAACTGCATCAATATTATCAAGTGTAAGAAACGAGGAGAACGATGAAAAAAGAACCTATAGAACATCTTAAACTTTTAGGATACTGCCTTACATCTGAATATGTAGTGTTCAATCAAGAATTTTATTTACAAATAGATGCCATTGCTATGGCCTCGCCTGTGTCCCCGGCAATAGCAGATATATGTACATATATGTATGTGGAGGACTTCGAAGAGATGTCTTTTAGCTCTGCACCAAGTGTATCTAGGATATATAAGTGGTACGAGTGGTAGATGATATTTTCATAATTTTACCTAAGGATTTGTATTCCTAAACCATCCAATTCTATTAATAATAATATTCAGTTCACGAGTAACTCGAATTTTGGATTTTTTATACTAGGCTCTAATTATCTTGCTTTTTACTACTTGCTGTTTGAATTACAACACGTGGTAATATCAAAGTAGCCTGGCAAAAGCCGTAAAGCCAGTTCAAAGTTCTGACAAAAAAAAATGAAATTTAAAATTTAAATATAATGGAAAATATAAATTCAAGAATCGTTTATACACCCGACAGTATATGAATATTAATTTTATAAGGCAAACATTTTAAGCGTTTCCATTTTTTTTCTCCACTTATAAACTATCAGATCCTACGTATAATTAGTTATAATACTTAGGATAATAATATAATCTTATAAATTAAATATATTAAAAATTATACCGAATACATACTTCTTAATACATTCGATAGCACAGAAAACAACCAAAAATAAGAAAAATAGCTTGAATACATTTAAAAAAAATAGTCAAATGCGAGTCACATTTGCCCACGGAGGGTTCTTTACCAATTTAAGGATTTTAGGTTAACGGAAATTACAACTAACAAAATTAAAGGAAATATAGATTTGTTGATTCTTAATATAAAAGTAAATTACAGTTTTTCTCATTTGTTCCTTAACTGGACTGCAAGTTTCCAATTAGATTTACTATATATTTTGATAACGCGGCAAATTCCACATAAAATGCGAAAAGCTATGCAAATGCTCATATCTTTTGATTGAATTGACTAAGAAGTTTAATTTTTTCTGTAACAGTGACCGTCTGTGACCGTAGACATGAATATTTGATATTAGTTTCAGCTTGATACATCCACGCAATCTCGAGATAAATAGTCTTGAAAGACGGATAATAAAGTGATCCTATAAGGATTTCATATTTACCTTTAGGGCTAACTCTAAAATCCTTTTATTTACTTATATAAATACATAATTATACATCCGACTGGCATACGTTAATTAGAAGCGTTATTCAATAACCATTAATTACGGCATGTTGATTGAATGATTGGTCAGAATGCGAAAAAACCCCCGAACGTAAAATTAAATAACCGATGAAAACGTTTCACCAATACGATCACATAAACCCTAATTGCAAAGTGTTCTATATAGGAGATGACATTAAATTAAACAAAATAAAATAATTTTGTTTCATTTCTGACGAATATTGGTAAAATAGTTGTATAATTATTAATCATTTGTATAATGATAACTTTGCATATAACAATACAATTAAGTTGGAGACTTAAATTCTATTGTGTTTAATACTTTATAGAACATCACTATCTTCTAGAACCTAACTTTGACATAGATATGCATATAGAAGAACATTTTAGATAATTTAAATCTTTGACAAAGAAAAAAGTCAGTCAAGTCAGTGATAAAGGTTTTAACTGGACTGATAAAAGTATACATACATTGCTCATTAATAATATATAATATAAAATTCAATATATGTAATGTAGAAATCAATTTAAACCATTTTGTTTAATAGGAAATATAACAAAACAATATTTCAGTAATATTGATTTTAATGCCAAAGCGAAATCTTAATTACAAGTTACACAGTCGTTGACTAATTGGTTTGTAGAGCGATAGAAATAGAGTGATCAACGTGTGTACATTAGTCAACCATCAATCGTGAAGGAAGTGAGTAGTGCCAGTGCAGGCAGGTAATTTGTTCCGGAATTGCATTGTACCTACGACGCCTGAAACTCATTTCATTTTTACTCTTGAAATAAAATTTGTTAAAAGAATATATTCAATATTTTCAACTTTATTTTATTTTAATTTTAACCTCCACATACCTCCAATACAAAATTTGATTATATTTAATAAAATATTAATTTTAACGGCCTCATAAAGAGCGGTTTTACACCATTAATTTGAAAGAAAGCAGTCGCCAAACCTTAGGAGCTATGTAAAGGTGTGCGCGATGTGCGCGTGTGTATATATTTATTTATTTATTTTTTTCAGCTTCACGCTGTATCCTGCACTAGGCAGGGTAGGCAGAGGGAACGGAAGTGAAACCTAGTGTTATGACACTCCGTTCCACTTCCGTTCCCCACTTTCCGCCGAATTTGAGGCATTGCGTGTTGAGTGGCGGAACTCAACGCCGCGCTTTGCCTTATTACCAGAGCGAAGAAATGAAACATTAAATATTCAAATTGAAAATATTAAATATTTCATTTCCTCGACTGGGGATCGAACCCAAAACCTGTCGGTTACAGTCACACTCTTGTGCCGCTGCGCCACGACAGGCCTCAAAAGGTGTATATATTTAGTATATATATATATATATATATATATATATATATATATATATATATATATATATATATATATATATATATATATATATATATATATATACATTTTTATTTTATTTTATAGTATAATAGTATAACAAAAAATACACACACTGAAAAAAAAATAAGTTTTTTTATATTACTCAGACAATGTAATAATCTGTTTGAGTTTTATTTCTACCATAATTCTTCCACAAGACAGACAGTTCAGTCAAACAAAGTGCGCTCAAATATAAAACTTCAATTTCGACGAACCCGCCACGTGCGGCGCCTTCGAATAAATACGCCCTTTGATCTGACCCTTCTTCATTGTGGGTACATTGGTTGTTTCATTATTGCGTATTCAATACTAGATTGTCATATATATGGTTCGAATATTAAAGAGTAAAAGCTTATGGTGTATGTGTATATATATATATATATATATATATATATATATATATATATATATATATATATATATATATATATATATATATATATATATATATATATATATATATATATATATATATATATATATATATATATATATATATATATATATATATATATATATATATATATATATATATATATATATATATATATATATATATATATATATATATATATATATAAAATCAAAATCAAAATATTCTTTATTCAATTAGGCCATTTAAGCACTTTTGAATCGTCAAGTTACATATAAGTGTCTGTGGTTCTCTTTTCAAAATATCAATTAAAGTAAATATATAACATAGCTTCCTGAGTGAGTACCAACAGCATTTAATCCCACGCACTCTTATCGTTGTAGTATTCTTGAATAGAATAATATGCTTTGCCTAACAATATATTTTTAAATTTTTGAAGTGGCAAATTTAAAATTACTTATGGAATTTTATTATACATACGTGTACCATGTCCCATAAAAGATTTACTAACTTTTTGAAGACGAAAACTAGGAGTTATCAGCTTGTTTTTACTTCTTGTATTAATATCATGTCGGTCACTGTTTTTTAATAAATTGTGGCTATTTTTCCGAACAAGTATTATATTATCATATATGTACTGTGATGCCACCGTAAGAATACCCGTTTCTTTAAAAAAATCTCTCAGGGATTCCCGAGCTCCCATGCCGTAAATGGCTCGGACTGCTCTTTTTTGTATTACGAATAAAGATTCGATATCTGCAGCATTGCCCCATAGTAATTTTCCGTAGGACAATATGCTATGAAAATAGCTAAAGTAGACTAGGCGTGCAGTATCAACGTCCGTAAGCTGCCTCACTTTTCTAACAGCATATGCAGCGGAGCTCAGTCTGCCCGCAAGAGAACAGATGGGGGCCTCATTGTAGTTTCGAATCTAGGGTTACTCCCAGGAATACCGCGGTATCACAAAAATTGAGAATTTTGTTATCCACGCTTAAATTAAGCTTCTCTTTCCTAACATTCGGCATAGTAAATTCTATACATTTTGTTTTTTGTGCGTTTAATACTAAATTATTAATATTAAATCAGTGAAGTATTTGCAACAGCGCACTATTCACTTTGTCATAGTTTTTTTATAACGATCCACTTTAAAAATTAATGAAGTATCATCGGCAAATAGTACCACATCGCAGAAAATATTAATGCAAAAGGGGAGGTCATTTATATAAATTAAAAACAAAAGAGGCCCTAGAATCGATCCCTGTGGGACACCCATCCGCAGAACGCTACCGGAAGACTTAACATTATTTAAGGTAACGTGCTAAATCCTGTTTCTAAGGTACGAAGCAATGAGATCACGAGCACTGCCTTTGACTCCATAATGGCTAAGTATATATATATATATATATATATATATATATATATATATATATATATATATATATATATATATATATATATATATATATATATATATATATATATATATATATACATATATACTATCACCATATAAATTATAGATCCATTTCAATATTTTTGGCAATGTAACAACAATGTGTAATGAATGACAATAACATTCATATATCATGAATAATTCTTAAGCATGGTAACCTGAAAATTCAATCTCCGAACAATGGAATCGTATTAGCATACAAAAGGTTTCACATATTTTACGCAAATCCGTTATATTTCGAGTTATCTCCTAACAAAAAGGCACGGCTTCTGACCTGAGAAATAAATTTAATTTGAGACAACGTTTTGCTTTGAAATATTACACGTTAATTGACACTGGAAATTGGAGATTTGTTGACGTTGTTATGAAAATGTAATAAATCTCCCATAACACCCTTACTTTTATACAACAAACTAGAATGAAATACCGCTTAATATTGAAGTTCCTAATGTATATATTTTCAGCTTCACACTGTGCCCTTCACATGGCAAGGTAGACAGAGGAAGCTTGAGGGGAACCTAGCGTCAAGACACTGTTCTGTTCCCCTTTTTCCGCCGAGCGAAGAAATTAAAATATCTACATTCAAAATATTAAATATTTCACAACCTGTCGTTTTTACAGTTACACGCTTGTGCATTTGCGCTATGACAGACCTCAGTGTCCTAATATTTATAATCGTAAATCTTCATTCATACCAAAATGTACTCTACATTGTATATACAAAAAATTTGCCAACAAGTAAGCTTTACGTAATTATTCTGATTCTAAGACCCTAGTGAAATTCTAATTTACATTAATATTCAATTCATAAGTCCACTTAATTATTCTGCATCATATCGTATCTGCTATTCTAATTGAGTTACTACGATGCCAGTTCCTATATCTATTCTATATTATAAAAACTGGTGTCTTCTTTTTTCTTATTTGAAAAGGGCTGCTCTCACTTGTTCTTTAATCGTACTAGCGTCAGTATAGATTTAAGGGCTCTCAATAGTATTTTAGAGTAAAGGTTTCGATGTTTAAGTCTCTTCGGAAGACTCAAATTCGGAAGTTATCTGTGTTGATGGATGCGGATACCTAAGATTAATTACACTTTCTTATTAATTAATATTCCCGGCTGTGGTTTTTTTTGGTGATAGTGGGGATTCGAGCGATTATATAGAATTCATGGACTGGCAGATATAAGCAACAATATAGCTTAGTTGATCAGAGCGCTTGGACGGTTTCCAAAGAGGCGCGGGTTTAAAGCACGTTTCCCCCCAATTCCACGTCAAAAATTTTAACGTTTTCTAAAAAATGTATTTTCTTTCCTAATTGTGAAATATCACTTTAAATTTGTGTAAAATAATTTCGATACTTTAACATATTTATTCATTTACTCTGTATTACTGCTGTTTAGCCTTATTAGGCCTGTCGTGGCGCAGCGGCACAAACATGTAACTGTAACCGATGGGTTGTGGGTTCGATTCCCACTCGAGGAAATGAAATATTTAATATTTTCAATTTAAATATTTAATGTTTTCATTGAGTTCCGCCGCTCAACACATTATGCCTCAAAATTCGGCGGAAAGTGGGAAACGGAAGTGGAACGGAGTGTCTTAACACTTGGTTACCAAGTTCCCTCTGCCTACCCTGCCATGTGCGCGATACAGCCTGAAGCTGAGTACTGCTGTTTAATTGTTGTTCTATATAATCTGAATCATTATGAATCGATAATGATATACCTACTTATAGACAAGTGTCTATAAGTAGGTATATAAAAATGTTTGTTATCAAACTCGACAATAAGGACTGTAGACATAGTCATAAATTATACAAATTTAATTAACAATATAAAATAGACATGAGATTTGTAACGTAATTAAATTTAGTCTAATAGCAACTTACTTCATCCACTAAGTGCGAGTCGTCTACTCAGCAAATCAAACACAGAGCGAAAATGAATTAAGTTAGCAACTCTCTAAGCCGTTTCTCTCCAGGTCACGCTTACTCGCGTCCTTAATTGGACCTTAACGTAACTTGTCGTGTACAACTCTATAAAGATGCATATATTGTGATATTTTTTTTTTCCATCACCTGAATTTCAACTATTCTTTTTTTTATATTTCTAAATAAATTATATATAAAAGTATAAATCAAACCTACAACCGTAGTGTCTTCAATCCTATGCTTGTCCTCGCCATGACTGCCTTATATAAATTCAATTATTAAATAAGAAGTTACTCTTCACCTTTTTAACATTAAACAATTTTCCATCGGGTCACTGCAGTTGCCACAGTTGCCTGAGAAGATCCGGCGAAAATCAGCAGGACACATCTATTCTTTTTATCTATCATTTACAGCTTGACATTTAAGTAAATATGTTATTTAACTGAAATATAACAACAACGTATAGTATAGTGATGTGTGTCTAAGTAGTGAGAGTGATATTAAGTGTATGACCAGATCACACAGTTAACTAGAACACTCACTCATGATAAACGCGATAGAGAGCGCATAGCAAGGAAACGTTTAAAGCCAAAATGTTAAGCCATTACGTTAAGCCACAGATTATTGTGTTCCTAATGATTTGAACGTCTCATAAAATAGTTCGAGCTGATACATCAGCCCAGAGACGAGAACTGTACTCTATATGAGGCCGAAGTTTCGTAATCGGTATACAAGGCCAATTGCTTTGACGTAAAGTACCATGTCGCTTTGCCGATTACCCCCAATTTCTTTGCGGCCAACTTGGTCTTGCTTTCCAAATGGTTACGCTAGTCGCTCGAAAAATACCCAATATAAATAGGGTTTTTTTTTATGGTTAACTACAATGGTTCGTGTTAATATATATTAATTCTGGGCGTTATATTTTTGTTAACATAATTATGTAACTTTACACTTTATTTTTATCAGAGTTGACCACGAACCGCTGAACATTTTGTATATATATTATTATATTATATTTAGGCTATAAAATTTAAACTCGTATTATAAATTTGTAAACTTTGTAAACAACTATACATACTAATGTATGAACTACGACACAAACTTAGGAGACGAGAGTAACCTATTATAACTGTTGACATATAAAATAATGAAAATACACAAAATATTGAAATATTTTTGAGATATCCATAAAATAAACTCGTTTACAGTTACACTATGTATGTTAAGCATAGAGGTTACCGTAATTATATTTGTGTACAAATGATGTATTTTTAACCAATTCGTTATATTAGATATATGAAAATAAAAATAACTATTATTTTAAACTAACGTATTGACAATGAAAACGAACGAATGAAGGTGACGCTGAAACGACAGATGATAGCTAAAAAGACAGACGGGAGCCATGGCCTAGCAAGCCAAACCCGGAAAATTAAAAAAAAATACGAGAGGGGAGACGGAAATCCATCGGTCGATAAAACAGCTACCTTGGCGAATGAATCCTTACATATCCCAAGGTGAGCCACCTTGTGAGAAATGCCAGGAGTCCATTAACATCAGGACACCTCTTAGAAACCCTAGCCTAAGTAACTCTACCTGAAAAGTACATGACAAAAACTTGGCGATTCTGTTAGAACATCCAGGATTGAAGCAAGTTCTTAACAGCCAAGTAGATGCTTACAATCTATACATATATACATATATCTATGAGTGTTGTCCATCACAAGACTACTAAGCTAAATTTAAATTCAAATATTCTTTATTCAAATAGGCTTTAGCAACCACTTTTGAATCGTCACAAACATAAAATCTACTTCTGATCCTGATGGTATCATTTATATAGCTTATAAAAAATGCTCATCAATTCGTAAATACCTTCATAATATATTTCTTAAGATTTGGTCAAAAAAGCAAATTCCAAAATGTTTCCTGAAAGTAATTTTTGTTCTGGTTGGCGATTGGAGGTTGCGTGGAGCGACTTCCCCTAGAAGTACTACCACGCAAGTGGTGGGAGCAAGACCTGTCTTATGGTCCCTGCCCCTGGGGTAAAACCCGGCAGCAGATATACTGGCCCTCCTGGTATGACCTTAAGGTTGGTACAGAAGGACAATATAGCATAAACGGCTAACCGTTTCTAAGGGCTAACTCTCGAAAGAGTACCTTACCGGCAGCAATACGCCTTTACACATAAAATTCGTATCTTCCGTCTCTGCTAAACACGCTTCCCAGATGTACTACCTCATTTACATGTTCTAATATCCTATCATTTACACTGATCTTGTATTTTTCTTTCTTCATTGCTTTCAAATATCAGAATCTTCGTCTTATTCGCATTCTCTTTCTTACAACCTTTTTTTCTTAAAATGTTTTTCAAGTCCACAAAAGCACAGTAGATTTTTTGGTTTGCTGCCAAAAACTTTTCTGTTATCATGCGGAGGGGAAAGATCCCTACACTCTCTTCCAGGTCTAAAGCCTTCCCGGGCCTCCCAGAACAGCCTTTCGGATCTTTTTTGCATTCTTCTCGCTAATATTTTACCATAAATTTTACTACCTAAGCTAATCAAACTGATAGCCCTATAGCTTACGCAATCTATATGTGTACCTTTGCCTTTATACAAAGGCACGATCACTGCACCCCGCCAATTGCCTGGGACCTCCCCCAATTGCAAGCATAAATTGCACAAACACCAGAACAGGTCCTAGTCGCGTGGCTCACCATTTTTAATCATCTGGGCAGTAGCTTCATCTGCTCCCGCTGTCTTACCACATTTCAAACTTCGTATGGCACTCTCAACTTTTATACTGATTTCGCCGTCAGCTACATCAAGACTTAGCGTTTCGCTGTTACTTGAGGCAGAGGCGTCATCACATTCATATATCTCCTTGTAAAATTCCGCCCACCGCTGTAAAACCTATGGTGGTTCTGTTTAAAGATCACCGTCCTTCGAAAACAACCGTTTCATTATACAGGTAAGCGAGCAACTCCGAGGACCACTTACCTCTCGCCACAAAAGCTTCGTATTTTCCCGAAAGTTGTTCGTTTACCTTCACCTTCATCTCTTTCTTACTCAGAGTTTTCACTCTTTATCTTTATCAGCATTTTTTGTACTTTTTGTTTGGTGTTTTTGCAGCTTCTACTTTTTTTTTTATTATCTCTCTCATGCTTTTATCCTTACACCAGGCTTTATAATCCTACCATGCTTTCTACTTTCTTTCTACTGCATTTTTTCCTTCAACATCCTACCATTTGTCTCGCTTTTTGTTAAAGCTTCTTTTCCCTTTACCACATACCTCTGCCGCTACTTCCGTCAATCCAATCCTTAGGTGCTGCCAGCATACTTCAATATTTCCATTTCTAGATTTGCAGCTGTCTAACTTCGTGGAAATTCTTTCTTGATACTCCTCTCTGATCGGTGGATCTTGAAGTTTCCAGCTTCTTATGTGATAATTTGGTACCGAGCTTGGACAACCAGTGCGGCTGCGCCAACCTGTGAACAAACCCCTTATTATATCTACGACTAGATAATGGTCTGTTCCAATTCAGCACCCCTAAACACTCGCGTGTTCATAACTTGGCTTAAATAAGTAAATTTATTTGTGGTCAAACATCGTATTTCCAAACAAACAAATTCCTTTCATTGCAAATTTTGTCACCCTAGAACTCCTTCAGCTGTCACAGTTCCGACCCATCCGTTCAAATCACCACATATAATTAGTTTTTCATTCCCTCTGACACTAACTAGAGCGTCCTTGACACTCCCAAAACTCCTCGAGCTTTCATAATGGTGTTGAGGATACCGGCGCAAACGCCACTAACAAGATAACTCTTGTATACCCAGCTTGAAGAGGACCCAAAGCAGCCCCAAGTTAATCACCTTGTACTCTATCATTGCACTAACCAATCGAGAAGACAATAACACGCCTACGCCTCGACTCCATCGCTCGCTCAGATACGCCGGCCCAGAAAACGATCCGGTTGCCTTCCAAATCGGTCGGCCTTCCATCACATCTAATAATTCAATATTCTTTTCTTCCATCGCTCCTCTTGCATTTAAGGTAGCTTGTTGTAGGTCTGTCCTCCACTTCCCGCGGTTCCTGATATGGCGTGCTAAGTGGCGGTCCCCAATGTCGCACGCTTTGCCATCGCCGTGGGGGGACACCTTAATAGTGCGTGCTCGTGTGGTGCACATCGTCATCGCAAATCTTCCATCGTTGACCCCTGAATTTATTATGACAGAAAAAATGTGTTTCTAGATTGCTTCTGTTAGTTGTACACAATTTAAAAAAATTGTAAAGCTACGTATCATTTGTTCTATTACTTTATTTTTATGTAGACTAACCGTGGGACACTGCTTTCGTGGATGATGGAATGTTAACCAGCATTAGTAACACTACATGGAAGTAGTCTATTTACTGTTTATTATATATTATATATTTATACATTAAAATTATGTGTTTAATTTGTAAATAGTGAATCAATAATACATTTACTTTATATATTGAACATATTTAAGATATTAAAACAAGTTCCATTGAGTTTTTAATTCAATAACTGAAATGTGACGCTGCTCGTTTGTTTTATTATTTCTGAATTGAAACCAGTAATTATATACATTTCAGTTCCAAATCCTCAGACGCCTCAATGGAACTTTAGTAATAAATACTAAATAAATGTTTGAATATCGAACACAGCTAACTCAGTGTACCTTACAAATGAAGTACGGTTTTCAAAGCGTTTTGGTTATTTAATGTTCGGCCAAAGGTCAGAGTTAAACAGGAACAGAGTTCAGTTCATACGTTAAGCCTGAAGCAAAACTCGTTGCCATAGGCTACATTCTTGGAATAATAAACAAAATTTTCACCATTACAATTTATTTAACGGTAAATCATTTTCTTACATTTGTGTATTTATCTCTCTCTCTCTCAACTTCACGCTGTATCCCGCACATAGCAGGGTAGGCAGAGGGAATTTGGGAACCTAGTGTTAAGACACTCCGTTCCACTACCGTTCGAATTTGTTAAACATGTTTTTTGGAAACCCGACGTTTTAAACACTTTACAGTAGTCCATGGTCACGGGTAGACTGATATTACGAAAAGTCTACCCGAAACAAGTTTAACAAACAATATACGCGATTAATCCGGTTAAAAGTGTTTCATTTAAAAAGCATAAAATTATTCGAGTACGTCGGCTTTTATAACATTTTATTTTTTCTCCATCCACATAGGTCTGTACCTTCTTACTACTCCATCCAATTATTTTACTTTTTTTATTAACATATTGTTCCTTCTTTTATTATCATTACAGTTGTGTGGGAATTTTGGTTGTAATTTAATCATATAATAAAATATATATTATAAAGTGAATGACTTTCCTCTCCCTCTATATCTATCTATATACAAATACTCTTATAACTACAGGTCTTTTCGTAATGTAATTCAAAAACATTCAAATCGTACCGCTTTTCAATTCAAAGCGAAACGCGCTTAAATAAACAAAGAAGCATTTGACAACAACAATCACAGAAGAAGCAATTATATTTTAATAAAAAAAACTTGCTAAGAAAAAATATAGCTATACTATACTAAATTAAGATTCTTTTATAAACCGATTTTTATTGTTTCATCTAAAAGATAGATAGGTAATTAAAACTTTATGTTGTTGTGAAAATACATGATGAACATCGAGTTTAATTTTTTTGGTTTTCGTAAACGTGGACATATACGAGTACCATATACGAACAGCTGCAATTGTTCATATGTTTTCGGCGCACTCCGGTGTGTTACTACTTGCATATCACAAGCATGCGCGTCTGCTGTTATGCTGTGTTATTATAAAGTTGTTATATTTTTCGATTAAGCTACTTATCTTACAGTACACTTTATACAATTTTACAACATCTGCTATGTATATTTTTGACTCGAGATAGGCGAAGAAATTAAATTATTAAATATTTAAATTGAAAATATTAAATATTTAATTTCCTCGAGTGGGAATCTAACCTACGACTTGCGGTGACAGCCAAATATGTGCCGCTGTACCCGGACAAGCCTCAAGAATACATTATTCGTGGATCAATAGCAGTAAACGAAACCATGCACGACTTCATGGGCCATGAAGCTCATAACATAAAATAATATATTTTTTGGAGTAATTATTCATTCCTAACGTCTTTTTTGAATCTAATTGCTTTAGAGTTTACTCTGTATTATGATGACTCAAAATCAAAAATTAAGTACCTCCAACCCTAAGCTGCCACTATACCAAAATTCATTCATTTTTATGCAAAAGATTTTGTGTTATTTGTGACCATACTAAGAGACATACAAACGGACAAAAAACAAAGAGGCTTTTTATTTTTTATTATCAATATATTACAGTAACAGTAAACCTTTTTTTATATCTTTGACTTAAGCTGACTTTTCCATCATTTTATAGTAGCGACCCAATTTAATTACTCTGTTTTATTTACTAATATTAATGACAATTTATTTTAATAAATTTATCGCTTTTAAGCCGATATCTGTACATTGAAAACATTTTTTTGCTAAATTCATAAAAAAAATGTAGTAATTTTGTCGAACTAAACATTAAAATTGAAGTAACTTTTTTACAACGGATTTAAAAAAAGTCACAAATTTTTAAGAAAGGATGATAAAATGTAATAGTGAAAACTGCATTTAAATCTAGTTAACTACTTCGGAGTTTAGCGTACAAACGCATAGACAAAAAAACAAACAAATCATCAGCAGAGCGAGACAGTATTTCGCGCCAAAACACCGTTTGGCCCTGTACAGGGCCTAGGTTCGGCCTCATATGGAATACTGTTCTCACCTCTGGGCTGGTGCACCCCAGTATCAGCTTGAACCATTTGATCGCGTACAACGTAGAGCCGTTCGAATCGTTGGGGACCCAGTGATCTGTAAGGGGCTTGACACTTTGGCTTTGCGTAGAGACGTATCTTCACTGTGCGTTCTCTACCGCATTTATCACGGGGAGTGTTCTGGAAAACTGTTTGACTTGGTACCTGCCGCCGAATTTTTTAACCGCACAGTACGCCACAAGTTACTGTACCATCCACATCATCTGGACACGTGGCCTTCTACTACTGTGCAGTTTCGTAGGAATTTCCTTCCACGCACCACACATCTCTGGAACGACCTACCCGCGGCAGTATTTCCAGGTCGATACGACATGGGTACCTTCAAAAAGCGCGTCTACCTACACCTCAAAGGCCGGCAACGCACCTATAGCTCCCCTGGTGTTACACGGGGCCGTGGGCGATGGTGATCACTCACCATCAGGTGACCCGTACGCTCGTTTGCCTTGTCTTTTCCATAAAAAAAAAGAACAAAAAAAGATAATCAGATAAACAAACGAACAAGCGAACATGCAAATTTTGATAATCAATATTTTGGGCCCTATTACAATAATAAAGGCCCCTACAAGTTTTATTATATATTTGATGTAGAGACAGCGAGCAATTACAGATTTATTATAAGCATAGATAAAAAATTATATGTACCCAAAAACTATATGAAATTCTTAGTTTTCCAATTTATAAATATATTAGCATAGAAGAATAGATGTGTAGCTCCCGCGGGAAATTACTCCCCAAGTCTTATTTCTGCGTATACATAAATAGTATAGATATCTCACACACTCTTTGCGATGCTGGCGTATACATAACTTCATATTAAAAAAATATTTTGTAAATATAAGTAATAGAAAAAAAAAATTACATATAGACGGGGACGTATTTTTTTTCTATTATTTATATTTACAAAATATTACTTGAATGTTTAAATTTATTTCAATATATTTTATTACTTATTCTTGATTACCTAACTTTACACATAGTAAATTCTTATTAAATAAATGACGTTTGTTTAAAATATGATGTTTTCCTTCTTTTAATATTTTTATACTGTACATGACTTAACCACGTTTCCATTTCACACAAATGACTAGAGATAGAATGTTTCATTCTCGTACAAAGTCCACATTCTGGCGGTAAGCCTCGAGTTCCCGAGGCGTTAGTAACGTTTTGTAGTAACGTGCATTTCAACTTTAGCAGAAACTGGCGTGGGTCGCAACCGCAATAGGATTACAGACAGCCCTAGAAGCCTGAGCGCGGCGGCTAATACGATTTTATTGTCAATATATAACTTTATACAGCTTTCAACTTTACTTTCAGCCGTTTGTATACAACCCGCATATAGCGAACAGTAAATAACAACAAATGAAGAATAACGACTGATTCGTAAAAACTTTAAGCCTACAAAATAAAATATTTATTCTGGGCTATTGAATGTAAAATACAATTTGCAATAGACGGTTCTCACCATCTTAAAATATAATCTTAAATACACTTAAGTGATAATTCACACATAACATAATATATTAATATTTAACAAATACCTATCACTCTCTCTTGCCAATTCTATTAATTCTTTAAAAAATAATAAACTGAGATGTCAAACATTTTAAATAAGTATTTCAACATAAAAGTTTCCCTTAAAAAGTAATCTAAATTTAAGTAGATCTAGAGATAAATATTAAAAGAAATGCCTTTCACGGTACGCCCAAATTGTAGCATCTGTACCCCAAGATCATGGTTTGTTACGTGTTTAGATTTAGACTTCAAAATCGACGGGGTTGAATCTAATTAAGACATGCATGTAAAACTTCAGCTAAATCGGTAACCGTATATCCAATTAAACTAGCAAGATTTGATAGACATATACAATAAACCCCAGACAACCGACAGATGAAACTAAATAAAAGTTCAAATAAGAATTTCAAAAGCAGAGCCATTTGTCTAAATGATACTTACTACATATTACTACAATTTATTTACTACAATTTCAAATGTTTATATTGACCATAAAGATCCCCATCATAGTTCAGACAGATCGCGCCGTTGATTGCCGACACGCAATCGCAAATTTAGTGTTTATAAGCAGTGAAAACCCGAGTAAATTTTAATAAGCTGATTAATTGATAAATATTTATAGCCCATTATGTGATTAATCATTTTAGCAATGTATTCTTCTAAAAATAATAACAAAAACGACTTTGAGATAATAAAAACGAACAAAATTTCGGTCTGTCGACCGAGACGACTTATTTTCAGATCCCGAAGAGGTATAAATATGCAAGTCTACGGTTCCTACTAGTCCTCCTTCCTGTATATCTACAGAATGCTTCCCTTCTGGTTTTTTTGGATAGCTAAAAATATACTTTATTATAAATAGCATTTTTTTTGGATAGCTAAAAATATACTTTATTATAAAAAGCATTTATTGCTTTTTATAATAAAGTATATTTTTAGCTCTTTTCATGAAAAATAAAATTTAGTCAGTATATACCCTCAGGCACACAAGAAAATATATAACGGTGAGAATTAATAACAAATATATAAAGCAATAAAGAAATAATAAAACAAAATTACCGATTCTTCTTGTCGAACTAAGACTAAGGATATATACTAGTGGAGGAAGTACAAGTGTACTTATTTACTTAGTATATCGAAACGCCTTTCCTTTACACGACAAACTCTCACTGTCAATATAATATTTTACTTAATACTATGCTTGTATTATTATATATCTTACAATACACGGTTTTCGATGATTACTTAAATTCATGTAATAAATAAATGTTTAAGTGTTCGAGTAAATAATTGTAATGCAGTTTCATAAATTATTATGACGAGGATATTAAATGTCAATTTTTCAACGTAACGGCAACTTGCTAATAAATTATATTTACATAATATATTACATTTTTAACACAGGGCACATATAACAATGGCACACACAGGGCATTTAACACAGGGCATATACAAAAAAAAATAAAGGTGTCTCTATCATTTTAAAAACTATTAGTGAAGTCCGAGTCCGAGTGTGCAATGCACACTGCATTGCACGATTCCGGCTTAGAATAGGATCACCCTGGTACTGATGGTGTCGTAAGAGGCGACTAAAGTGCGTGTGGTAGAGTCACGTTGCCAGTAATGGCAACACGCATGGGCAGACTCGACCGGATTATTACCACCCCCGGCATTTAAGACAGGCGTTAAGTAGTGACTTTGGCCACTGCGTTTCGCATTAGGTAATGCCGGGCCCCGATGCCCTTCCACCTTAAAGGACGGCAACGCTCCTGTAGCTCCTCTGGAGTTACTCGGGGCCGTGGGCGGCGGTGATCACTTATGATCACTTACTATCAGGTGACCCGTACGCTCGTTTGCCGTCTTTTCCATAAAAAAAAAAGTTGTTTTTTTTCCAATTGAAGAGTTAATCGCCTTTAATGAATTAAGATGCACTTTTTTTTGTTAATCTTCTTGGGATTTCCATTTCCGCGTCTGAGCTGGTGGCTTTTGGTGACTCTGACATAGCTCTTTTCTTCTTTTCGTAGTTATGGTTCCCAGTTTGTTGATTTTAGTTTATTTATTAAAAAGCGGTTGATTCCAACTCCTTTTATTTTTTAGAATTTTTATTTTTAGCCTTATTGTTGTTAGTGGTATAACTACGGGTCTTACTTTCTCGCTCTTTTTACCAAGCCTTCTTACGCTTTCTATATTGTTGTTGTTACAGTTGATGTTTAGTTTTTTATTTACTATATCAACAACATTTCCCTCTATATCCCAATAGTACCTTTCGCTTTCAGCGACTCCAAATATTAATAAATACCTCTGGCTCATGTTTGTCTATAGGTTCTTTATCTTTTTAGCTTGAATTTCTAATTTTTGTTCCAAAAGCATATATTTTGTTTCCAAGGTTGCAAATTTTTCATTAATATTTTTGTTAATTGCCTCTTTGATATTTTCCTATATGTCATTCATATCTGATTTTCGCTGTCGCATTTCCTGTTGCATTTCTTTTAACATATTTTTAATTTAATCGACAATGCTCTCTTGTAAGCTATGATAAATTTAAATTGATGTATTTATTATGATAATAATGCCCTCTTGAGTCAAATATTGTGTATCACTAATAAGTACGTTCAATACTAATTGTAGTCCTGTTTTGGTTCTGCTAATCATTAACAGGTATCTCTAGGTTTATTGATTTGTGAGTTATAAGACTCACTTTCAATACGCAATTCATCAATAGCGCAGAAAATGAGGAAAAAATATATGTGTTACTTGTTTTTGTAGTTCTTCCATTTGCGTAACTTAATAACTTTATGAGATGTCCCCTAGTTTACTTTTTCTAACGTAAATTTCTTGACCAAATACAAAGAAAAAACTGTGAATGAGCCGTTGACCGTTATGACTTCACGATAATTACACGTTTTCACTAGTCTTTAAGGAAAATTTTTCTGTTACGATTTTTGTGAGATTTGAATCCGATATTAACTCCGGCACTGTGGCGCTGTCAACTCAATGGCACTATTATATAGCTAATAATTACTTTAAGACATTAAACTTGTTTCGAAGATAACGTTGAATGTGCTTTTGTTACACGTGGTAAAAGAGAAACTATTTGTAGTCATTTTCGTGAGTATTTGGTGAGTATGTATCTAGCTTTGAGAGTGAAGTGACGATATTCTTTAAAAGTTTAGTTTAAGTTCGGCTGCCGTTAATATCTATCAATTTTATATAAAAAAACCGTAGTGATAGTGAACATAGTTAGGTGATAGACTGAAAAATTAGATATGGTTGGATTAGAGAAACGGGTGTGTGCTAAACGTTGATATTATCGCTTATACTTACTTTATTAAATCTTTATCAAGAATTTAAAAAATACCCACAGGCCTGTCGTGTACACAAGCTTGTAACTGAAAACGACAAGTCGTGGGTTCAATTTCCACTTATTTAATATTTTCAAATTTAACATATAATGATTTCATTTCTTCGCTCTGATAACAAGGTAAAAACGCGGCGTTGAGTTCCGCCACTCAGCACACAATGTCTCAAATTTGGCGGAAAGTGGGGAACGGAAGTGGAAAGGAGTGTCTTAACACTGGGTTCCCGGGTTCCCTCTGCCTACCCTGCCTCGTGCGGGATTCAAGATGAAAAAAAAACAATATTATTGTACTGTGTTAAAACAGGAAAAAGACGTTTTGAATAAAACAAATTCAAATGGATTAATCGGGTTTTGATATATCGATTTATCGATTGTTAATTTTTTTGTGATGAATTAATTCAGTTAAATTTGTTTCATTTAAAATAAGTATTAATTGTGAAAATCAAAGATATTTTTAAGTAGAAAAGGGGGTTTGCAAAATTAAATGTTTTTACGAAAAAAGATTGAATAATAGAAAATTGTTATAGAACATGACAAGTGTAAACGACGCAACCTTCTCAAGAGAGGAGAAAACGCCGCCATATTGTGGTCATTTTCATGCGTTATAAGATTCGTAATTAGTACAATTTTTGACTTGGAGGCATCAAAATTTATCAGGTGCCTATAAAATATTAGAAGAAAGTGAACAAAAAACTATGTTAGAAGAATAAAATGCTGTGTCCAGATGCTGGTCTTGGCAGATGATACACAATACATTCTAATAGTGGGGAATGTTACTATTTCCACGTAGACCAACTTTTTTTATTTTAAAAATTATTCATAGTGTATATCGTCTTTCATTTCAAGCAACTTGAAGGGCAATTTGGCTACTTAAAGAAAATATCCGCTGGGGCCACAGTATTGTGGAATCTTTCATCAGTGACAGCGCCAGTAGATTACGGCACTTATTTGCTATAATGTTAGAATTTTGTGTCATCTCAAATCCTTCGAGATTGTGAAAAAAGAACAAAACATTTTTTTTTATTTTTTTATCAGAAGATTTTTACATACTTCTAGCACAATCTATCTATCTATCTTGCGTAATGCGAGGGGCAATGTCAATATATATTTAGTAAAAAACTACAACTATTTAATTAACTACTTCATCATTTTAGGAAGAAAAATTAAGGTGCTAAAAAGTAATTAAGATTCAGGTGGTTTATATGGAATAAATCCAATTCCACTCAGGCGAAGCCGCGGGCAGCAGCTAGTTCTATATAAAATTAGTGAATCCGCAAAGCTAAGTTTTTTTATTTACTAAACTATTTTTTCCGTTTCCGTTAATTTAATTTACAATATTAAGTATTGATTGATACGGAATCATCAATGGGCGAGTCCCAATCGCAATTAAACGGTTGTTTTTATATATCTCTTGTTTTTATTAACAAAAACGGTTTCTTATTATGCTTATCGAGATAATATATTATACAGAAAATTATTATCAATCTCAATAAAAATACTGAAGATTTATAATAATGAATTCCTTATTTATAAGGTTTCCATATCAATGTCATAAACTGACTATTATTGGATAAATACAAAAATAATTATTACATATACTATACCGATACATTCTTTAGTACTATTTACCTAATTTTGTAATTAATAAAAAAGTATTACAGAGTTTGTGCAAAAAATTGAAGATGTAAAGAAGGTAATAATACTGAAAGTTAAGTGCCGTAACATTTACAAGCAGCTTGAAAAAAAGACAAGGGCCTTACTTAACGGCGTCCACATTTAGGGTACTGTTACACAGGAAATTTTCTTCTATTGTATATATGTTATATTATACGTTAATAATATAATTTTATACATTTTCTTTTAACATTATTTTGTTTTTCAATCATAAATAAATAAAGTCGCAATCTGTCTCGTAGCAGTATTGTAAAATTGAAACCTTTCAAACTTTTTTTGTATACATACATATATATATATATATATATATATATATATATATATATATATATATATATATATATATATATATATATATATATATATATATATATATATATGTATATATATATGTGTGTGTATTGAATTTATTACCTTTGAAACGAAAATCCGTTACAGCAAACGATTGTGTTGTTTATGTATCAATTTGACGGCGGTCATAAAAGGAATAGCTTGATTTACCGCACAATTTTATAACTGTCCCTATTACGTACTGACTCACCTGCACAAAAACGTTTACTAAATCACAAAAATATACTTTACGTGTCAAACCGAGCTTTAAATAAAAAAAGATTTTAAAAATATTCTTCGTGTTTTATTTATTTAACAAAATATTGTGTTACATCCTTACTCAACCTTCGCTGACTACTACACATATTACTACCCACAACATTTCACACATAGATTTCTCTGGAATCTCCTCGTTCCCCACTTAGAGCAAGAATAACAACACTGCCACCGTTATTAGTTATTGCCTTTTTATTATAATAATTTAATAAAAAAAAAATATTTTTTTAAAGGCATCCTGTCAACCAGTGATCTGCCTCATCTAGACATTAAACTGGTGGTTAAGTATACGCGTTTGTATACGCCCAGTCAGATCTTGTTTTAAGGTCAGAGTAAATCCTAAGTAACTCTCCTTTTTAATCGTTTGATGTTACGTGTAGAGTTCATTAGATCACAAACAAGCGCTTTCGGGTGTTTTTCTATGCGACGAGAGTATGATTTAATTTTTTTTGCGATCTCCTCTTTTACTGTTGGAATCAGTAAATCTCGATGAAGCTGAGTATTCGTAATAAGCCACGGGGTGTTAGTTATAATGTAGAGAATATTAGATTGGAACCGTTGAAGTATATCAAGGTTTAAGCTACTTGCAGTTCCTCAAACTTTGATTGCATTGTACAGAAATATTTTGTTACTTAGCAGATGGTTTGATTTCTGTCCCAAGAGTCAGTTAAGTTTTCGAAGCTAAGCGCTCAGAGCCTTTCTTTTTGTGGTATCATCAGCAAATGTCCAACAACAAGAACTTTATCTGTGGTTGGTATGTCAAAGGTGTATATAAGATAAAGGATAGGACCCATTACGCTGCCTTGGCGAACCCCTGCTTTTATTTGGTGCAGATATGTTTTGTCTTCTCCGTGTTTTACATAGAAGCACCTCTGGTAAAGGTATGATAAAAATATGAGGTAGTAGTTAATAGGCAGGGCTTACTGAATCTTATAAAGAAGACCTTCATGCCACTCACGGTCAAATGCTTGCGATATATCAATAAAAGAGGCAGGACAATACTTCTTGTATTCATGTATTTTTTCGACCACTCGGTGTATTTGTTCAACAGTTCCGTGAGCTTCGCGAAAGCCAATTTGATGTGGTAGAATTAAATTACGTCTGGAAAGTTCTGGGGCTAACCGTTTTAGGAATAGAATTTCTAATACCTAAGATGTTACAGGCAATAAACTTATGGGACGGTTAAAATGAAACATTTTCCGGATCTTTGCTAGGTTTGAGAATGAGAATGAATTCTCGAATGAATGGCTGAATATGGAAGTTCTTTCATGACTTCCATATTCAGCCATTCATTCGAGAATTCATACCTACCTAATGGAAAGCGGCTTAAATCATTCTCATTCTCTAACCTAGCAAAGATCCGGAAAATGTTTTTCATCTTACCGTCCCATAAGCTTATTGCATGTAACATTTTCTTTGTAACTCCTTGTAGACAGTACAGCATTTATAATTTGTGGGATGGTTTCTTTCGCATAATGCACCTCGGACATCATCTGATCATTCCTTGGGTAGGGCAGGTAGAGGACGTGTGGCTTCCAACACATTTAATACACCTTGGATTACGGCAGCCGTACGATTTAGTCTGCCCATAGGCAAGACAGTTTACTATTCACATTAAGGGTTTTGTCGTTTTGGTTTCAGGGGCTCGTACTTTACACGACAATGGAAGAGATTCTTAATATTATAAACGTCTTTATTGTTTGAGTTTCCCTGAAGTTCAACTACGAACATGTGCAATGGATGTTTCGTTATTGTTTGCTTCATATTCCATATGTTACGTATTTTAAGGATTGATAACTTTAACATCTTTTACTTTATCTCGAAATAATTATTACAGAACAATAGCGTCAGATACGTATTGACTACAGCGGTAGCGATCAACAAACTAATAACAATTAATCAACTTCTTTAATTTATCCTCTTCATTTCATTATCTATTAATATAGTATTAATTTATTATATTAGATCAATTGTACATATTTCAGATTTTTCAGGAAACAATAGAATTTACTGCTTAACAATTGTGGCTAAACCAATAAAAAATCACTATAAATCCTCACAAAAAATCTGCCAGCCCTTGTCTCTATAGACGAAATTGCTCGTAAATATTATGGGACTTCACCGGAACATTATTACGGCCGTACCTTTAATGTTTATTACTAGATACTTAAGTTTTAACGTAAACAACAAATTCCCAATAGAAATGTCAATAATAAGAATAAAAAGTTGAATACCTCTGTTTTATTTACACAAAATATTTAATGCAATTCCCACGGCAATTAAAATATTTTTTGTGTATTTTTAACCTTAAATTGAAACTAATATTTTTATTTTACGCAGTAATTATATAAACAGTTACAGTATTTCTCTATAAATTATCTTTTTGCAATCTCTCTTTCTTACAGCTATTACAAATTATAAACAAATATTGAAATAGAGTTTATTGAAATAACATGGATCGAAAACATGTTAAGCTCCAGCTCCATAGTTCAAGCACTTATTTTTGCATCGAACCGCGATTAAGCAGAACAATAGAACAGATAGAGCAACCTATGAAGCTGAGCACATAGACGATTTAATTCTTTTTCTCTTTGCTAACGTATCGCCTGCTCATGGGGCGTTCATTGTAGTACTTGTTCCCATTGTGCTACAATACTCTTTAGTCGCTTGTTTTACGTCCCTTTATTTAAAGCAAAGCCGGTTTTGTTTGGAATGCAATCGATTTCTCGCACTAAAGTAATGAGATTTATGTCTATATTCCGTAAATAATTATAGTGATCATTAAAATAAATGCTTGGATGAATATATGATGCTATCGCGTATGTATTGATATGGTTTTTTTACTCAAAATGTCTTTTATTTTACGTTATGAAATAACTATATGGCTAGGCATATGGCTTCGTATGCATTTACAAACAAAATAATCATACTTTATGATAATCTAGGAAACAACTTCGTCTATTGTTCAAGCATAAATAAGCTTTACATTTTACATAGTTTGGGAAAGATCGATATTCCAATCAGTTCTGACATATTTCTTGATTTGAATTTCATCCACTCACGGAGTAATGGACAACGTTGTCCGATCGAACTTTTTGAAAGGCAATGGCGACTCGGGCAAGCCAGATTCAATAACACCTCCACATGGAGTAACAGTTCGACTTGACTAGTGACCGACGAGTCAAGTCGAACTGTAACTGTTGTGTGTTCTTAGGAGGCTAGTTGGATGACTGCATTTGTCGGCCACCGAGCATGCTGGACTACGGATGTCGCTAGTTGCAGAAATGACTTGAGTTAAGGTCAGCGTTTAGAGGAGCATTTTTTTTTTTTAATGAGATAAGTCATAAAACATCCCAAGAGCATTCTGCGATCCCTCCCATGCCTTATATAAGCTGTTTAAGAGAACTATACCTACTTACAGCACCGGAACTAGGGTGACCTTTAGTAAAAACATACTGTTTATCATAAATCAATTTATGTCAATTAAAATGCAATAATATTTACTTAGATTTTTTTTTCTTTAAAAATCTTACTAAATGAGTACCCTCATACAGATACGAAACAAACTATACGAAACAAATTTTGTTTTATGAGGGAAGTACACGTCGAAAATTGTTAGGATCTGATTTAAATATAGTTATAATTTTACAAAATTTCATTAGGTCAGGAATCACACCATACTCTATATATTTATTAAATATAAATGGGGAACGAAAGTGGAACGGAGAACAAGTGTCTTAACACTAGGTTCCCGGGTTCCCACTGCCTATCCTGCCTCGTGCGGGATAGAGCGTGAAGCTAAAAAAAATATATGTATATATTAGCGAGGTGAGGAGCAACACGACTAATCAAATTGACAAAAATCCCCCAAACATATAACGACTAATAAAAATATTACGAGAGTAATGCATTGTGTAGTTGAATAAATAGTACGAAAAAGCTAAAGCAAATAGAATATTTTTATCAAATATATATATGAGCATATTCTAATTTACTGTTTTTATATTTTAACACGTATTCACATACGTATTTATTACGTATGTTAATAAGTATGTTGAATCAGACTAGATTGTAAGACTCAATGATAATAAAAATGAGTGTTGCGTTTGCTAAATGGCGGTGACAAAAGTTGAGCATTGTATTAGTATTACAAACAGGCCCGCCGCAAGCGGGCGTGCAAGGCGTGCACTGCACACGGGCGGCACGTCCATGGGGGCGGCAAACCCGTCACGTAATATTAATGAATTTTCATAATAAAGAGTTATCCCTCTTATAGTATAAGAAATGTCATGGCATGGAAAAAAGTGAGCCGTCAGCGTACGGCTCTAAAGTTTCAAGATAAATCAAGAAGTGAATCAGGCATTGACAGAATTGATTTGTTTAATATAATCGTTGCATTAAAATTGCATTTTACAGAAAATCTGAATAATGATCCAAAAAAAGGTTAACAGCTTGTTAACCTTTTTATTTTTAAAGAGGAGTGTTAACCCAGCAAGCTTTTTGTATAAGATTAGTAATATATTAGATCGCATCATCTATCTCGTCAGGTGTTTTAAGGAGATCGTTATATCAATGCTTTCCTCAATGAATTCTCAGACCCCTTCCCAATCCTTGAGTTTATTGAACAAGATATGAGGCCTTTCGTAGCAAATAATGGACGTCGTAATAGTAAGGACACGCGTGTGGTCTGTGCTACTGTCTAGACTTTCAACAAATTACATGAAGTTCATCCTTCATATAATTTGTCGAATGTCCCATTATTATGAAGAAATACAGCATTTTTGGTGTTTTATTTGGATCTGTTATCCAGTAGGTTGGTTCTCCCGGTGATATACACTTGGGATTATTTCCGTCAAGGCGTAACTTTAATTGTCTGCCTTTAGTAGTTGTAAGCCTTGAGCCTCCAGTATGTGTTTTGCGTCCCACCACCAGCTACAAATCTTCCTCCCAGTGATGTAAAATTCTTCCTCAATTGGTGAAACTAAATTCATTAAATTTAGTTTTAACTATTGGCGAATAGTAGATTGCCGAAACGTTCAGTTGGCCACGGTTACCTTCCACTGCAACATTGGTAACGTGGATGGGCTTTGGCCTATACTCCGGGAACACTTGATGTTCCATAGAATTTCTTATTACAATGGTAATATATCCTGTATGACCCGTTCCATCTGTATGATAAGTCACGTTGGTTTAAGTTTATAAAATTTTCTAAGCTATTCTTGTTCGAAGCAAAACCATTGATGTTCCAGGTCACCACTCTTAGGTCAGTCATTTTGATATTTTATCAACAATAGTGACTATGAGGCTCATAAAAGTGCCCCTTGGTTATAAAGACCATGTCGAATTCTTCCGACTGTTTGATTAGCAGTTCGTCTATTTTAATGTTTATACCAGTTGTAGTTGTTGAGTTATTTTTTATATTTCAATAAATCATAATATAGTTGTACTTCCTGCAATTCTTTAAGATGTGGTTGTGTAACTAAGGGGATAGTTTTAGTTAGCACTTCACGTATTTTGCCGCTGTGTATTGGGATTCTTGCTATGTGACTTTTTAAGACCTCCTTGTAGACTTCACAGCCTTTATTGTTGACCGAATGTGCTCCTTGGCAGAGAACACATTATGCTGGTGTGTTACTTTCTTTCTTTGGGTAGTTTGTTGTTTTGTATCCCTGGCCCCATTTTACTACTACGTTATAGGGTCTCATGCAGTAATTCTTGGGAGTGGCCGTATTGTTGGCATCTTTGAAATTGCAGTAATGTTTTTCTTTTTGTTTGGATCTTCATTTAACAGGCAGCATTTGGTGGTAGATATATTTAATATCTTTCATTTTTGTATTATTAGCTCTGGTTTCGATATTAACAAAAGAAGTTGAGATACTACTGGTTCCAATTGTGAGTTCATAATTTTACCAAAGTCTTTGTTTCCAGTCTTTTCGATTGCTTCAACGGTTGCACTATGTGGAGTTGTATAGTGTAGATTTTTTTAACGATCCCCTAGCAGCGTGGATCTTTTAAGTTAACAAAGTGTCTTTTAAGTACTTTATTTCGAACTAGTGTTATGACGTTTTTGTATAACGCTGTGTCCAAGTTATTCTTAATTGGTTTCTGTTGTGCATTATGTGTGGGTGGTCTGTAATAATTCTACAATATAATAATTGTGTTCCTTTGTATACTGATATTATAATTAAATTAAAAGAAATATGTAAAAGCAATTGGCAAGAATACTTCGATGAACGATCGCGACATAAAGGCATTTGGTATAGAACCATAGTAAATGAACTTCCTCGTCATCCGTGGTTCGATAAGAGTAAAATTAAAAGGAAATTAATAGTGTCATTGTTAAGACTTCGATCTGGACACATTCCTGTAAATAAGTTTAAGTTCTTGTTGGGTCTTTCTAATACAGAAAAATGTCCGAATTGTAATGATAGCATAGAAGATATTTATCATGTGTTGTTAGAATGTGTACGCAATGAAGCCCAACGCCCTTATTGGCTAAAATCCTATAATGTTGGTATTTACAGCAGTATCCTTGCAGAACCATTGACTAGTAAGGCTATTGCTCTGGCTAAATTAACGAATTAATGTGTATCTAGATCACACGGGGGTGGCATAGCCAATGTTATGGCTAAAACTCCCATATAAATTGTAGAAATAAAAAAAAAAAAAAAAAAAAAAGCTTAATAATATCTTCAATGCCGTATAATATAATGGGTTGTAGCTTACTAGGCCGTTTTTCTCTTGGATTTTCCTCAGCATCGTTGGGATCAAGGGGCAACACGCTAAATCTAATACTTGTGATTTTTATGGGGAAGGCGTGTTTCTACCTTTTTCGCTCCTATCTACAGAGATTCTTAGTCTGTCAGTCTGATTGTTGGGACTTCGGGGGGTTTATTCTGCAACATTGTATTTATTGTCGGTAAATGAGGTAGGTTCCCCAGCGACGAGCTTCTCGTTCTTGTAAACCGTTTAAAGTGGAATACCAGTAGAACAAATCGTTTTGCAGTAGCAGCAGTAGCAGAAGTCTGATTACTCACTTCTGCAGTCTTCAGTAACAACCACGATGCCCGGATACCTCATGGCGCCGGGGGTTGTCCGAATCACATGAGAATCCATTTTTCTTATTATCCATAATTTTATATGAAAGATGGGAGGATAGCAGCAAGTGTTTCCCGAACACCTGCCCTCGGTATTTTTTAGTAAATTTGGTCATTTATAGTGTCCTATGACCAGTTTGATGGGTCACTTAACCGCTGCCCGCCGGCTGCCAAAATGACAATACCAAATTTGTTGATGATAATAATATGGTTTTACATTTGAGTAAAAAAAAATATTTTTCAATCAAAATAAATGTTTTATGTTTAGTTAAATGTTTTTTTTCTCAGCATATAGTTATGTAGTTACGGGGCGGCACAATCGGTATTGCACGCGGGCGCTCGAACACCTAGCAGCGGCCCTGATTACAAACGTATTTCTATGTATTTATAAAATACTCTAACGCAGTTCTGCACTATCAATAATAATAGAAAATTTCACTTGTATAAAAGATTAAAATTTTCATCTTGTGTATTTGTAACTTTTTAGTTTTCTACATATCTCACACTAACTTCCTAAATTTCTTTGATCTCCCAATACCAGTACCTAAAACTTATAAATAATCGGCAAGTATTCTCATTGTTGATTTTTTATTTTTGCTAGAAAATTGGATTTAAAAGATGGCCAATTGAATCGTACACAGGGAGAAAATATTTGCATTGTTTAAGATAATTGTTAGGCATAAGGCATTATTTACATTTTTTACAGTAACCTTTTTTTTTAATTGTTGCGTACCTCAAAAGTCTCTGTACGTCAAAACCATAAATCCCGTGGAGATATAGATAAATCAACGTAATCAGAAGAGGTGTGCGTTTATGCATCGGTTTTCGGTGCCAGTTGATACGTTAGAAAAGTTGATATTGAGTTGATTTTATTTTTTATTAACATGGTTAAGTACAAAAAAATCAGCTTACATATGGTATGTACATTATGTTTATTTATTAAAGATAGATTTCTTTATATTTTGTTTACATGCAATATTCGGCTTAATTTATATTTTTCTTATAAAAATTAACAACACTTTGTGTACGAAACCAAAGATATGATTTAAATTAAACTAACTTTTTTTTAACCAAGAACAAAAGTTGCATTTTCTTTTTGTTTTACAATATTTTACATAGTACAGTATATACTTTTATATAGTACGGGGAGTACTAGAGACTATACTTTTAATTTGAGAAATCAATTTATTGTATCCCGCACATGGCAGGATAAGCAGAGGTAGGAAATTGTAGTGTTGAGTGGCGGGATTTAACGCTGCGCCTTGCCTTTTTACCAGAGCGATGAAATTAATTCATTGAATATTTAATTTCAAAATATTAATTATATCATTTTTTCGAGTGAGGATCGAATACACAACTTGTCGCGTATTCAGTCACTTGCTTGTAACCCTGCCCGATGACAGACATCTTTGAATAATTAAACCATCTTTGTTGTTTTTATATGTTAGCTACTGGTATTGGGTGAATACTAAAAATTGACGAAGTTTATGTAGATATGTGAAATACTAAAAAATAACAGAGGTTACAATGAAAACTTAAAAGCTTTTATAATTAATAGTGACCGCTTTGTGCAGAACCGCGTCACGGTATTTCACAACTTTATTTTGAAAATGTTTTTACTACTAATACAATGCGCTATTTTTCGTTCACAGCAATTTAGCAAAACATTTAGTAAGTAAAACACTCTTTATTGTTATAATCAAGTCCTATTCAATATATTTTTTAACATTTAAATATGTGTTCAAATAGAAAAGGAGTAAATTAGAACAGTAATCTCGTATAAATGCATATGAGACAAAAACATTCTATTTGCTAAACTAACTATATAATGTATTTATTAGTCTATACATCTATGTTTGGTTTAATGACATATGTGGCATTGTTAAGCCTATTTCAGTAACCAGAGAGAAAAGATTAATCTCGCATTAATTATACATAAATAACTTAACAAAACAAATACATCAATCATAGGTGTGTAAATATTAAATATGAACATATCCATGTGGAAGACGCGAAAGAAGTAATAGACTTCTTTTGTTTAACTAACAGGTATCAAGCTAGACTGTAGAGCAAATGCTAATAAAATATTTCATCTAGCATGAACTAGTACACCAATTAGTTTCAAGCTTAACCTATATTTCAAGTTTAAAACCTCAATCAAAAATATTTTCTGCGCCAAAACAAAACAAACCAAAGTGTAAAAATGTTTGTCATATAGCTGTTTGAATAGATCTCTAATTACGATATAAGTAGAATTTGTTCTTATTGTATATTGTTTACTACCACTTTTTTATTATTTGTACTTTATTTAGATATCTGCTTAACCTAAATATATTTCTTTAACAAACCTTTATTTAACTTGGCGTTATTGTGTTAGTATTTAAGATATTTAAATTTAATTTGACAGATTTACCACAATGTCCAATTGAACTGTAGTTTACATTACAATTAGTTCTGTTGACAAAAAAAATACTTATAATAAAATAAATCATATTGTATTTAACCTAAAATAGGCGCCGAAACGAAATGGCGGGCTACACATTTTTGCAGAACTATGTTATATAGGTCTATCTAGTGATATGGCTTAATTTGAAGTTTTACGTAATTAATACAACACTAATTTACTAATATCAAAATGTGAAATGAAATAATCTTGCAATAAATCTTTTAAAGTTTACTTATCATTTACGTAATTAAATACACCAACCAAGTGAATGACGCTTGGAAATATATATTGATACAAAAAATATTTAGTACTAATTCAAAAGAAATAAGACTTCCAATTTAGAGAACAAATTGCAAACGAAGAGAACAAAATAATTGCAACATTACACTTACATAAATAAATATAACAGAACGACAAATAAGTCCATATATAACAAACAGTAATAACGCTATGCTATACCGAAGTAAGCAAATAAAATTAAATGAAAAATAAATCACAATATTCCTAGATATATCAGTTAAAATAAAATATTGAATTGAGTCATATTTTTTGTTAGTTACAATAAGCAGAATTAGGCAAACGAACTTAGGGTAGAAGAGAAGAAGAGATTTTATTGTCAGATAACTAGCATTACCAGGAACCAGGGCTTCGAATAGAATTACCCTGGTACTGGTGGTGTCGTAAGAAGCGACTAAAGTACGTGTGGGAGAGTCACGTTGTCAGCAATGACAACACGCATGGGCAGACTCGACCAGACCATTACCACTCCCGGTATTTAAAACCGGCGTTAAGTAGTGGCTTGGCTCTTCTCTGGAGTTCCACGGGGCCGTGGGCGACGGTTGTCACTTACCATCACTCGTGACCCGTAAACTCGTTTGCCGTGTCTTGTCCATAAAAAAAATCATTAGTAGAAGTCAATGTCGTACCAGAACAGGGCAATGAAGTTAATTTCGCGCAGTGTATACGTCAGATATCCCGTACAAGACTGCACTGCGCCACGATATTTTATATTTTCTAATAACATGTATCAAAATCAAAATCAAAATATTCTTTATTCAAATAGGTCATTACAAGCACTTTTGAATTGTCAAGTTACATAGAAGTGTCTGTAGTGTCAGTACTACAGAAAGCTACCACCGACACGGAAGGCAGTTCTGCTGAGAAGAGCCGGCAAGAATCTCAACAGTTGCTCTTTTCAAAATATCCATTAAAGTAATTTTTTAACGTAGTTAGCTTCCTGAGTGAGTACCAACAACATTTAATCCCACGCATTCTTGTCGTGATAATATTCTTGAATTGAATAATATGCTTTGCCCAACATTATATTTTTAACTTTCTCTTTAAATTTATGAAGTGACAAATTTAAAATTAAAATTTTTATTTTGCCACTTCAAAAATTTACTTGTTTTACACCTACCTCTTATTTATTTATTTATAACCTCAATACAATTAAAATAATGTATTTTCGGAGTGGAGTGCACATCTACTAAAGAACTTATATCAACGTTTCAGGTAATTTAAATTATGAAATGCAGGTATTACATTTAATTTACATACAATTGTGCTAAACTTGCTTTATTCATGCACTTCATACTCAGAGAGAGCTTTACACAATCAGCACTAGTTAATTGGTTGGGATTGTAAACAACCGATTGTTGTACCTAAGGCGATTAGTCTGACTTAATCCTCAAAGTTCAATGTTAATTAGCAAAACATTCAACGTACAATATTAAATATAAATTCATTCCCCTCACAAATCTTAATGATTCCTAATCTTATAAAAACTTTATCGATTTTTGTACTTTACGTTTCAGCTGCATCACAAAAAATATAGTGCTTTTTCATTTAAGTTGTTTATTTTTACGTTCAATCTAATCGTAGCTGCCAGCTGTAGGTGACTGTCGTCATTAGTACCGCTCTTTACCTAACTTATCCCTAATAAGCACGTCTTACTTTGTGTCTGAAAAGTAAAAAGCTTTTCTCTAACTATAACGAATAATCTGAAGATGTGCTATGAAAGCTCTTAAACAGACACGAAGTATTATGTAAAAATAAAATTACAATGTCTTCATAGTCGAATAAAACAGTTTCCTTAAATTGACAAAGGCTCTATACAGAATCGCTCACAAAAGACGATAAACAAATTTTGCTTTTAGTTACAAAGGCACAGGGATTTACTGTACTCGAAGTTCTACAAAGCCTTAATAATTAAACTGACAATGTATATTTTATTGACAATACTTTTTCGTATCGAACATCGACGTTTTATATGGTAATATAAAATTTATACGTTTACAATTTGTAAAAAATATGCTTAATTATTCTTTCTTTGTTTTATAATTGTACATAAATTTTAATATTAAAGTAAAATTAAATATTGGAAAATCTTTCAACGCCACTTAATTTAAGTAAAAATGATTGATGAAAGGTAATTGTGCAAATGCAATGTGCAGTGCTCGATCAATATATCGCTAATGAATACGTGACGAGCTGTCCCAACACGCGTGAATGTGACACACGATTAATCCATTTATCACAGGGATGATTTTTGACAATAATTGTTCTATATGAACAACTTCATTTGGCCCTATTGTACATTATTATTATTTGTATTTCATTAAATATACTACCATTTTATGATATAGTTCTTTAATGTTAATAATATTTAATGTATTAAGTAACAACAGTTTTCAAAAAATTTTTTTTAGTTAATGTGTATGTGTGTCTCGTGGATCCACAACTGTATATTGAAGATATATGTAGATATATATATAGAAATGTATCTAGTACTTTTATATTGTTAATATGTACTCGTATCTATGCAAACGTGAAGTCTTATCATTTATAATTAATTAGAGACCTGACACGGTGCAGGGGCACGTGTGACTAAATTAAAAGTTGTGGTTTTGATCCCCAGTCAAAATGAAATAATTAATATTTTCATATCTTTGCTATGGTCACTCTACACGCAATGCTTTGATTACTATAAATAATTGGTTTTAGTCTAACATTTTAACGTTAAATACTGAAAAAAAAAATCAAATTCTATCCCAAATTCCAGCTTTCTTGTCCATCTTTTTCTATGATCGTACACAAATGTCAATACAGTAGTACAGTAGAGACCAAGATCAATTTTACGATTGCTGCTCTCTTAGTCGATCACGTACAATAAAGTACCTCGGAGTAACTCTAAATGAAAATCTCACGTGGACTGAACATATAAACTTAATGGTGTACCGATTAAGAAAAGTTCTACAAGACTTAGATCTAGTGCATCTCTAGAAATCCTAAAAAGAGTTTATCTCTCTCAGTCTATTTTGAATTACTGATTACCAGCTTGGGGTGGTGTTCCATAGGGAGAGCCCAAATATGTGCAACTGTTTATTTCGCACACCATTTTACTAAAAACATAAGTATTTCTTTTTCGACCCTGACATTGTTACTTTAAAACGTTGATTTGATAAGGTATGTACAATTGAGCATCATCGCTTAGCCTCCTAAAAAATACAATATTTTTATTTCAGTCCTACACTTTATGACAAAGTTAACGCAAAGCTTGACATCTACTTCCTAAGCTTACGAAACTGTAAAATTAAAGTTAATATTTGGCTTATAACATTAAATTATGACGAGACAGAAAATCTTATAATAACATAAACTTTTAGTGTACACATACGCACATACACAACACACTTACATGTACATGTATCACTCAAATAAATATGTGTATATTTTTTGAATGCAAAAAAAATGGCGGAAAGTGGGCAACGAAAGCGTATCATTAAAAAAGTTTTCAAGTTCCTACTACCTATTCTGCGATGTGCGGACTACAGTGTGAAGTTGATTGAATAAAGAACTAGTTATATTGTGTCCTTTTCTCGGTACTTTTATGTCATATTGTAACGTACATACGTTGCAATTTTTACAATATTTATTTAGGTCAAATATGAATTCTTATTAAAATAAGCAGAATTCAGTATAAATTTAATTAATTAATCTATACGATTTTATCTTTTGTTTACTCAACAACATCGCAGATTCCATATGAAATCGCACAGTGCGAATATAATCTTATTTCATGAACCAGTTAGCAACCAGCGGACAAGTTCTTATTATCATATCATATAGTTTAAATTCTATTCAAATTTGGTAAAATGAAAACTCGTTTTATACATAATGAATAATTTAGTTTAAAACAACTTTACTCCAGTAATATGGCAGATATGATATAAAATACGTGTATTAATTTTGGATTTCTATATTATGAATGAATTTCGAAATAATTCCACTAAGTATTGTAGGTGAAACTTGTAATACACCTTAAAATAATTTACAATTTTAATATTCATTTGTTTTACGTATAGTAAATTTGTAGAAATACTGACAAAGATATTTTATCCAAATTTAAACTTTTTGGGAACAGTTGCAATATTCTCTAAAATAGACTTACATAAAACAAATTTAAATTCTATGGACGTTGTCTTATCTCGTTCTAGTTGAAATTTATTACGTTTAAATTCGTTCATTGCTATTCTTGTACAAAACTATCAAAGTAATTGTTATGTACTAACTTTGTTGTAAAATAATACAGCCGGTGATCATTAAAAACGTATTGATATGTATGTAAATCCAATAAAATATATCTAAGGAATCAAATGTTCAATGAAAAATAAAACACAACTTTCAAAGGCAAATTTATTCATGGTCCAAATTATAAATGAACGGACCCATTTAATGTAAAATTCCGCATTTACACTCACTTATGGTACAATATTTACAGAAATAGATTGAACACTGGGGGCAGTTACCTGTTGGCAAGAAAAGCGAATGTCGACAAAGTAAAAGCGAGGTGAGAAACCGGCGCCCGCCCTGCGCTAGCGCCAGCAGCGGCGCGCGCTCTCGCACTTCCGCCGGCGTCCCCCTTGCATGCGGCACCCGCTGCACTCGCCAAACTCCGCCCACGGACTTTAAGCGGCGATATACACAAATTTTCATCAGCAAAATCCGGCATTAAAGCTAATGGATTCGTAAGAGGATCACGACCGCACTCACATGGCAAATGATTGCCTCGTATCACTATGTTTTCTACTTCCAACAGCACAGCTTCGGGAGTTTCTAGCATATGATTCCCCGTAAGTTTAAATGTATGGACGCTGTTATTCTGAATCAAAGAGAGCTCCTCGATCCCATCGATTTTGTTGTTACACATTTCTAACGTTTCGACTCGTCGTAAGCCATCGAAAGCTCCAACTTTTATAAAACCTAAATCAGATTCTCTCAATGCCAAACGACCTACACGAGTCAGTCCAAAAAATGTATCAGGTAAAAGTGCCGGTAGATCCATATATGCAAGTTCCAGTATTCCGACGCCTTCTAAACCAGCAAATGCTTGCGCTTCAATAGATCGTATACCGGACGGAAGTTCAATCGGGGTAACATCGTTTATTCCAGAAAATGCATGAGATAAGATTCGTTTTATAGGATTGTTTTTTAAGGAAATAAGTTTTATAAAATTGGTTCCTGCGAATGCGTAGCCTTCAATTTGGGCAATTCTGTTGTGCGTTAGTACTATCGATGAAATATTTTGGAGGGCTGCAAAAGCAAACGCGTCAACAGTGGCTAGAGGTGTATGTTGTATGTATAATTCATTAAGACGGGGTAAACCTCTGAAGGCAAAAGGCCGAATACGAGTTAGATTACAGGCATCTAAAGACAGTCGTCGAAGTTGTCGTAAATGGGCGAAGGCATCTGATCGGAGAATACGCAAATCTGCACGCGACAATGACAGCTGCATGACACTTGGGCTAAGTGCCGACGGAACTCCTCGTAATGTAGCACTGTTGCATACTACCTAAAACAAACAAATGTGTATTTAATTATTATTAATAGATATTTTGTTATTGAACAGAAGAAATGTTTATTATATCACATGAACATGTAGCCTAAGATGCCGAGAACAATGAAAGTAATTTAGAAAATCAGCTTAGATAAACAACACGCGGAGGTACCGCATCGTACCGATAAGCAGAAATTAACTGTCCCTCATAATGGACAAGGCATCGAATGTAACAATTGTACGTAATAAATGAAATGGATGCCCACTGCCGCGTGACAATATAGACGATTGCCATTGTTTTGTCAATAAAATTAATCCTCCCCCCGAATATCCCCGTGACGCTCACACGTACCCATATTTTGATTGAATTGTTCCAGACTTAATCTTCACAAATAACCAATATCAATTTCATTTGTGTATTATAATGCTATACCATTTATAATATTATCTGGATCCCGTTCAATTCAATATGCCTGCGACGTATGTACGTACATATATTGAGGTTTATTAAATTGGGCCTTTAATAAATTCGTTTGGAAAAATACTGTAAATATATTAAAACTCTTTATAATGTCACATTATTACAACTATGAAATCTCTATGCTCATTCAGGAGTTTAAAAGATTCTGTTTATATTTTTAATGTATTTTTATTTGTCTAAATTTCTATTTATATATAAAGTCTGTTTAAGCATAAAAAATAATTAAATTCGTAACTTTAATTTCAAGAAATTGATATTAAGATTTTAGTGGCATTTGGATCCCATGACTTTCAAGACACTCTAATTTGTTGGAAGTATAATTAAAGATATGATTGACTTCTAATGGAAGTAACCAATAAAATTCTTAAAAATAAAAAATGTGCTTCTTTATACTTATAAAAATTAAAAAAATAGTGACTTTTACTCAAAAAGTGTTTAAGGATAAAAAAACAAACATTTATATCTTAAGTATGACTGTTAATAAACTAAATATTTGATGACAATTCCACATTTATCTTAATTAGGTTAAATAATTCAGTTATTATTTTGGCAAACTATATTCATAGCACTGGGAATAAATCAATTAAAATTTGTAAATGAAAAATGGAATATTAACATTATTAATACTTATTAACACTACTGAGGGATTTCACATACAGTTTCTTACGAATTTCGTAATAATATAGTAAATAAATTACAACCACAGACATAATATATTTTTTTATTTATCTGAGACTAAATTTGCTTGGACATTTTTTTTTTCGTCAAGAATGTACATAGACTGCATGAGAAAAATGATTTGTTTTTTTTTTTATATAACTTATGTTTTAATTGGATAAATTCAACTTATAACTAAAACCTATTAATCAAACCTACATTTTTCGCAATTCATAAAGCCTATTGATTTATTACTTTGACTTAATTATGTATCTATTATTTTTATTAAAATAAAGCAAATATTACATAACTTATTCCAAATCTACAGTCAATAATACAAACATTATAATATTTATTGTTATTACTATAATAAATTAATTATATTACCTGTGATTGTGATAGACATATACACTGTGGTGGGCAGGCGGGCACGATAGTCGGCGTGAGTGCCTGGCTGCTGGCTTCGCAGATGATCACCCACGTCAATACTGTGATCACCCAGCACACCACAGATCTGTTACATAATGGTATGATTTAATATTAAAATTACTTTTAAATTTATTAATATATGTATGTATCAAGTAAAATATACCGTTTCAATTTTGGAACATGCATACAAACAAATATAACAACAAAACCATGGTAATTGGAAAAAGGTAAAGGAAATATAAAAGGTTAGGTATTTAAATGTTTATTTAATTTATTTATTTTATTATCTTTAATGAAAATAGAGGTTTTTATGAAAAAGTGGCACAGTGTCTAAATAATCATGGATTCGATGTCCACTCGGGGGAAAAAACAAACAAGATAAAACGCGGAATGGAGTTCCAAAACTTAAGTCCATTCCATTCTTATAATCTTAACAATAAGTTCCCATTATTTATATGTGGAGTGAAAACATGAAATTCAATAATATATTTAAAGCCGACACATAATTTACGTTGAATATATAAATACAATGTTTTTCAATAACATAACAGACTTGATTGTTTAGTAATAAGTATTAAAAGATAAAATAATTTTGTACTCGAATCTGTAAATATAAATATAACTTCAGTCAGTTTAACTAAACAAACAGAATTGCAACTAAAAGTAATAAAGTTTTAAAAGTTTGTCTGTTTATATTTTTACTTTACTAACATTCAGAAAGTTTCACTACTTCTCTAGAAAAGTTGTAGATGTAATTAATAGAGAAATAGCTACTTTGGTCTTGTTAAAGTTAATGTCAAATATGTTTACCAAAAAATCATTACGCATGTTGTGGCGCAAGGGCGCAAGTGTACGACTGCAATCGCAACAGGTTGTGGGTTCGATCCCCACTGGAGGAAATGAAATATTAAATATTTTCATTCTCTTTCTAACAAAACAAAACGCAGCGGTGAGTTCCGCTACTCATGAAGCAAATGCCTGCCACGTACGGGATACAACGTAAGCGGCTGATTAAAAGTTATTTGTTATTTATCTGACTTCAGTCTGAATACCGAACACAGGAACAGAAACACAAAGTAGGCAAAGGGAACCTGGGAACCTGATGTTAAGATATTTTTCTATTAAAACCCTTGCGTTTACCACTTTCCACCAAATTCTCAAGGTATTGCGTGATAAGTGACAGAACTAGTTTCCAGAACGAGCTAAATGAAAATATTAAATCTTTCGTTCATTCCCCGATGGGAAATTGAACCCACAAACGACGCGTTTTTAGTCGCACGCTTGTGTCCCTACGCCACGATGACCTGAATAGTTGGTGTAAAATATAAAAAATATGCCTAATAGTAATTTGAATAGGAAAATGTTTGCCACTATATTTTATTTGAAATCAGTTGTGTAAACGCGATTTAGCAGGTGCACTTCCATGCACATCTGATATTAAACTGTACCTACGCGAGAGACATTTTCAATATTAGAATTTTCACACTGGTAATCTAATATAATATTTTTTTTTACTTTTATTGCAGCTCCTTACTACGATTTAATCGACTAAAATTAACCTAAAGATATTTATGACACATGACACCGTCTATGCGCTGACTCTTTTTAATCATAAAGATCCATATGAAGTAACTGTTCTCGATAAAAAGATTACCCTATCCCAAGAAGAGAGATTTTAATATTAGTATATGTGTACAGAAATCGTGCACATAGTCGATCGTTTTCTACTCTCATATAGAAGGTTAGGTTATAATTAGTTCGAATAAACATAGATTTATAAACGTTGAGTTAACACGTACGAAAAATACTTACTTATTTCCACGACCATACGCATTTCCTAGTTTATCTTATAAAGTTAAACAGACAAACATAATATAACCGTTAAATGTCATGTAGTACTTACAGTTACACAATTCAAGAATAAGATGTTCGTTTTATGTGTGTGTGTGTCGTAACAAAGACAGTATATTGTCATCATGAAATTTGTATGAACAAACAAACGGAAGGTCGGTAACCACAGAACATTAACGTACATTTTTTATTCAAGCGATATACACTATACCTACCGTCTATACGTTCTGTTAAGGAGGAAGAATAACAAAATCGCAAGCTACATAAAGCAAATACTAATTATTACATATTATATAATTAATAATAATAATAATAATAATTTATTTCTCTACACAATGTAAAGCAACACACACAAGACACAAGTCATTCGTTAATATTTAGGTACATAACATTTTGCTTACAATTAATTTTAATTTTCATTATAATACCTAGTTAAGGATTTCATTCGGTCTATACTTTTATCATAATCAATAAAAATATGTTACTTTTAACCGATTGTAAGTATTGAAATTAAATTCATAATTTTACAGTTTTTTTTATTTTCAAACATTTCCTGCTTTTGTAGGGATTATATATATGTCTATCATATTATAGGTACAAAATTTGAGTTGAAGCATATTGTGGCAAATGGACACAAGCGTACGATCTCCCTTCGAGTGGAAATAAAATAAAATATTTCATATTTTCTTTTCTTCATTCTAGTACAAGTTGCCTTGTATGACGTTGAAATCGCCACTCAACATAGAGTTCCCGAATTCAGCGGAAAGTTTGGAACGCAGAAATCTTAATGGAAATGGAGTCTTAAAACTCGGTTCCCAAGTTCCCTCCGTCTACCCTGTCATGTTCTGGATGCAGAGTGCTGCTAAAAAACAAATATAAATGTAGGTATTTGTGTACCATGCAACAATCGCAAGTACACAAGTCAAACCACAAAAGAAAATTTTCTTTACTATTTAAGGGAGGGTAAGTACAAGTAGCCTTATTATAAACTAGTTTTCCCTATCTCCACTCATATTTCGAGACAGGCATCTTATATGGTGGAAGTTAACGCCGTAGCTTTAATCATAATATGGAAATTAATATAGTTCACTTTTGTATAATTCCCAAAACACAGAACTTTTAGCAATTACAGCTATTTCACAAGATGAAACCAAACACTCTATTAACTAATTACCTGACGCAAAATATCGCTGCCATGGGCGGGCGCAGGCAGGGCGCGACGCCCGCCTTGCGCCCTCACCTACGCACTTCCATTTGATACTCTACGCCAACCTATAAAATAGACATTATAAATATATGTGGGTGACATTCAAAGAAACCAATTAAAACTAGGCCTACTTTGTGTGAAATAAGAGGAAATAAAATTACTAAGAGGCGCCGAGTAATCAAGTATTTTGTGGATAATTATATTAGTAAGTAATATAATTCTGTTAATAATATTAACTGGAATATTTCGCCAAAAATAAATACTTGATCACAATATAAAACCCAGGAATCCATCCATGTAGGAAATATAAAAATATTCCACAACGAGCAAATGTCAAATAATTTAAACAAAGTAGGCAATAGATATAAAGGTAATATATCTAAATTTAAGAGTATTATAAGGAACACTTTATTGCAATCTTATTCAATTATACTTAGAAGGAAATTGAAACTAGAGACTTCATCGTCTCGTACTCTGCCTAGCGTAACACATTCACGCGAACGTAGACGTTTATTCTGAGACTGCTAAAATATTTTTGCTGAACTTTATTTTCGTTTAATTATATTAAGTTTAACTACGAACGGTGACTGTGCTTACAATGTATACTATTTAGCCAATACGATGCAACAATTAGATTAAATCTACAATTGTTCTATAAGTATATATTAGGAATTGCATTTTATTTATTTTTATTTTCATTACTTTATTTTTCCATTATTTTTATTTACTGAGTAGATACTAAAGAGTAAGATCTTAGTGTAGAACTCGGCTTCCAATTTTCATTTTCATATTTAGGTAATGTTTTCATCCATCAGGCTGTGTCGCGCATATCCCAAGGTAGGCAGAGGGAATTTGGAATCCTAATGTTAAGACACTGCGTCCTTAGTAGGAAAACATTAGTGCATTTTTATTTCCCACTTTCCTCCTAATTCTGAAGACATTATTAAAAAGCACTGGCAACACTATTTGGAATCATTTATTTGCTATTCTATAACTTCTATTTTATTATATGAAAAGTATTAGAAGAAGTATGTCAATGTAATTTCAATTATACATAACAATACTTTCATTTGTAAATTATAAATACGTCGATTCATCAATTATATATTAATCAATTATGTAAAATAATTAAATTATAAAAATTCGTATTCAATATCACTAGCAACAGTGTATAGAATCATACTATTTGTCATCATACTGTTGTATAACTCTTTAATAACTTCAAAGTGCTATAATATGACATTATCATATTAGTATGTAAATTGTTAATAAGTAAATATTAACTTTAAATATTGTACAAAGTTGAAATGTAAAAGTAGCTCATTTAATACTGTCTTCCATAATATAAATAGGAACAATTTGCTTAATCAAATATATTTGAATACATACATTGGAACGTGATGAGGCTCCTTTTTATTATTTCTATACTTAAAACACTACTGGAACAATTATCAGAATTTATATTTTCAGAGAAAACAAATATGATGTCGTCAGATCATTTCTTACTTAAATTTAACGAAAAATGTAGGGAAATGCCTATGAACGTACGTTTGTAATTCCATGTAACCCACTGGACCAATAAAATTATCGTTTTAAAAGAAAATAAAACAAAAAAAAAAAAGAAATAGTACGAAATGAAGTTGTACTTACAAAAACGGGAACGAAATTCTTTTAAAATTTTTTAAGAATAAACCCGTTAAGAAAATGTTTTGTTCATATATAGTGAAGCTTTTCGAAAGAGCTAAAAATATTATAGTTATAGGAACATGTCATGCTTCCAAAGGAAACATCTATTAAAATAGCAGCTCCATATTTTTTCTCTCGTAGCAGAAAAGAAAGAAAGTACTCAACATTAACATATTTATTCCCCACTAGTCACCCAATTTTCGAGACATTATATTGACTGAAGTGACTAAAAGCTGCAATGTGATGACGATTAAACGTATATGTATTAATTTAAATATAATCATACTCCCAAGTCGGAATCAAGCTAACAGCTATCACGTTTACTGTCACGCACCGTTTTATTCCACCATGGTAGCCTCAAATGTCTATTGAATTCAAAATATAGATTATCCCGAAAAATCATCTATCTTTTGATTACAATCAACTAATTCCAGGTAACTTATAGTAGAAAATAAACTGTTGTGTTAATAGGACATTGCGATAAACATTGATGTTGATTAAAACCGCTTAAACAATTTTTTATTCTTTCTAAAACTGCTTATATAATTTGTTACAATGAGTAATTATATAACGTAATAGAATTATATTGTAGATAATATGAAATTGCAAATTAAAAGTGAAAGTGTAACATCTAATTATAGTTTTATATATTTTTTTAAAGTTAAATATTTTTATACTACACGTTATATATACATAACATATAACATAATATATTTCTCTATACAAATATAAATAAAGTTTCAAGGAATTAAAATTATATGTAAAAAAATATAGATACAAATCTATTCAAGGAACTGCCAAGATATTTCAACGGATCGCAAGTGGATTCTCCGCTTGATAAAGCCTGCAGAGATAAGAACAGTCTAAGCAAATTATTCTGGAAGACATTTAGAAATAAAGTTTCTACATCAATTTTCTATTAGTTAAAGTCTTCAAGTACTTCAAGTTTGTTAAGTCTATTTTTATCTCAGAAACATGAAAGTCAACCGTGAGCTATAAATATAAATGTCTTTTATACTTGTAATTTAGTTTTACTCCATTTTCCATAAGTGAAAAAAATAAAAGGTTAACTACAGTTACTGCGCATCGTAGCCTTTAGTAGGCAGTGGTATTTTAGTTTTAAAAGCGAGTTGAGGTCACATAAACTGGCATTTTCATAGAAAAAATACTTTTATTTTTAAAAATTCTGTTCAAAGGTATTTACTGTCAATTGTATAAATAAACCTTTAAACGGACCGTAAATAAATCTTTATCCAGTAGATTTTTATAACCAAAATGGGGTGAATCGTGCTTCATGACCAAGCGCCGAGTCTTGCTGAAAGAAACATTTTTGTTTATTGAACATAGTGTTGCTAAGAGGCTTAGTTACCATATTAAGATCTTATATATCTTAACACATTTGTGCCAATGTTTTGATACCTTTTACACAAAAATATGGTGTGTATTCCTTTACACCTTAACATCAAGAGATCGAACTTATAACCTGTCATGATTCTTACAGTCACATCCTTGTGCCTATGCGCTACGACAAGTCTCAAAGTATCACAAAATATTTTACAATTTACAATAATATATACATTTTTTGCTATTTTTTTTCGCAACAATATATGGTGCGTAAATAATAAATCTCTATTAACAATCGTATAAAAATTACAGATTCCGAATTCAAAATAATAGACCAAGTATTTACAAAACTTTATATTTATACATGGTCTAGCCACAAACCCAGCGTCGATGATTTGAAAGTAAATATAAAATCAAGTAATATTTTTTAAAGTGTCATATTATATTTTTAAAAGTTTATATTTTTATTTGCAATTAAAAATATTGTAATAATGGGTCGGTACACCCGACGTTCTATATATAAGGGCACTGCAAATACATAATTATTACAATAGGAGCGCAAATCAGTGAATTAAATAAAAATAATTATAATTATAATTTAATAAATTAATCAAAATGTTAAAACGGACGAAGTTGCGACCGAGTCGGTAGTATATAGATAGTACTTCACTATATCATACGTTTCCTAGTTATCAGGACAAACATTCATAACTATTCAATTTAATCTATTATTTGTGCTAATAAAAAAATAAAGAAATATTTACATCACCTTAGTATATGCCATATATTATTGTTACACTAATAGCAAACAAACAAGAAATGTCGAATAATATATTCGAAACAGTTAATAAGGTCTAGATAGGGAACATAATTGCTTACTCTTTGTGTACAGCGCAACGGTTACGTCCGCATAAAGCCTCAAAGTCTTTTACACTCTAATTACAGGCAATATATTTTCGTTTGTAATTAGCGAAACTTCATAAGAATGATGCTACGATTTTTTGAGGACGCTTGAACGCTAAAGGTTCCATCGCTTTGACATGGTTCGCCACTCCTGTGATTGATCGAACACAGTTGACAACCAATTAAAGTTGTCCACTACGCTGGATGCCGTAAAATTTGCTAAGATTAATTGAACAACAGCAGTTTGATATGACAAATTGAGACGTGGTCTATGTCAGCTAAACTTAATAAAATATTACTTTTCTGCTGTTCTGTTCACTTTTGCCCAAATTTAAGGCATTGCGTACGCGTGTTGAGTAGTGGAACTCAACGCCGCGCTGTGCCTTGTTACCTTGTAAATGTCTTCTTTTCTTTTTATTAAGTAATTTTCCTGTACCTACCCTGCCATGTGCGGGATACAGCGTGATATTGAAAAAAAAAACAATAAAAAATAGTTATATACGTTAATTAAGTTATTGTACAACTAATTATTTCATCAAGTATGCTTTTCAACTTCAACTGTGAATAAAAACATTTTATTAAAAGAAAAATTATGTAAAATAATATTACTACTAGTTAGTAAGCTTATTTATTTGTTAATATTTTTCGTATAATTTAGGCGTGGTTTAGTTTAAAAGGTTGTGTCTCGGGCGGGTGGCGTAATGGTACTCGAGGGAACAAGCTCCGAGATCTCCATACAACGAGCGTAAACACACTCTTGCAATTTTAAGTTTTTGGCATCCGACTCCGACATTATTCAAAGCGGCATTTTGTATTTTAGGGAAACATGACGTCTGTTGCTCATTATTTATAACATGTGCTTTATTATGACCCTTTCAATGACGCGACTTTCGCGGCTATTTCAAAGATATGGATATATACTCGTATATTCTTTGGGATATTCCAAATTGTTAAGGTATGGCGGGCTAAGTTTGTTACAATTTTACCGAGTTCACTAATGTCAACAGCGGACTGAAGGATTAATAAACGCTGTAGGGTTTTGCAAAAACATTTTCTGTATAAAGCATTAAGAGAGCTTGCTTTTCCATCCTGCAGTGCCTGCATAAAGTATTTTGTAGTAAATGAGTGAACAATAAATGTATATAAATTTCTAAGCGCATCTACTATTCTCAGTCACCCAGGTGCCTAAGACGTGAAACAGAAAATGGCTTAATTTATATTCAAGTTATTATAACATGTTGTGTTTGTTACCCAATTGCCATATATATTTTCAGTCTAAGCAATAGTAATGATTTTTTTTAATAAAATACGATGTGATAAATTGAAAACAATGAGTTCAAAGGCTTCATAAAAGCACTTGAACAAAATGTTATTGAAATTACTTATTATGTTTAAATAATATCGTGTCACAAATATAAGTTTTGTAATTGGGACAGAAATGGGGAGATTAGTAAACTTACGAAGTTTGGCAGGATTGGTTAACCCACTTTATAATTTATGATTTTAGTTGGGCAAACTTGTGAACAATTGTTTACAATCATATATATTTCTATAAATATTAATGAAATGTTATTCCTGTTACTCATAGTAAATTCTATTACACGTGTATTTCTAATATAATGTCAAAATAACATTCTCGAAACGTACATAGGCCTCCAGAGATCACAACAACTAATGTTTTTATGTGTCTTGAAACCATATTTCACGCAATTGTACTGATACCTGATGCGAGACATTGTACTTAAGATCCCTCTCCCTAGTGAAGTAAGGCTCAGGTTTAAGGGCTTAAGGACTTAAATTTATCACGGCGGAAAGCAACTCACGTGGTTTATGAAAAGTTATATTAAAATTGTATGCTTAGTAATGTAGGCGATGTGTATAAAGTATTATAAAATATTGAACTTATTATACAGGAAAAATTTACTTATACCGTATTTCCCGGGACTTACAAAATATAGCATCGTCAAGGGACAAGAACTCGCTTTAAAGTTGTTTTATAAACTTTAAATACTTCGTACATCGTACTCGTATAATATAAATATTGCTACAAATTGCACAACTAGTTAAAAGTTAAAATATACTATATACATATTTTTAACCATATGTTGAGAATAGCCATTACTTACTATGTAGAAAATTTTATATTTCGGAAATTATCATTATAATTCACTGTACACATACTCATATGTACGAGTCTGTAAATAATACATACACAGTAACTCATATTATGTAACTTGCTCTACTCTACTCAACTTCACACTGTATCCCGCACATGGCAGGGTAAGCAGAGGGAACATGGGAACCTAAGAAAGTCCGTTCCACTTCCGTTTCCCACATTCTGCTGAATATGAGGCAATGTGTGTTGAGTGGCGGAACTCAACGTTTTACCTTGTACCAGAGCGAAGACATGACAACAAATTAAATATTTAAATTGAAAATATTAAACATTTCATTTTCTCGAGTGTGGATCGAACCCACAACCTGTCGGTTACAGTCACACGCTTGTGCCGCTGAGCCACGACAGGCCTCCTCTCCCTAGTGACTTAGATACTTAAATTTCACATTTAAGCAGCGTATGCAGAAAAACTATTAAGACGAGATGTATGAAGTACTCACCGTTTGTCGCCCAATTTCGAGATATTGTACGAGTACTCAACGACAGGCTTTGTCTTGATAAAATGTGACAGAACCTTCACTCAGACTTAGAACAGTCTTAGATATATGTAAAAATTAGAAAATGTATTGAATATAAAATAATACATCTCTAATGTTTTAAATTTATTGTCATATATGTATTATTCCATTAAATGAAATTCTAAATAGAGCAAGCTAAATTTTCTACAGGCAAATTTGATAAAAATTAAATATCAGTTTAATTTCTAAGTACAATTTAACACATTGTTTATCGTTAAATAAGCACTAAATTCTTTTCCTTATTTCGGGATAAACGACGGTTGTAAGTAGTATCTGACGTATGTAATCTTATATTATTTATATAATGCGACGTCAGATTACGTGCTTTACAATTTGTAATACTACAAGCGTCGCTCTTATTTATGATTTTATTAAACATGTTAAAAAATATTTAAATCAATTCTTTTTCAATTTTATTTTTGATTCTTAATAATTCTCAGCTTCATAGAAGGCAGAGGGAAGTTGGAAACCTAGTGTTAAGACATTTCGTTCCACTTACGTTCCCCATTTTTCAATGAATTTGAAGTATTGCGTGTTGAGTGGCGGAACTCAACTCCGCGCTTTGCCTTCTTACCTATATTCTTAATAATAATTATCGGAGAACAATAATACAAATAATACTGTGAAGTATTTTAGGAAATACTTCATTATATTTATTTATTATTGTTCGAACACTAAAAGACATTTATTTAAAACTAAATTTTCAATAACTATGAAACCTAATACATACGTATTTTAATATTTTCTTAAGTAAATATTTGTCAATGTTGTAGATACATCACGTCTTCTCCGTGATTTCGTCGCATGTTCAGCATACATAACGAATAGAGCTCCAACCAATACACAAATTATTGAACATAAAAATAATTCAATTTGTGCGTTTTATACGCTTAAAGGTTATATTATGTTATTAAGTCATGTAGACTGTCTCACGATAGTAACATAATAATATCAAAAAATAATAATAAATAGTGCTTTTTTTTTTTTTTCACTCTTAATAATACATTACAATTTAATTTCACTCTTAATACGTAAATTAGACTTTACATTTTTGTGTCATTCGGCATTTTTTGTATCCAATTTTATGTAAATTTCACAAGGATGTTCCAGTGAAATTAACAAGCCGCCCCAACAAATCTTTTAAAAAAATAAAAAAAAAACAAGTTTATCACAAATAATTTTCATAGTAACATTTTAGGATTATTGTGGTATACGTTTGCTTTATTAGACAAACACATTAAGGTGGATTCAATAAAACTCATTTGGGATTACCTCCTCATAAGTAATTGAATTAAGGTCTTTCGTACTTTAATCTCATTTACGGCGTTTTTGCTTTTTAACGAATTAACATTACTATTGTGTATTTTAATGTTCAAATGTACGCAGGTAAACGAATAAACACCAATGTTTATGGCTTTGAGTATAGAAGCTTACAGACTTACTACTTGTAAAAAAAAGTATAAAGTTGATATTTAAATAAAAATACTGCCTGTCGCAGGGGCGTATGTATGGAGCAATGCGCGGCGTTAAGTTCCGCCACTCAACACGCAATGTTTCAAAAAGAAAGGAAAAAAATAATTATTACAAATTATTTCGTTAACATGATTTTATTTTATACAGTAAAAAGAAGCATAATAAATATTACAACAGAAAATATGTATTTACATAATAACTGATGTCAATTACAATTCTGATCACTTACTTTAAACTTACACGATAAACAGAAAACTTTACTACTGGTAAAACTCTCTAAAATAATAACGAAATTTCTTTATACCGAAGCTCTTCTCCAAATATTTTTACGTGCAGTCGTTTTATTAAGTTAGTTTGAAATAATATCATACTCTTGAAATCTCTCTCCCTGCTGCATTTGTTTCAGAAAGTTTAGCCTTCTCAGATTCGCCTTCATTCATATGAAAGCAGGAAATATAGAAGTGAATTACCATACAACAGCGTACAATGTATTGAAATTGTTAAGAAGACACTTATGTAAAAAACTTATTTCGAAATTCCGCTCACAACATCAGTAAATTATAACAAGTGTTTAATAATTTCGGCGTAGTGTAATCAGAACGTATGGCTCTATTGGTCAGAGCGCTTCAACGGTTTCCAAGACACGCAGGTTCAAATCGCGCTACGTTCAAATACGTTTTCTAAACAAATATTTTGCTTTCTAAAGGTGGATTAATACTTTAAAATTAGTAAAAATATTTAATAAATAACATTCTATCTTGCCATTCAAATTGTAATGTTTTCTAAATAAGCAATTTTCTATTTTTACTATTTTGAAGTATTATTCTGCACTACGAAAGAAAAATCAGTTTAATAACGTATAAAAATTTCAACATATCAGGATTTAAACATGCGGATCTTAGAAACCGTCCAAGCACTCTGATCTACTAAGCCATACGTTCTTATTAAGCCAAGAAGAAATTCTTATACGCTTGTTACACTTATGTATGTTGCTAGCGTTTTTGTAGGGAGATTTTTACATTTTTCCAATATCCAAAGGTTTTTTTTTTTTATTTTTACCGTGTTATTCCACACTTAGGAAAGAAAAATACTAATTTCAAAAAAGTATAAAAATATGGACGTAGCAGAATAGGCATCTACGACTCTTGGAAACCGTCCAAGGGCTCTGACTAACTAAGCTATACCTTCTCATCAAACTACGGAATTGTTATAACTTGTATGTGTTGTGAGGTACTTTACCATCTTTGTAGGTAAATTTTTACAAATTTCCACTATACAAAAACAATTCGTTAGAATTATCATTTGGCAATAGCGAATGCTACTTATTAAATATATATTTTCGAAGTGTTATTCTATGATTAATCATTATGAAAAACAACATAAGTAACATAAATTATTAATTATTAAAAACAACAGTCAACGCTGCGCCATATTTTGTGTATGTGTGGTGTGTGTAGTATATATAATATATATATATATAATATATATTATAGATATATATATATAATATATATAATATATATATATATATATATATATATATATATATATATATATATATATATATATATATATATATATATATAGTATTAATTTGAAAAATAAATAGTTATTACTTTGGTAATAAAATATTTTTTTATCGCATTATGTAGATTGTGCCTTGTATTTCAATATTTGTGAAAGTAAATTCTATAAAAATCACAAGCAAACATAAAATTCGTTATATTATTCATTCTGTTTATATAAATAACCGAATAAAGAATCCCAGATAGATATCACTCAAGTAAATATTACCCGAGCTAGTTACTTTAAAAGTCAAATACAAACTGTATCGTTCGCATGCCCATAATATTATAACTAGGTTAATATTTTGCCAACAATATGTACGTCTATAGTTAGGTACAGGACTAGTACTGTTACAAGCTAGTATAAAGTTGGGTGGTGTTTACGTGCACCAGTGTACTTCGTGCTAACAAATCCTCCCGAGCTTGTTCTAGCGTTCCGCATGACGACCTTCCTATTATAATTCATCTACAGAAAAGCTTTTAAAACATTCCCTAATTTTATTAGACCGCGGTTTTCGTCGAGGAATTTTAAATCTTCCAAGCGGAAATTCTTTATAGAAAAGACGCGTCAAAGCGTCTTTGAATTGAAACTGGAATGGTATATGGAAGAGAAAATTTAATTTATTTAATGTCTCACTTTTATATCGGATGACAAGTATAATATTACTTTTAAAATGCTGTAAATGTATTTCTATAAAAGTCAAAAACGTCTTATTTTTTATACAAGCTTAAATTACGGTTCTTTAAACTTCTGAATTGGTTTTAAATATAATAATAGCACATAAAACTACATAATGTAATAGAAATTGAATAAAGTTACCAGCAAAGGAGCTAATAATGTTACGCTAGACGCTAAAATAATTCCCTAGAGATATCGTGAACACGAATTACTGATGGCCAGCGTCCCCTTCGCTTGATTAGCATTCTAGCCTCGCGACTCCCTCTCTGTATTCTTGTAACAATACCTCGTACAAAATAAAACCTCTGCACGTACATTCGCTGAAAGGCGGACTTCCTGAACTTACGTCGCCCAGTTTTTTCTTCATACAGGGACATACACAACTATGTTGGGATGAAAATACTGGCTGGCTAATTTAAACTTCAATTCTCATATCAATCGTAGGTTATACTACAACAGGGAAATTTATTAAGAATTACTATAACAGAAGTTTAATTAAACAATGAGATGAGACATGTCGCAAAATTTACCGATTCGATCGAATAATACATTTTCTCGTGTTGATTTTCTTATTTTTAATAAATTACTAATATATTTTACTTTATTGCTGACGAATTGAAGTAAATATAGCACACGTACTTATGAATACAATATACAACTGCACTTATCTATTTGACGATTTAAAGTCAACGTTAAAATTTGCTATGGCCTGGTCTCAGCACTCAGCACTCTATGAATTTTAACTAAAAATAACAGTGGAAACCGCGAAAACTTATTACAACTTCATTAAGAATAGAAGCAGAATTGTTGGCTTTTATAACTAACAATAACTAATTGAGAGTCTCTGACAGTATTCATTACTGTCCTGTCTATTCATGAATATACATAGAAAACTTTTATTAAGCTTCTAAATATAATGTTATATTATAATTAAATATTTGCTAAGTATATAATTTATAATTCTAGGTTTTTTCTTCCCTTATTTGTTAACGCAAGCTTATTTTAAATTGAACCATTTTCTTGCTATTTATTTTTGTAATTACATTACAATTGATTTATTCATTATTATTTTGCTGTTTATATTACATATAATAATATAACAAACATCTTTGTAACATCATATGATAACAATAATTTTATCACAGTTCACAGTAATCTATTGAAGTTACTGTTTAAATCATAATTAGAATGTGCACTGCTGTTTTATGTCATTTTCTGTCATTTTTGAATATTAACTTGTGTTTCTTTTTAATGTTACAACAATATTTAAAAGTATGAATTTCAATTATCAAAAAAAGCAGCCATATTAGGTTTTCCATACATCCATAAAAAAGTCCATAACAATATTCCTATTTATTTTCTTTTACTACACACACAATATTACTGTGACGAAAAATGAAGGGGTTTATTTTATTACTATTTTTATTTATATTTTATTAACTATCAGATAAGTGTAGTTGTCATATTGAAGTAATCTATTAAATAAAATAATCAAGGAATCAAATAAATATAATATCATTAAATTTGAAATTTAAATATTTTACATTGTTGCAAACAAATTAAACGTAAAAATTATATTGTACTTATTTCAAACATCTGCGCATAAAAGAAATAAAAATCTATCAATCCAAAATTCACAACTAAAAATTTAGTTCGTAGCTCACATTATTCGCTGACTTACTCGTGCAAAGAAAATACCATTAGCTTATTGTTTGACAGAAAGGCAATATTTGCTCGCTTAGAAAACGTTTAAGTGGAAATCCATTGAATAAGAGATGTGAAAATAATAGAGAAATTTCGATTGTAGTTACTGGCTTATGAAAAATATAAATAAAGTAACATATAATATTATTTGAATTTTAATGAAATTCATGCCTTGTATAAACCGACGCTCATATAAATCCTTCTAATGCTACATTCGCTGAGCCTCTACGAAAATACTCGACATTTTGTTAAAATGAGAAATTATAATTTATCTGAATAAAAACTAAAATGTCCGTAAATAAAATTAACATTATGAATATTTCAGAATTAACGTGGACAAAAATTGTATTAAAATATTTTTTTATGTCTTTCTATTATATAAAAAAATATTTCATTTTCACAATGTCCTTATATACGATGACAATTCATACCGATAAACCATCGGGGTGTCGGCGGTGATTTCTTTTTAGAATTTCTTGGCAATATGGGTATTTTTTTATGTAAAAGCCTATTTTGTACAGGTTTAATAAGGTATTTTACGGTGTTTGATTCCGCTAGTTAAAAAACTATGCCTAAGAGAATTTTGCGGAAAGTAGGACACGAAAGTTTCATTGTGGAAACGGGGTGTCTTAACACCAGGCTACCCAGTGTCTTCTGTTATTTTTTTTGTTTTTTTTATTCTGCTATGTGTGGGGTAAAGCGTGAATATTATATGTAGGCCAAACATCTGCTGTGTTTCATAACTATTGTGTAAGCGTAATTCTGCGGCAAACAAACAAACAAACAAAATACTCTTTATTGTACACACAGAAAAACATAATATAATTATATGTAATAATATTTATAATAGTACAATACGCGGCCTTATCGCTAAGAGAGCGATCTCTTCCAGGCAACCTTTGGGTATAGGACAGAATATGAAAGAGAAGCGAAGAGGTGTACAGAGTCTACTTTTAATTATACATACATATAAATATATACACAAATACATACATATAGGTATACATACATACACACATACATACATACATAAATACATACACGCATACAAACAAATGTATAAATACACAACAACGAGTATATATTAAAAAAGAAGGAAATAATTAGAATATATACAAATATATTCTAATAAACACTATTATTAAGCACTATAAAGTGCTAAATAATAGTCTTTTAGCCTTTTTTTAAAAGTTTCAATACTTTTAGCTTGTTTGATTATAAGGGGTAAGGAATTCCATAGGCGAACAGATTTGGTAGAAAAGGAATTTGTATAGAAGGAAGTAGAGTGGCAAGGAATTTTAAGAGTTAAATTAGACTTAGAGCGAAGGGGGATACAATGTGACTCACATAAAAACTTAAATCGTCCTTTAAGATATGAGGGGGAATGTGGAGAAAAGAGAACATTATACAATAGACATAGAACGTGAGTATTCCGGCGAAGTCGAATTGGGAGCCACTTGAGTTTTTCTGCGGCATATTTTTGTTTTTGATTAAGTCCCGTTTTATTTGACCTCTCGAAAAAAAGAGAGTATAAGATATGTGAGAGTATTTTTTGGAAATTACTGTTTAACCGCCGGAGTTCTTTACTGTTACGGACGGAAACATACTTCTATCATCACACACACGTTTGTTATGGTGTCCTTACATTTACATCTAAGCCATTACGCTACTAACTTATCTACCAAATTATATTTAAAACCAATCAAACTATGAGTGGTTCATGCAATTATCCAAGTTTTACCAAATACATCATCATTAGTTGAAATAAATATCGATTAGAACAACGGCACGCGCGGCTGTTTCTTACTAAAACCAAATTCTGGCAAAATTGAATCGAATTAAAAGTTAATTCGATTCAATTTTGCCACAATTTAGTTTTAGTAAGAAAATTTGTTGTGATTGTTTGTCTGTTGTATGATTTATTGTAAATAAGCTGAAGAATTTTGCCGGGGTTGGTGTGCGAAGAGGGCTGACAGGGGGCTAAGCCACCTAGTTAATATATAAATAAATATGGGTTGATAAACTGGCACATGTCTCACCTTTGTCCTAGTGTGAAATACTTTACTATTTAATTTTAGTAAAAAAACAAATAAATAGTCGATATACACCTTAATGGTAAATTTTATACTTCTATCGTAGACAGATACGAATATTAATCTTTTGATAGACTACTTTTTTGTTGTCTTTTACTAAAAGAATTTCAACATTTATGCATTTTATGCTTAGCTTAAATTTAACCTGTTTTCAAGCGCAACCCGCGCCGGGTTCAAATCCTGCTTCGTTGAAAATTTTTATACGCATTTTAAATTTAAATTTAATATTTTCTGTCCTAAGTGTGGAATAACATTTTAAAAAATAGTAAAATTATTAAATAAAATTTCTATCTCTATCTCTAAAAATAGTAACGGCAGGCCGAGTAAAGAACATTATTTCATATATATATATATATATATATATATATATATATATATATATATATATATATATATATACATATATATATATATATATATATATATATATATATATATATATATATATATATATATATATATATATGAAATAATGTTCTTTACTCGGCCTGCCGTTGCACAAAGGTGTGGCGAGTGCGGATTCGATCCTCTTTGGAGGTCCCTATGTTCCCTCTGCCTACCCTATGTGCACAATTTCACTCAAGCTCGATCATACTGAAAAAAAAAAAATGTTTTGTATAATATGTAACACTATATACCTGGTTATAAACTTTTTCGTTATTAATAGCAAACCTAGCTAAATGATCGTATAAATATGTTTTTATGTATATTACATATTTGATGTGTCAGGAGTCACGAAACTAATTTACAATGGTCAATGCCTATACATACATCACAGAAGGCTTTGTGCGTATGACATGTTAAATTGCTATTAAATTTATGACCAGTATTTTATTACGCTCATTAACAGATTAATACTGGCGACAGCTTAAAAGCATTAATCCACGTAATAAAGCCATTTTTATAGTTTATTGTTTATATTTGGAATATTTCACATCATAAATAAACGAATTTGTCATACGTCGGTAAGAATATATTCAAACCGAATTTGATACATAGAAAATTTTCTAAAAATATGCACGTTATTCCAATGACTAATAACATACTTAAATAAATACATGCGCGCTAATGGACAATTTATATTTCTTTTACACAAATTAAATGAATATATTTATAAAAAAAACATGTATTAAACACTTTCACATGTTTTAAATTCAGTTATTTCTCCATTATTTTTTTACCTTTTTATTGCAAATAAGATTGTTACTGAGTAAAGATAAACTTTATAGAAAAAGATATACTTTAGTATTGTTGATGAAATCTAAAAATACGGAATAATAATATATTTATAATACAATATTTTCCCATTGTATTGTAAATATTTTGCTGTTTCACAATGTTTTTCCAAATATTCAATATTTTCAAATGAAATATTTCATATCCTCATTTATTCTCACTCTGATAACACTATCTCACTCAAAAAACAATACTTCGAATTTGACGGGAAGTGGGGAATAGAACGGAGTGTCTTGACACTAAGTTCCCTCTACAATGTGCTGGATACAGCGTGAAATTGGATAAAAAATATTTTCCCATTAACATTAATACTTTAGACTATATACTGCACATAATATATAGAGGAAACCTGGCTTCCTAGTATTAAGGCAATTCGGTTTCGAAATGCTGTGCTGTGCTGTGAAAATAAAACAGAATATAAAAATAAATAAAATAGTTATTCTTACACTGAGAAAAAATATTTTATCATATGTCTGTTGAGAGTAACGGTAAGCCTTAAATCGTCATTTTATTATACAAATGGAGCTGCAAAATATGTAAAAGAAAGGATCGACTATAATTTTTCCATTTTCAGCAGAATTTATTTAACGCATAGTTAAAAACCTATAAAAATTCGCATATATCAAACACGAGTGACCGCCTGGTGCACGGCGCTTGCCCGTTATTCGTATCCAAAGCCTTTTTAAATTCCATTACCAGTTTACACATTTTTCTCTAGGGATAATAGCGTGTATGATTTTTTTCAAAGGTTAATCTTATTAATAGTTTATATTTATTATGTTAGTCACAACGGTATGGTATTAAATTAATGGTAATTTAAAAGAAAAACAATAACAAATTCAATTTTGATCGTCTATATTTTAAAGGAGAGGGATCGTCTATATATTATTAAATAGAAACGGAGATATGACAAATAACATAACTTAGTAGAGTTAATGAACTAGTAGAATAATCATTATTTTAAACTTAACACTAGCAACCCGCCAATGCCGCGCAATCACATTATTTTATTCACTAATATTAATTAGTTTCTTGTTCTAACAATATAATCACTATTAAGACATTATCTTTATATTGAAAAATAAAATTTTTACTTAATGAATAAAATAATTATAGCAATTTTGTCGAGATAATATGAATAAAAATATTTAAAATTTACTTTACGACGATACTTTTTGATTTATTAACCGATTTATAAAACTACCACTAAATGTTGAAAGAAGCTTTCCAAAATATAATAAATAGTAAGAATTGCATTTTAATCTAGTAAGCCATTTTTGAAATAAGCGCGGCACCAAAAAAAGCTAAACAGACAAAATTTAAAAATCACTATTATGGGTCCTGTAACATTAATAAACCTCCCCTATAAGATTTTAATCTGACATATACAGATCCTAGTCGGTTACATGTATGTTATGTATATATATATATATATATATACATATATATATATATATATATATATATATATATATATATATATATATATATATATATATATATATATATATATATATATATATATATATATATATATATATATGAAACTTCATATAAAAAAACATATTAGGTTTATATTCTCGCATAAAACTTTGTCTTCCGAAACAAACTTCAAGTAGTGTAATATGATACAAATAATTGATAGATATTGCTACAGGTGAACTCATCTCCTGGGATTAAATGTGCGATTAATGTGTGTCGTCCAAATGTAAATCTCTACAAGCGCAGCAAATAAATATTTTGTAAAATGTTTTCTCCCTCTGGAATACAGCACCTGATAAATGATAGCTACGGGCGCTTTATGAAAATGTGATGCGATAAATGTTACGTCACTACGTAGTGTATTTGCTTATGAAGTACCTACTCTTATATCAAACCATTGTTTCTTATTAGACTCTTAGTACGAGAGGAAGTATAAAATAAATACAAAAAAACTTAAAAGATTAAAAATGTGTATCGTTCACTATTCATGAACATTAAAATATGTAGGTTAATGGCATAAAATTCTAGCTATTTGCTTTTTCTGATGTATATTAAAACTTAAATATGTACTTAATTTTTTGGCTCTACAGTACTACAGTACTGTGCATAAAAGGTATACAGAATTAAGACACTCCGTTAGCTACTTTCCGCCTATATCTCAAGCTATTGCGTGTTGAGTGGCGGAACCTTATGCTGCGTTTTACCTTGTTATCAGAGCGACGAAAAGAACATATTAAACATTTTATTTCCCAAAAAGAGAATCAAACCCAAAAAAATCACGCTTAAAGTCAAACACTTGTGCCATTACGCGCTAAATCAATTAAACATTCAAAATTATATTTAAATGAAATATTATACAAAATCATGAAGCAGTATATACATAGTAATATTAGATAATATACAAAGTAAATGTTAGTAGGATCGCTTATATTACTTCAATCGCTTCTATCGTTTTATATTTCACAAATATTATGCTATCCTTGGCAACTTTTTTTAAATGTGTAAAATTTATAACTGGTTTAAATGGCCAACTTCCTATTTAATTTTAAGAGGATACTTTGCGAAGATCTTGAACGTGTTTTCATTTTAAACACCCCAAAAGTTAAATAGCTTCAGTAGATACAAATTTCAGCTACATTTTAAGAGAATGAGTTGCGACAATTGCAAGAAGGCAGTGAAAGGGCGGACGGCGCATAAGTCACTGTCAGAACCTGCGTCCGTGGACACTTTTTTGCTGTTTTGCGTCTTTTGTAACTCAAACAATGATATATAATTAAACCATTTTTTATCAAAAGGAATACGAACAGTTTCAACGTCATTAGTTCTTTCTAATGTATTTTTTCAAACGTGCTATTTTCCTGAGCTGTCCAAAGTCTCTGATGTATTGACATTATTATAATAACATTAATAGGTTATTATCATTGGCATTGCTCAGACAAGATTTGGCTGGCTTGTCATGGTCTAGCCATTGCGATGAGTTTTGTGATTGTCGCAGAGAACACCCTTTTGATGATAGGTAATGCTTCTCTTTAAAAACCCTTGATTATTGAGTTGGATAAAAAATGGATTGCAGCAGTCGGAATGAATTCTTGAGGTACCCGCCTTTCAAGTTTCTTAATCTTCCCAAATTGCTTAAAGTAGATTAAAATAGTTTTATCACGTTGAAACCAAAACTGGCGCCACGGTGGAACTCGTGCTCATCGATTACGCGATATTACAAGTTTTCTATTATGTAAACTGAGTGACAGAAAAAAAAGGAGAGAAACCCAAATGAATGACATTAACAAAAAATATATGTACAGATATTTTTTGTTAGGAATTCGAATTTCAAATTTAACCAGTTATATGTACAGATAACTGGTTAAATTTGAAATTCGAATTCCTAACCAAAGGGAAGAAATTTGTGATCAAAGAGGGATTATTCATTATTATTAATAATTTATATACATAAATAATTGACCTGTAACAAGAGACTTATTACGAATCTACATACACATAAGTCTTCCTTGATCGTCTTATCTATATCTTCATACTTTTAATCAGCATTTTGAAATACATACATGTAGTTACTCGTAATAGGCTATTAAAATTAGCTACATACAAATTTTATTAACCAGTATTATATGAAATATTTTTTTTATATATATAAACTTATGTCAAGCTTTGCTATCCTTCGTTTTATCAATTAATATAGAAGGAATATGTCGCTAAGCGACAGGTACATTTGTACCATATAACCAAAAATATTTTTCATTTGTCAAAACATAGTCGTCAAAAATAGATTTTTTTTTTATTTTACTTTTGTTGGATTTTTTTCAGCTTCGTACCTAACAGACGTAGGAAGAAGAAGAAGAAGAAGGATGGGCAAAGGGAACTTGAGAGTCCACTGTTAAGACACTCCGTTCCGTTTCCCACTTTCAGCCAAAATTGAGGCATATTGAATGGCGGAACTCAACGCCGCTTGCCTTGTTACTAGAGAGATTAAAATAACAAATATTTCATCGAAGGATAATTAATTTTCCTTGAGTGGGAGTCGAACCGGCAGCTTGTCGTTTTTATCTCACACGCTTTTGCCCCTAGGACATGATAGACTCAATATTGGCCTTATTGTTACGAATATATACGAATATGTTTACTTTATCATTTACTAAAACGAATGAAAAAGTAAAATATATTATTTAAATCAATTAAATACTAGAAAAAAATCCAAAGTACGCTGGGATTCAATTAAACACAATTTCTTTTGAAACAATTTCACAACATCAATAGAACAGTTCATGAAACTTGTAAAAGTATAGAAGTTTTCAAAGGAAAAAAATGTGGTCTATGAAAAAAGTTATGAAAACATGCTAATAGACGTACCGAAAGTTTGTATCCGTTAAGTCTAAAATTTCTTTTACAGAAAGTGCAGCCATTCGTGAAACATTGTACATATTAAACTGATTTACATAAGAAAGTTCACTTTAAATGTTTGAATTAATCACTTTAGTCACAGTTTACTGGCGTTGAGCATGCGATGCAAGAAACATTACGCGCACTACGTAGAGGATTCGTGACGCGAGTTTCGTAGCAAAGCGGAACGTTGACTGAGTGAGGACACTGCTACGCGAGGCTACGCTCCAATCTCCAGGCCGCGCAGTCGCAACACTTCTAAGCTTTCATCCCCCTATGGCCAATACCATTTAGGATACACTTAAACATTACTAATTTTAGTTTTAAAGTCATTTTATATTGCTCTATTATAATATTTATTTAGTATGTTTTACTGTATGATATAAATAAAAGAAACTATATATTTATACTCGATTTCCAGATCCACGGCTATGAATGAAATTCATTTTTTTTGTAGGAAAGAGAGAAGAAAAGCTGTAAAACAAAGGGTTACTATATAAGTAAACTAAAGCGTATTTTGCTTCGAAACTATGTGCCAACATATCCTGGGAATTCATCCACATGGTGGAGTCAGTAAAATTTGAGGCTCAATTTTCCTTGGAACGACATGGTCATAAAGTAAACGCAAAAATAAATCTATTGGGCATGTTGATTGTTATAATTAATTAATAAAGAATAAATGGGCCACTATGGCCACATTTACACTGTGTAATATAAATAAAATCACTTATCAAACAAAGGTTATTGTAACATTTATTTATCGTCTTTATATCATATATAGGAGGATATAGGTATTAAATTACTTAGTTCTCTGTTGACGAAAACGGCGAAACTGGAACTTATCACTGCAAAGATATGAAAATAATTAATCCCCCAACCATTGTGTTACAGAAAGGCTCACTGTACCACAATAGTCTTAAAGAAATTGATGAACAAAAATATTAAACAGCACAAATAAATTAATAATGGATCCTTTTAAATTTATCTCGTTAGAACTATTTTTTTTAATTAACTCTATAAAAATTAACACTTACTTTGTTCGACGAGTCCTAGTTTACCACCGACTTTGTACTCGTATCATATTAATTAGCTTTGTTTATTTAATCAATACTTTTAATGCTTATTTTTTTGTCTCTCTAGTAAAAAAGCGCTTATGTAAGAAATAAAATGTAAAATTTGTGAAAATTTAAATTATTCAATTTAAAATCATTATTCTTTTTCTATTGTGGAAGTGGCAAGTCTTAAGTTTTTATATGACAATAATGTCTTATCCCATTTTCAATCTGGTGAGGTAACCAGATGGCCTGGTTACCTCACCAGGTTAAAAATGGGATCAGACATTATGGGTATATAAAAACTTAAGATTTACCATAGCACAGTTACGGCACTTGATAAAAACTGTGATAATATTCGAGCTCAATACCAGCTCGAATATTATCACAGTTTTTATCAATTATTTTAATTATTAAGTTTCAATCAACAAGTCACTTTGCTTATCTTACTAAATTTCTTTTAACACGATAGACTTTGATATTCTACTAGTCCTTACATATTTACTTAATCTGAATGGTTTTCTTCTCTTACAACTATCTAAAATATAAATTCGCGGCCGCAGACAGAGCATTAAATTTGATAATAGAATATCTTAACGCTGGTGTCCCGCAGGGCGGAGTGCTGTTACCATTACTCTTTTACGTTTTCATTATTACTCTCACTCAACACATATTTTCTCCTTATCACCTTTACGCTGATGATTTGCAAATATATACAACCGTAGCCGTAAACAATATTGCTAGTGCAATTGCGAAAATTAAAAGTAAATCGTTTGTGCTTACTATAAACCCAAGTCAATCTCAAGTATTTTTTTTTTCAGCACTCCTAAACAACTACCTAGAATATAATCGTTTCCACTATCGGTATCACTATTAAGACTGTAAAGTAATAGAATCATTCTATTACACATTATATTAGAATGAGCTGCCACAAATAGAATACTAGTAGATCGTCTGTCAGACAGATAATATACAAATAGAAAATAAATATAAAGTGTTACTTTTTCCACTCTTAATATGTCGAGATATATAATGTTATAAAATTGTTAAATGCAATAAAGAATTATTATTATTATTATTACATTCAATAGAGAAAATAAAAATACACTTCTTTTTTCAAGTGAGATTAGACTGATTTTTGTCAGTTATCATTAATTACAAATACAACTAAAATAAAATTAAATATACCAATTTTTTATTTTGTTTAAGGCGTGCTCCACTTCTGGTGTGTCCTTAACATCCATAGTAAGGAAGTACAAGCAAATTTGCATTTTGCATATTTGATGCGTTGTCAGTAACAATAAAGTATACTTTATTAACTACATTTTATTTTTTATTGTTGTACGAATTACTATCCAGGAAACTGCATTGTATTAAGATTCCAGCAGTCTATTGTTGTGCACTATATGTATATATATTATGTCTATTGTTGTGCATATATTCTATGTTACTTATAACTTTGATTTTTACTAAGCGCTTTTCATATTAAATCGACAACAATATAGTAGACAATATTTTGCGGTCGGGTAGCTTACAATTAGGATTTAACCAAAACAAGTGTCTTACAAACTTTTTATCAATCATTATCGACTGTATAATGAGGGGCTATCATATTTAGCAATAATTTATTAGTATAGAGATCATTTCTAAAGCCTTAAGGTTGGTACCCGAGTTCGACGAAAACCCAAATATACTCACTAGATTTTTAAAATTATTTGATAAATTAGTAGGCCAGTTTTGTAGTGCAAACAGTAGTGAATTAAGTAGGTGTGCCCTTCTCAATGGGATTCTGAACAAAGTAACAGGATCTGCTACTCGCTCAACCAATTCTAGTGGGATTCCATCCGAACTGCTGTAGTGAATAAACTTTGTAGACAAACGAGGTGAGACCGCTCTATATAACGATTTAGCAGTTTTATCGCAAGCTTCTGCACCGCACAAGAGCGTTGCCAGAATATATATAGTACTATAATAACTTTTGTTAGCCTGCATGATACCCTTGAGACCACCATCCATGCTAAACGAGATCTTTATCGTAAGAAAACATCTTCAAGCACATTTGTGAGGTCTGAACGATTCCTTAAGATCGGTGGATACGTTGGATGCGCCCGCAAACCATAGAATAAGCATTAGAATTTGTACACAAGGAATCGAATACTATGTACCTACAAAATCGAAACCAACGATTACCTGACAAAAGAATCTATAAATTCTATGCTCGTGCCAAATATTTTTTTAAGTGCCTCTAAAATGCCGAACCAGTTTGCAGTACCTGTGTGGGCACAGGCACTGAAAACTGGTTCGGCATGTTACACCTTTTAACTATAATATACCCGGCTTTTAACGCCCTCATATAATTCCATCATCTGCACCGCAATGGAGACATAATCTGTATCAACCCGCCAATTTGGTCCAATTGGTACGCAAAAATTTTTTAAATCATCGTCACCAAATAATAATACTTAACAAAATAACTTTCAGATAGATTCGCGTCCTAACTACCAAGTCTTTAACCAATCTCGTCCTATGAGTGGTGCCAGTATGTTAACTAAAGAAGTAAATTATAATATTTTCATTGACAATTCTATATACAATGAATATGTCAATTATAATTATGACGATATTGGCGAATTCATGGAAGACCAGCAACCGTATGAGTATTTTATACAGTAACTTTAGAAAACTATACGGAAACGACCCAGGTGGAAACCGATATGATGAAAATGAACGAGCAGGATTTTTCGAAGGACCAATAATCCGACACAACATAAATCTTCAAACACAACGTCAGCTTCCATTCATTCAAATCGCATCACCTTCTAGGAACTCTTAATAGATAAAGGGGCAAATCAATAATTTCTGTGACCCTATGTAGTGAAAAGATACTATAGTAACTTACCAGTAAATTACGATCCTTTTGAAGATAAGAATATTCATTTCACCTCTAGAAATTACTATTCAAATACGTTACCTAGCGTTACCTAGCTTTAAGAATTTAATAATTCTGATAATACAACATTTTATATTTATAAGCCCAACGATTATTTTAATGAGACCAATAAGGTACAGACTTATTCGACTAGTGGGAGGCTGTAATAGATTATAAGAACAAATTACTAAAAACCAAAACAGCTTTAAATCCTATTAATGTGTATGATTAAAGCAACGCAAAGTATGTTTGAGGACATTATACCGGTAAATACTTCGAAATTTCTTAAAATTCCCATTAATATTATGACGGGAAAGCATTTATAGAAGAACAAACAGTTTCTAATTATATTATTGGTGAATGCTTAACCACAGTTTCAAATAATAGGGATAGTTGAAGTACACAATCCAAGTCGAAGCGAGGTCATATTTTCTATGGACTGAGCGATCTGTGCAGAAATGTATAAGCTACAGTGTACACCTGCAAATAAACAGAGACCAAGAAAAGAAGTGATTTCGTACTTACGCACTGATCACTTAAATATCAAAGAACGTACGAATTTAGAGCTGCTTTGTGCCCAGTATGCAGATGTTTCCTACTTAGAAGGAGAGACGAACAAAATAAAGCATTCGATTAAAAAAGCTGTTGAGGTTCCAGTTTACACAAAATGTTATCGGTATCCGTATATCCACAGGCAGTAGGTACAGGAACAGGTAGATAAGATGCTGACATTAGTCCTTCAAATTCGGCATAGAGCTCCCTAATTTGGAGCTAAGAAAGCAGATGCGTCAGGAAAAGCTAAATTGCGTATAGTAGTTGACTTTCGAAAACTTAATGAAAAACTGTGGGCGACAAGTATCCTTTTACCAATATAGCTGTTGTCTTAGATAAATTAGGTAACTGCCAATATTTTACAAGCTTAGACCTTGCTTTCATAAAGTAAAAATGAAGCCACAACATATCCCAAAAACAGCTTTTAATGTAGAACATGGCCATTTCGAGTTTTTACGCATACCTATGGGCCTTAAAAACAGTCTATCTACTTTCCAGAGAGTTATCGACAGCGTATCTGGATGTTATAATAGTATTTTGTACATCCCTTCAGGAGCACATAATTAAACAAGTAAAAGTCTTCTGCTTCTTCTTCTTCCCGGCATTAATCCCGGCCTGCAAAAATCCTTTTCTGATTACGCCGCATCCCTATGGAACCAATTCCCTAAATCCGTTCTGAAACCTAATTCCATAGTTTCCTTCAAGCAAATAATAAAAAAGATATCTACTGGCTACTTCAGACAGATCTCAGAAAGTGGTTATGAATTCAATGATCGTATTATCATCTGATAAGTAATTAAACGTTTATTTATCATATATTATATATGTACATATAAGTATGTATGCTTATTTTGTGTATGTATACTAAGGTTTATATTATGTGAATATTATATTTAATAGGTGTATATTTATATATAGATATTTATTATTATTTATTTATATTGTTATTATATCTTATTTATCTTATATATGCTTTTATATTTTATAATATATATTTTTTTAGCGTACTCTTTCTTTCTGTTTTAATTTAATTTTTGTATTTAGTGTGTTCTTTCCCGCTTAACGTCACTCATCCACTTCCACTGGTTGGCTGGACGAGATTTCTAACAGAGATAAGTCCACTATTGTACACTTTTTTTTTTACATGTAACTATTTCTTATTTAACAATTTAGTACAATAAAGAATATTATATAATCTTGAACACTGCCCCTTCCCTTGTATATAGGGGAAATGAAATTAAGCCGCCATTGATGTAGCATCTTTCCAGTATTCAAGATATGGTTAAAAAGGTCAGTAAGTATAAGCACACCAAGAGAGCCCAACGATTTCCACGCTTTGGTCAGAATTTCATCCCATCTGCTAGGAAATCGGTCCATACAGCAACCACCACTTCGCCACACCACCACAATCCGAGGCCTACGTTTCCAGCCAGTTTCTTGAAGGAAAGCACACTGGACCCTACGTCTTATGAGTGCATCCGAGAGTTCTCTGCATCGTCCAGTAAGAGAGCCAATATTTTACGTTGCAAAGCGGAGTTTGCATCGTCCGGTAAGAGAGCCAATATTTTACGTTGCAAAGCGGAGTTTCTATCTGGGTGCTAGCGTCTTTAGCCGTGCCCGTAATTCATACGGTAGCACGTCGCCCTACACCTTCGACAAGTGGGCCAGCCCACTTGTCGAAGGTGTAGGGCGACGTGCCTGCGCGTCGTTTAGTACGGAAAGTACTTCGTTAAGTAAGTCGTTTAGTGGCGACGCCCTAGCCTTACCCAGTCTTTTTCTTTTCTTTGCCATTAATGTGGCGGTTGGCGGTTTTTAAAGAACCGCAGGAATGAGGGATGGGATTGGTGGAAATGTGGGAAGAATAAATAGAAGGTAGGGACACCGCTTTTATGAACTTGATGGAGGTATAATAGTGGTGGTTCGAGGATCCGGAGTCGAGTACCCATATGCCAAAGAACATGTATCGGACAGATATATATCAAGGGCACCCTCTGGATTCAATTAAACTAGAAAAAGTATTTAAGAAATTACTTTAGTCCAATTTTAAAATACAAATGGACATATCAGAATTGCTTAAACTAGAAACAGCGTACCTTGGTCATGTTATTAGCAAGGATGATATGAAAGCTAATCGCGAGAAGAATACCCCTTGCCTAATACCCGTACAGAAACAAAACGTTTTCTAGGATTACATGGTTATTATAGGAAGTTCATATCAGACTTTGCTATAATAACCAAGCCTCTGACTCAATGCTTGAAGAAAAATTTCAAAAATTTTTTAAGATCAAAATTATATCCAATGCTTTGTAAAGTGTGAAACTCTACTTGTAAATCATCCAATAGTTCAATATCCGGACTTTTCAAAAGAATTTATACTCACAACAAACGCTTCGAATTTAGCAACTGGAGCCGTTCTTTCTCAAGGTCCCATTGAATCCATAAACCAATAGTATACGCGTAGAGAACACTTAATACTAGTAAAATATATCGTACATATAAAAATAATTATTCGCTATTGTGTGGGCAACGAACTTTAGAATCATAGCAGACCATCGTCCTTTTCAATGGGTAATGAATATGAAATAACCCAATTCCCGCTTAACACGTTGGAGATTACGCCTAAGTGAATTTGATTATAGTTATTTGTAAGCCAAGGAAAATTAATTCCAACGCCGACGCTTTATTACGAATAGAAATCTATAATGAAGAGTCTAGTTCTATTGTTGTTATCACCCCAAACAAATCCGATTTAGAAAGAACCAGATGTCGATCGATTCAAGAATCGATAGTATTCATAGCGATTTAGAAAGCCTCATACTAGAAGTACTTATTACTGATGAACCCCTCAACACATTTAGTAGAAAATTGTATTTAATGTCGGCGATATTAAAATTAAATTTCACATAACTCATCCTTTTGAAACTTTATGTTTATTTCAAATTTATGTATATTTGCCTATAAATATCTAAGTCCAACCAAGAACGAGATGTAATAGATGATATAAAAGAATACGATACACCAGATATAAAAACAGGAATCTCAATCCCTCACTTGAAATGTATAAAATTCTACCGGTCATTTTAAACTGGTCGAATTTAGACACCCTCTATCACACAACTATAATATCTTCATGAGCATCAGTACTCATTATAAGCATCGTCCTTATTCGTCGCAAATGTATGCCTTCGAAGAGTATCAGAGGGAGAATGAGAAAACCAGAAGACAAGAAGTCCAGGACAGCTTCAGAAATTCTATGTAATATCAACACTATTTTTAACAAAAGTCTCAAAATAGCTGCCGATCCTATGGAGGGAGTTGCTAAGAAATAATCACGCCATGTATGATTCACCACAATCCGTTCCTTGAAGCTACTTCAATGCTGCTTTGTTTCGCAAGACCTTCCGAACGTTGAGCGCTTCCGATACTTCCGATCTTACTGTGAGTACCACCTGTGATTTACCGATTGCGTCATATCGTTCGATTTAATTTAATTATAATTTAGGCTTTGGAGATACACTTTTTTTTTGCCATCGAAAAGATTGTCGCGTGTTAGAAATAGTTAATTGTAACTCTAATTACTTAAATAAACGTATAAGCTCCTTTATTATTTTATACAAAATAAAGCTAATACGATGATAATAATTCAATTCAACTCATATTTTTTGTTAATGTTTTCTTATGACGTAAAAATGTATTTGCAGACAACCAGGTTTTACATTTATTAGACGTTTTGTACAATATGTTTTGTAAATATAAAGTAATAAATATGAACGTCCTTTATGTAACTACTTTTAGATTAAATTGTTAGATATCACACTCTTAACAATTATAAGATATACGATAAATAAACATCTTAAACTAACCCAATAATATATTATTAGCATCCACTTAGAATTTATTTGTTTTGGTCACCAGTTTACCTTGTACCGTAGTATTTTTTGGACTTTGTCATCCCTAATTTTATGTAGTCATAGTCACTACATAAAATTGGGGACGACAAAGTCCAAGAAATTATTTATGATATTTAAATTCAAAAAATCAATCAAGTCAAAATTAGACCATAATTTGCAGCCCCCGAATAGCAGTACCTACTAGCAGTTTTTTTTTTGTATATATAGGTACATTTTTTTGTTCTATAAAACATCATACGATTTTTATAATTCTATTAATGTCCTTTCTTGTTACTTATACTTTATAAATGTGAACGCCATAAGTAAAGAACTGAACTAAAATATACCTATATTTTATAACTGACTTTGACAGCTAAGATCATATGTTATTTTTGTCATTCTTGTATTGTTAAACAATATGATTTTGAATACTTGCACACCAGTGCTGTTTTAAAATTGCAACACGTTGGACGTGTTTGTTGTAAATTTATAGTTAGACGTTATAATCTTTATAAAATGAAAGGTAAATCAGGCTTAACCAGGTTTCAAGACTGTTATATTCTTCGCAACAGTAAAATAATTAAAGAAGATCTTTGGATACGAGATGGCAAAATTATGAATCCAGAGCAAGTATTTTATGTGGAACAAGCCGAAGCAGACGTAACGGTAAATTGCAATAATTTACTTATTGCCCCTGGACTTATAGATATTCAAAACAATGGTAAGGAACAATCAATTCTTTAGTTTGTATTTAGTTTAAGAATTTCATCTTCTATAAAATTAAAAACTTATATTATAGTTTTACTTATTTTTTCAATTAAATAAATTTACCATGACCTCTCTTGGTTGCTCTTTTCAAGTGTGTCTTCAATATCATCTTATTAAATTATTAGATAGCATTTTGAGAATTCAGCTAAACCAATTTTTTTTTCTTAAATAGGTGGATGGGGTGTAGACTTTTCATATGATACCGAAGATATTGAGAGAGGAGTGAATAAAGTGGCTAAAGAATTGTTAGCTTATGGAGTGACCTCTTTCTGTCCGACTATGGTGACATCAGAAAAAGAAAAATACCAAAAAATATTACCCAGAATACAGAAAAAACAGGGTGGAAAATCTGGAGCAACTATTTTGGGAGTTCATCTTGAAGGGCCATTCATCAATACAGCCAAGAAAGGAGCCCACGCTGATGAATTAATTGTAAACCCCGATAAGGTAAATAATTTCATGTAATTTGATACATAATATTATATATATATTTTTATCTTTTATATTAATAATTGTCTTCAAGTGTTAAATTTATATAGACCAACTGAGAATAATTTACTTCTTTTGCAATATTTATTGTGATAAAGCCTTATCTGTAACCTACATTTACTTTAATAGAAATAATAAACAGGATGATGAACTCTTATCAATCAACATAAATGAAATCAGATCAGTCTGTTTGTTAGGTATATTGTATTATATTAGGCATAATGGTTTACAAAAGGTTTCACTACTTCTATTATAATAATGGCTTGTTTTATTTGTATATTTATTATATAAAATCATTAACTTTATTGGATAAAATATTAAAAATATTTTCGATTTTTTGTTATTCCTAAATTATGTAAAAATGGACACAAGGTCCTATAATGTCTTGACCTTTAACGGTTGATCTTACAAACAATACTACATAAAAAAATTAGAATGACCACAATAATATGATAAAGAAATATTACTTTTCTAGGGCTTAGAATCCATTCTGGAAGTATATGGATCATTAGATAATGTTATTATAGTTACTTTGGCACCAGAGCTACCTGGTGCTTTGGCAGCTATAAGAGGATTAACAAACCTCGGAATAAAAGTAGCCCTTGGACATTCTTCTGCTAGCCTCATCCAAGGTGAAGAAGGTGTGAAAAGTGGAGCAAATTTAATAACTCATCTTTTTAATGCCATGCTACCAGTAAGTTTATTAATATAGTATTTATACTAATATTAACAATGGAAAAAATGGGAGCCCTGTCGTGGCGCAGCGGTACAAGTACGTGACTGTAAACGATAAGTTGTGGGTTTGATCCCCATCAGAGGAAATGAAATATTTAATATTTTTAAATAAGTAATTTAATACTTTTATTTCTTCGCTCTGGTAACAAGGCAAAGCGCGGCGTTGAGTTCCGCTACTCTACACGGAATGCCTCAAACTCGGCGGAAAGTGGGGAACGGAAGTGGATCGGAATGTTTTAACACTAGGTTTCCAAGTTCCCTCTGCCTATCCTGCCATGTGCGGGATACAATGTGCAGCTGAGCGAGAGTGAGGAAGAATTTTATTTGGTTTAAACCACCAATCTTATGACCACTTGGTATGGTATAGGTTAGTCAGTCAGAAAAAACTTGTCAACTCTTAGACACTCTGTCTCAATTAAGACATTTCAGTTTCCCACTTTCCTCCGAATTAAAGGCATTGTGCTTAGATTGGTAAAACTCAAAGACGCGCTTTGCCTTGCTGCCAGAGCGATTTCATTTTGCTGAGTGAGAAGCCTCAATACAGATTTTTAATTTAGTGATTTCTTATTTTGTCGATGCGAAATAGGTTGCCATTTATTTAGTCTAATAAAATTTTTATTCCGATTAATATAGTATTTTTATTTTATAAGCATTTTTGTTCATTAAGACGATGAAAAATTTCACTGTAGTTTTAAAAATGAACATGGATTGTTTAAAAAAATCTAAGTGCCCGTTTCAAAAACTGAGTAACTAGCTAACTTAATAAAGATTTTATTTGGAACACTATGTGACAACTGTGTGATAGGTTCGATGTCAATGCCAAACCCTAAACAAAACAAATTAATACTATAGACAGATTAAATGAATACTAGAAAATTATTCTTATTAAATTCTTAGTGTACCTGAAGCTGCTTGGCCATTTGCTGAGCAAATTAATTTAAATCTTGTTTAGAAGATTTTTTTCAAATTTTCATTAATATTTATTGGATCTTTTTTTATATACCTACATATAAATTTACTGGCAATCTCTTAGGTACGCTATAGTACCATCTAAAAAAACGTACAAACTAAATAATATTTGGTTCTTTTGAAAGGATGACTCAATTTTTTTACATTTCGACGTTGGCCAGAACAAAAATTGTATTCAATTTTACGAAAGCGTACCTAAAAATTTGATATAATTTTCAGAAGATACTTAGAGTTTTTAGATTTTGAGTTTTTAGAGATACGCACATCAATCTTTTTTTATCTTCAGTCATCCAATACGGATTCGGATATCCGATAAATCTATAATTGTATGTTTTTGTGTGCACGAAGAACACTTTAATTTATTATGATTTATTGCTTCCTTGTAGTTTCATCATAGAGACCCTGGCTTAGTAGGTTTACTAGCATCTTCAACAGAAAAACAGGTATTCTATGGAATTATATCTGACGGGATACACACTCACCCAGCTGCACTAAGGATAGCATGTAGAACAAATCCTAATGGTAAAAGTAATTTTATATATTCATAGAAAAAAAATAAAAATTATTGTATTTTAGATTATTAATTTTATTTAATACTACTCGCGCTGTCCATCTCCATTATATAAAAAAATCTATAAGCGTTTTAAATAGAAGTTTAAAATCACGTACTATATGTATGTATTAGGAATCATTATGAGTGCTATCAATACAATAAAAAATACGAAATCATCTTTTTTGCTATTTATAAAATGTTAATTCACACTTTGGATAGAAAAATACTATATATTTCTTTTGAAAAAACGTGTAATAATTTGAACCCCGCGGCTCTTAAAATAAATCATTTTTACGTTTTCTTAATAAGTACAAAATTGTCTTTTAAAATCAAACACATATATAGTCCTAAACGAGCGTGAGGCGAAGCTTCTTATTTAAATGACAACGTGAGTACAAAACGTAATTACTAATTTCAGGTCTAATATTGGTAAGTGATGCTGTAGCCGCCCAAGGCTTACCGGACGGCAGTTACAGGATCGGCCCACAAGCAGTCAACGTGGAGAATGGTTGCGCCTACGTCACTGGCACCAAAACACTATGTGGAAGTACTAGCGCTCTCAACCAGTGCGTTAAAATATTTAAAGACGCTACTGGTTAGTGCTTTTAATTTATAAAGTAGTAGTTTAGAAGTTTTTACAATTTAATTATTTTTTTTTGGTTTTACCCATTTTTCGTTCCCCAAGCTCTGGCCGACAACTAAAGCGCTGCGTTTTTTTCTCACAAGAGTGGCGAAAATTATTCTTTTCTCCAATTTACATGTATGACAGCAATTCAACTTACTTTTGCAATAGTTGAGTTCAATGCACACGCAGCGAAACATATATTTAAAATCATTTTCATTTCCCATTTTGCTTACTTCGAAGAGGCAGTTTATTCAACATTATTTAACAATAAAATAAAATTTACTAAATCAGTAACTTTTTTTCAGAATGCTCCTTGGAGTATGCGTTAGAAACAGCATCTCTACACCCTGCTAAGGCTTTAGGTATAGATCATATCAAAGGCACTCTGAATTTTGGATCTGATGCGGACTTTATCCTGTTAAATCCAGAATCTCTCGAGGTTATGTCTACTTGGATTGCTGGTGAATGTGTTTATAAGCGATCCTCATAATATTGACCTGCCACGGAATAAGTTACCTTATTGTGATATATACATTTTATATATAAAATTTACGCACAAAGTGCTTACTAATGTTATGACATTAAGAATCAATTTGAAAATAAATATTCTATAATTATTAAGGCGTTTCATTACAATGATTATGGAGGCTGATAAATAAAAAGATGTCTTGATAGTGGCATGGAAAATCTTTATTGAAGTAAATATATTTATAAAGTCAGTACAATTTAAGTTCAATAGTTTCCAAAAATATTAAAGTGCAGGTTGCTGATCACCTGGCAATGTTAAATATGATTATTTCTTAATTAAAATACAAGCTAATATTGAGAAAACTGTAATATGTGAATAATAACATGTATATACCTAAATAAAATCATGACAAAAATATATTTTAGGCAGGCTCTGAATTACACTGCTCTGTGCTGTTGTTATCCTGGCCACAGTTCACGATACATAATAAACTTAATCGTTAAGAGGCCGCTGACGTCACGTGACAACCAGTTCTCAAGTGACACCAGCGACGAATAAATTTGGTCAAAATAAGATGTGCAACTAGTCAACAAAACGAACTCTACGTGTGTCCACACGAAAATATCTCATGCCGACTAAGGTGACAATAATGTAGCGCAATCAATTCCTCCGGAGCGTAGTGGACAGACATACAAACTAGTTGGGCATCTTAAATTTACAATAAACCAAGTTACAAACTACGCAATGTATATTCATGTATACAATAATTACTAAGTGTATGAATGTATAATAATGTAAATACATTTTCATGAAAAACAAAATAATATCATGGAATATTCAAAGAGCCAAAATATTTGAGATTAACTCTACCTCGATATTATTAACTTCTAAGATCTAGGCACAATGCAGCAAAAACTCCTGTATGGATAACAATATTTCGTTGACAGTGGGGCAAAATAGTCTAATTATATAGTCAACACCACCACACGGGCCGCCATTGCGTCATCCCCTTACTACGGCTGATATACGAGCGAGCAATACGTTATTACGATAGTTTTAATTACGTTAGGAACAAGCCTGGAACAGAGCAAGGAGGGTCAGTAATATTTAAATAGAGAGAATCGGATGACCAACGATTGTGTGTAAATGAAAACGATGACTTAGTTAATAAAAATGTGAGATCACATTGAAACTATTTAAAATAGTCGATATTGATTACCGTTGGTATCTACTCGTCTACCAGAGCAGTATAGAGGACGGCGTTAGGTTACGGACCGCGTGCGTGGTGTTGGCTCCCCTTGCAACTTGCTCTTACAGCAAGTCGCTATGAAGGCAACTACATCTAATAAAATTTTAACGTTTACAATTTTCAAATTTTACGGAGGGTATTGTCTGTTAGATATATTTTTGTGTCACTGAAGTCCACTACAATACGTACACCCCGAGTGGACTATACATCCTAAGTTTAAAATACGTTAACAGAATAAAATTATTGAGCAATATATTCCTAAGAGAATATAGTAGACATTTGCTCAGCTGCACCAACACTACAGAAAAAATATTTAAATCCTAATATCAAATACCAATGCACACTCCACAAATGTCATTTTCATATCAAAAAGATTAAAATTACTAATTAAATTATAAGCATTAAAGATATCTTTGGATCAAAATTAAAGTATGCATAAAGAACATGCACCTTTCACACAAACACAAATTACAAAAATTTCCAAATGTTAACATAAAATGACAAGAAAATTAAAATGTGTAAACTTAAGTGTATACTTAAAACTAATTTAAAAACAAACGCCATTTTAAAACACGGATGTTGTTAATTTATGCATGTAAAATAAAAGAGTCCTTCTCACATTACGTCAAATGTACACAAATAAACACGACGCGCGTTGGTCGATGTTGTGATCACTTCAGGTAAAAAGTATGACGGGTCATGTCATACTATTACGTCTACATGTGACGTACTGTGAGATACAAATAGATTCAATATGATATGTTTTGTTATATACTGAACAATTTGCGTGATGAGAACATCTAAATGGCCGCTTACATGAAAAAATTATGCTTATAGTTAAAGAATCAAATGAATTAAAAAAATAAGATACTACAATACGTAAATACCAAGAATTGTATATTAAAATATTTGTACTTTTACTGACTAAAGGAAAAAACATTGGCAACTGCTAATAATCCTACGATTATAAAAAAAATAACTTGTATAATGTAGATTGAAAATGGTCTTCTCAAATTCGTTCACTCTAGATGTGGAATGCAATTAGAATTCTTTAACAATATTAAAAGGTATAATAATATATTAAATTTTTATAATCAGCTCAACAATGTATATAATCTATAATAATTTAAAAGCCTAGATCCAAACTGTGATATTTATTGCACAAGCACTCTGTGGCTTATAAATTCCGATTGGAACAGAGCTCACAACCTTAATTGTTGGTTTTCAAAAAGTGGAGAGACCAAATAAGTCGGTGGTGTAAAGGTGGGTGAAGAAATATAAACATCATATAACCATGCTCAAACAACAACTCAAATACTCGGTGAAAACATTAAATGACATCGATCACATCACACTTCGGTACATTTGAACAGTGTTTCTGAACAATACAGCGATGACATAATAACAATACAATATATCGACGATCACTATACTTGTCAGGCAAGCAGGTGATCAGCTTACTGTGCCCTAACCAGACCGAGAGACTATATGAGAAAAGTAAAATTGGCCAAACCCCACCCACAATCACAACGCGGTCCAAACACTTGCAAACAGCCACTGGGCGGACGGGCGACGGGCGACGGGCGACGAGCGCGACCTCGCAGTCAAAAAACTGTGTTACTGCGGTATTGAAGTGAACTGTTTCGTACGATCCAATGACTGTTCGCGAGTGTACTCCACCAGAACCATCGACCTGTGCTTGGTGCCACAAAATAGGCAATACGCCCACCTCCAATAGGGAGGGTAACATTAGAGCTCACCTTGTGCGCTGCGAACCCTACATATATCACACTATATGGCACTGAATATATTTGCTTCGACAATAAATTTTCATAGCCACATCATTTTAAGCAGCGCCAAATGTTAAACGGCATTCGTTAAATATTTAGGCTTTATATTATAACACACTATTTTTATTATTTATAAGCGTGAACATTATAAGGCCCAGAACGACGATCGAAACTGGTACCGTGAGCGCTTTATCGAGTGCCATATAATGTAATAACTACATCTACTGAAGTTATTATTGCTGGATACATAAGGGAATATAGATTCAAGAGAAATATATTTACCAAAAATTGCTTTAAAGTGTATATAGGTAACTTTTAAGATTCCCGAGAAAGGCTACTGTAATGTACTCTAATGATACAATTATTATCAAGTAATGTCAATGGACAATAAATACCATTTGACCTGCCATTACCCCATGACTAAGTGCTTACTTGCTACAGCAAGAATATACAGCCAAAGAGAGGGTGCCCTCCCCCCCGACCCATCCCCCCCCTCGCCTCCCCCGCCACCACTACCCCCTACCCTTCTACCCACAACAACACTAACAACACCACGCTAGGGCAACACGTCATACTGCTCTTTGTATATCAATTGAAAAATACTAACTTCTACGTAAACCTCTACATCGACATCTACATAAGATACATGGCAAGAACAAAAGGAAACATTGTCAAGGATATATCATCAAAATAATCCAAGTGTAAGAACAGAGTAATAATATAAATCATAATACTTTAAACACACGGCCAAATAATCAAGCCGATGCAATAATATTAATAATAATAATAATTTGAAAAATTACACATATGATATAAATATATATTAAACTTCAAATTTATTAATATTGAAATTCACACATAAAATAGTATAATTTGTAAAATTATCCAAAACTTATCACACCACTTTTTAATAATTTTATGCAACCTTAAGCAATATTATTAATAGCGTCAAACGCTCCCTTTGGGGCTTATTAACTTCTATTTCGGTTAATTTTACGTCACTAACACACAATAATTTTGATCATTGGACAACAAATAAAAAAAAATGAACTTTACAATAATAATAATAATAATAATATTAAAACCCTGAATAATTATTAATAAAACAAAAAAAAATTGGCAACAATTAGTAACTAATTTTATAATTATCATACAATAAAATAATTACTATGTGCATGCACAAATATCGTAAGAAAATAATTTGGCAGTAAAAATTCGTAACACTAAGGCCTATTCGCACTGGCCAAAAATACTATAAATATAGGCCCGGAACATACATATACTAAAACGAAACATAAAAATGACGAAATCAGAGTATTATAATCAGATTTCACGCCTATCATCCACGAAGGGGGTAATAATGACTCATTTATAACCTAGTTAAAAAATAAAGAAAATAAAATTCCCTAATACTATCGGGACAAAAATCCTGAAACAAATAACTTAAAAACAATAAGAAAAAAAAATAAACCCAAAAGTTACTCACTAATAAATAGAGGATTCAAGACCACGTCAAATTAACCACGGTGATGCCCCTCTCGGACCGACCTGCTGAGGTCTCTCTATTATTGCTTATATCACATTAAACGTTGCTATGTATTTAAGATATATTCCAATACACAACAAATTAAACAAATCAATTAGTAATCTAATTAAGTACATACATTTATATTACGCGATAAATTACTAGTGAATTGCTATAATATTTTTTTAATATATGAATGATAATAATATGGCTCAGCAATACACATTCATTTTGGTTCCACATTAAAAAAAATACACATAATAATAAAAATAAAAATAGTAACGTTATAGCTTAGTGTTCTACATATAGGAATCCAGGAACTTAAAATGTTCAAAAATATATATATTTCGAATTATTCAGACGATCGCTCGCTTGTCTTTTAATTTCACAAATATCCAAAAGAAATAGAGAGCACTTCAATATAACAACAATTTGTAAATAAAATATATCACTCCATAGTAGGTGGTCTGGTTAAGTACTTCAATTAATACAAGGGTCACATATTGCAAACCAGCGACTCTAATACTAACTAGACTTTCGTTTTCTTGCGATAAAAATGTTACCCAATATAAAAAGTTAACATCAACTTTTAACATATAAAATAAAGTAATACAAAATACTAATCTTTGGAAGACGAAAGCCGAGACGTGTAAAATTAAATGTTTCAAAAACTCCGCCATCACGATACATCGTAAAACCATATTATTATCAGTGTTTATTTAATATACATCAGACATTTTAATTAGATAAAACCGACAAATATTAATTTTACATGAAAATGTTTGATGTAATTTTTTTTTTACTACTAACCACAATTTTAACATTTTTTTTTATCTCATCTACTATCTAAAAACTTAATGAATCTCAAATTTGGAATATTAAATGTGGATAGCTATAAAAATATATACTTTGGCGAATGTATACGAATTTGAAACACATTAACATGTAGAAATAAAATTTGTTTATAATGGCACGTTCATGAATATATATATTTAAAAAAAAAAATATATAATCATATTAATATTCAACAATCAAATGCGACAAGTGAGAAGTGCTAAATTGCTTTGTGACGCGTAATACCCGTGTTGCAACAAGTCGCTTTGTATCCATAAAATTTCAAAAAACCAATGCTCCATACAATCTATATACACGAAGATGCCACATAAACGGTTCAGTTTACTTTGCAGTTGTCCGTACAAAATGATGTTCAGTACCAGTACCGGTGGCTCCCAATATAATATATGATGAGATAAATTTAAATCAACCAAATCGTATATCATTATATCATCATTAATAGCCTACCCAATGAAAAGGTTTCAAATATAGGCTCTCAAAACAAGAGTACATGAAAAAACGTTTTGTATAGACACAAGAAATCTGTAAATGGTAAATATATTTTAACGGACAATATATAATATTGTATACGCGATTAACCTAAACTAGATGGCACGTTATTTTAGTGTCGCCTCCTTTGGTCATAATACAATAGTAATAAAATTTTGCTAACAATAACTCAATTGTGCGCAATGACGTGTCCGAATACGGGCTGCGTTCGTAACGAGTTCCGAATTACTTCTCCGAATAGCATCGACCACAAAACGGTATACTGTTGAAAATGCAAACATTTCCTAAGGAATCATAGTTGATTACGTGACAGTGCGGTCGACGAAGTTGCAAGATATTAATTTGGACAAAACGTATGTAAATTTACGGAGAAACGCAATTGATAAGGAGGCGACACTCCCACGCAGACCCCTAATTGACATGTATTATCTTCACTCGAACTAGGAACCATATCAGCTGCTAAATTTAGAAACATAATCGAAATTCCAGTCAACAACAGTCGGAAGTGCAAATACAAAACGTTGACTTTTGATCGTAGACCAATCACGTTAGGCAGAAATCAATAACTCGCAATCTCGCAAGCAGAGCTATAGTGTAAAATGTAAATATATAACTGTTAATTGAAACGCCAAACCAATCATAAAACAATATGTTCCAAATGTGACAAGACTACGATCAAATCGATTATTTAAAGTTCACAAGCGTATTGACTGGATCGTAACATATGTAAAAAACTAATAGCCTAAACTTTGGATTGTATGTTATTATAACTAAATGCAACCGTAATAAAAAAAATGTGAGATGAATTAAACCGAAAACGTAAGTATCATAGTATACTTTGGGAATATCTATCCACAAGCAGGAACCGTTTAGATCCTAAATTATAAACTCACAACATAGGATAATAATAATAAAATTAAAAAAAAAAAAGTATTTACAGTTCACTTCAAGTGGATAGTGACTATAGTGAAAAAAAAAAAACACAAAACAATAAAACAGTCAAATACTGGTTTAGCAAAAATGTTAAGCTTTGTAAAATCAGCAATTAAATATAATAATAAAAGGGAATAAATGTGAGATCTTGTAGTATGCAGACTTACAGCCATTGAGTTATTCCTCAGACAATGTATAGGGTGTTGAGGACTAGAACATGGTGGTTATTCTTAGCCAGAGTGACGATGTAACCTTCTGACGTTATTTTCAGACCGCAGCAGCGGGACACCTGTAAAGCAATATCAAATATTAATAATTTGTATACAAAAACACAATAACTTATTCAATAACTAATTCCGCATCAATTTAAACAAAGTGAAATTTTATATTTAAACCAAGAAAAAAATATATTTTTCAACTTGTTTATGAGTTTCATTTCTCCCCAATCAGCATTATTCATGTGCCTGTAAGTATTCATTATCTTCCTACCAACATTAAGCTCTGCGCACTACACGTTTCTTTGTATGTTTTGATGTAGAAAGGAAAGACTACACGCGTATGACAGTAACAAGTATGACAGTAATCAAAAGCCACCTTAACGTAAGGGCACTCAAACTCAGTGACCAGGACGCCGTCGCGCGTGAAGACGGCCACGTGGAACTTGTTGCCGTGCGAGTCGCCAATGAGCACGTCGCCGGCGTCCGACACGTCAATGCCGTTGGGGAAGTTGGTGACGTTCTCGCAGCCGATGCGGCGGAGGAACCGGCCCTCGTCGTCGAACACGACCACGCAGTGCCCTTTGAAATCGCACACGTAGAACTCTTTACCTGGAACATTTACATTATTTTTATAGAAAACGCAAGAAACACAGACGATTGACCGACCGTATGAATTGGGTGAGTTGAACGTTATCCAACAAACTTAATATATAGATCTTAAGTTTGTTGGATAACGTTATTCATTTTTGGGATTATTATACCGTTTAAAGAAACAAATTTAACCGAATTAATCACGCGATATATCCGGTTAAATTTGATTTATATATTAAACTATAAACATTTTTGGAAGCCCGACAAACTCTTGCAAAGTGTTCAGTACGTCGAGTCTTTAATGCAATAAACGCGATTATTCCGGTTAAATTTGTTTCACTTAATATATTGTTTGATGTTCGCTAAACCGAATTGTAAAATAAAAAAAATATGTAATTTATGATAAAAATCCTATCATTTTCAATAGCTTAATAAATAAATTATAGGATACACATAAAATAAAAGAACCCGTGTACTTATTACATACCACTGATAGCGATATCAGAAGGCTCCCGCATACACTCGCTACAGTCGAACCAGCTCATGAGGTCTCCCTCCTCCGACAAAATAAACACAGTGGGCGTCACACTGTCCACGGCCACGATGAGACCCTCGGCGGTCACGGCCAAGCCCGCCACGATGTCGATAAACCGCACCTGACAAATGTTACAACAATGTTACCAATCATTTGAGTTTCAATCTGTATATAATCCGTGCCAACAAAAAAGTATCTTTGAAATTTCTAAGGTGGCGATATCAATAATTATCGACAGACTTACTTACAGTAAGACTTTTTGGGTGTCATATTTGTCCAACACTATTAAAATTATAATCACAATAATACGTAGATCTTACAATACAATCGATAGATAACAACTTATTTATTTGAAAACTCTGTTGTGAAGGAAATTTCAAGTAGTTCTGCTAGTGGTACTACATGATAACACTACCGAGGTTAGGCCATTTGAGTACACATAGAACATGTTTCTTCTTTAGACATAACGCGGACACCATTATAGAAAATTACCCTGTGGTAATAATTCCAAATAAAACTAAACAATGTCACAACGCAGTGGTTAATTTAAATAGTATTATTTAATAGTTTATTCTGAGCTTTAAATAATTTTTACTCAACATACAGCAATCTTCTTCAAAAAATGTCCATTCTTGGTGAATATTTGCATTCTGGAACGTTCGTTGCCGCGGTCGCACACCACAAACTTGCCAGTGGCGCGGACCACTGCCACCTTGCGGGGGTACCACAGCTGCCCCTCCTCCTTACCCGCGACGCCAAAATTAAATTTGTGGTTACCGGATTTGTCGAATACCTGGAAAACAAACAATGTATTGTCTTCTATAAAAAAAAGTTAAATGTGACATTGCGTGGAGGTGTCTTTATATTTTGTAACATCACTTTTCAAACTGCAATATATGCATATATGAACTCGCGCTTTTAGGAATTAATCCAAGCACTCTGATTACTAAGCCATTTGTTCTACAAATAATTATTTACATTGCATTGTCTTGTGCTCCACAATAATTCTAAGTATAGAGTTAGGTCAAGAATTATTTTTTGGCATAAGGGAATGCTTTTTATTAAATATTTTTAACATATTTAAAGCAGTATTCTTTAGCTAGGAAAGTAAAATAATTATTTGTAGAATGTCTTGGGTAGTGGAAATTTGTAAGAAACTCCCTACAAAGATAATAACAACATAAACATCATATAAGGATTTATCATGGTTTGATGAGTATTTGTGTATGACTTTCTATATACACCAGCTTTAACAAGAGCTTGTCATAATTTGTAGACCGATTCTAAATACTTATTAGTACCACAATTAGAAAGATTAAACAAAGCAATCATCAACAATGAATTGGAGATCAAAGTTCCATTTAAACCCAGTCCCAATGTGAAATAAAGGTTTTATTTGATTTATTAAAAAGTGTAAATGAATAATGTATACTTTATTCATAGAGATAAAACATATTCAACTAATATTATTAATTTAGCAATATTAATTTATATTTGATCAATATTTGTTATACTTATTTATTTGACATTATATTGTTAGAGTGCTAGTAAATGTTTATATAGTTACAGTCAAATCTTGACAACATAGCTATTCTTTCCAACACAAAGGTTGTCTAAAATAATAATAACACCTAACTATCAATATTTAAGCATGTAATAAATGAAAAGAAATCAAATATCCAATATGATTCAAATTTTAAATTCATATCATTCTTTATTCAATAGACCTTTGCAACCACTTTTGAATCATCAAACAAACACCAAAAATTACCATTTACTTAATAATACTACCATTTTTTTCAGTTAAAGTCAACTTGGCAACTAAAGTCAAAGATTTTGTTTAATTAAGCAACAATCTTATATACCTAAATTAATATATTTTTCATAAATTAGTAAATTTTATCAGAATATAACTTTTCTGACTAATTACACTACAATAACTGTTTTGGGTTACTCACAGTAATCAACACATGCGGGCAGAATAACCTCAAGCAATATGTCATACCCAACTCCTATATATTCCAATTAATCAATGGGATAAAATCTCAGGTAAGAGCTTGTAAAACATAATAAATCATACCGTTATACGATGGTTATTAGTATCAGCGACAATAATATCTTCATCATTGCCCAAACAGAAGCCATGAGGAGAGTTAAACTGTCCTTTCCCTGAGCCAAGTTGTCCAAATTTGAATCTAATATGCATCGGAGTAGCTTTAGTAGCACGAACTAATGGTGCTGGAGGGGCAACTAAAGCAGCTTCTTCGGCTGGTGTTAAGAGAGGTCTGCCTGGAGATACTCCTCGAGGACCAACACTACCGATGCTACCTACACCACCAAAACCATTCACTTCTGAAAATGTTAATATTAATCTATTATAACTTAGCTATTTTGCATTTTAAATTACAAAAGAAAACAGTTGTATACTTTTTCCCATAGCAATATAGACATAGGACACTTTCGCTAAAAAAATTTCAGCCTCATTTTCGAAACGATAAGAGTGGTAGAACACAACGCCAAAACGAAATTATTTACAGTAAAAAAATATAAATTGTATGAAAATTTGGTCATTACAATGTGTACATTATAGATACTTATTATACAATATTAACTTTTGTATACATGTTAATATCATTAACGTTGTATAAAAGATTATAAAATATACATTAATAGTGAAATTAAATAACATACTAAATAAAGATTGTAACTAATAGCCATTAACAATGCTACTGATAAGGATATTTATATGTATGTATATTGACTTCTCAGACAGAATTATTGAATAAATTTATTCAGTCGTCTTTTGCATTTTAAAAAATACGTAATAAGAGTGTACTGATAAATCACTTTATTCTCCATTTTCTGTGTCCATTTCAAATATTGACTATGGGTTACATATTGTCCGATGCAATGTGTTGACTAAAATTATAAATATAGTTCCAAGAGTGTGATTTAGAATAACAATTTTTGTGTTTTACTTATGAATATATCATGTAAGTCACATTGTCATAAAGAAAAAGGTATCCTACAATGGCTTAAATAAATCAATTAATACATCTTATCATATAATAAAATTGTAACTGATCAGTACATGGAATATATATGAATAAAAATATCTATTATTGAGGGCATTAGTATAATAGAATCCAAAGTAATAATCTTTAAATACTGTTTTTATTCATGCAATTGTGTATACAAATCTCAGAAACTAACCAACATAAATGCTGTTTTCAAAACACTATTATATTTTCACACAAAGTAATTGTTCTAATAAATTGGTTAAAATAAACAATTCAATGTCTGGATATTATATTTAAAATAATAATGTTATTAACTACAATAAAGTACTTTAGATACAGTAAACAAACAATCATGTATTTAAAGCATCTGGTTGGGTTATAGATAAAATTTGCAAACAAATTATTGAACCTACCAGTATTCAGCCCCAGTTTTGCGAGAGCCTGCAAGTTGTTATATGCTTGAGGCGAGTTGAGGTCTCCAGCAAGTAATTCAGCCAGGGTGAAAGGAGGTGCTGGTGAAGCGTGTTGCGGAGGTGGAACATCCTTCTCCGCAATACTGGCCAGCTGCTGCAAGTTGTACTCCACCATGGATGGCAAGGCAGGGACCCCTCCTACACCCGTGACCCCTCCCACACCGGGGAGATTGTTCACGTTCACCACACCGGGGATCACACTCGTGTTGGGCACTGCACCGACGGCGCCCACCCCTGGAACACCAATAGATGACACTCCTCCAACTGGCACTCCCACGACACTACCCACGCCAGTAACGCGGCGCATATTTCCAAGTGGTAAGTCATCAAAAACTGGAGCATTAGTCACAGAGACGGCTGGTGAATGTGAATTCGATGCGACCGAAACGATAGCCGACGATTCACTGGCACGTTTTCTCTCTTCGGCCCGAGTTACTTCAGTACGAAATACCCCAAAAGTCTCTTCGGCTATCGAATCAAACTTATCCATTTTCGTAACAAACTCCAACGAATAATCAACATCAAATTCGGGCGCGCCTTCTAAGAGCCGTGCAAACTGCGATGCGACTGTCTTCTTTAGCATAACAATTTCAGTGCCATCTCCTCTCCGAAGAAGTCTAGCGGCAAACTTACAAGCGCAATCAATGCGCTGGACAGTTTTATCAACACGATCAAATAAATCCATTACTTTAAGCTCTCTCTCCTTGTGCAGCCTTTCTAGTTCTTCCAGAGATTTTTCGCGACATCTTTCTAAAGCAGCTTTGTAAGCATGAAAGGCTTCGTTAACAACAGTTTCAGCATCATCTCTTTGCCGTTGTAGATCTCCCAAGGCGTCATCGAGGCGGGCGGACGCACTACCCGCAGCCACTGCCCGGGCGTTCGCTTCAACGATGAAACTTCTTAATTCTGCACGTAAATTTGGTTCAGCATCAACAATGCGCTCACAACGGTGCTCTCCAACTTTGTGGTCGACGGTTAAACATTCCGTGCAAGCTCCGACTTCGCACTCACAGCAATAAAACTTGAGACTTTCTCCAGCGTGACGAGTGCAAAATATAGGCTTATGTACTGCAGCCTTTTCCTTAGAAGATCGGAGAGCGTCAAATGGAACTACGCGGTGGTTTTCAAAACACCTCATAAATTCGTGAGCAGAATTACAATTGGAACATAAGAAGTGAGAGCAATCAGTGCATCTAGCGACAGCTGGTTCCTTGCTTTTGCAACAAGTGCAAACAACAGATTGATCCATGGTGGACACATCTAAGATATTAGTAAGAACATAGTCCGACGGAAGTGATGCTGCTCCACCGCCCGGCATCTAAATGGAAATTAACATTTACTAATCTGCATTTACTGAATTTAATATAAAATTAATATTAAATCTTATTACCACCTTGGTTTCTTGTTTGCATGAAGGACATTCAACAGCCAAATCATATTTAAGAGAATCACCAGCTTCATTTACCATCAATTTGTCAATACACGCTTCACAGAATACATGAAGGCATGACAACACTCGTGGACTGCACAATTTATTGCTGTAACAATTATAGTTAAATTCTATAGTTAATTTACTCAAATCATGTGCGGACACAGTTTGCGTCTACATAAGCTTACGTGGAAATTATTCTTCAATGTATGATACAAAGTAATGTTACACTTACTCGCATATTATACAATTTTGTTCCTGTTTACCATTATCAGTGGACTCTAATGAACCTTCATCACCAAGACTAACAAGACCATCCCCGTAAAGCTCGCCGTTTATTTCTTCCATTTTGACTTATAATTACAGTGGTGTATAATGTATAATTTTTTACTTCAATCAACAATAATCTGAAATAAAAAACATCAGATAAGCTTTTGCTGAAAAAGCTTGGAGCCAGCTATAAATCCAGCAAAGAAATGTCAGAAAAACTGATAGCTCCTCTATGAAATAAATTCTAAGATATGCATGGAAGTTTGATATTGTACTATCCTAATATGCACAATATTCCTAATATGCACAACAATATTCTAATATGTACAACATACAAACCTGCATACAAGTCCTAGTTTAGATCATAATAAAATGACTACATCAATACATACATATAGCTAGCTTCTTTTAGTCTCACACTTTCAAGCAGGCATGACAGAGAGAAACTAGTATTTGGATGTTCCTAAGACACCATCCAATTTTCTAAATTTTGTGATGAGCGTGTGTAATGTCATGGTGCCTCATTACAAGAGCAAGGAAATTAAAATACAGTCAGACATTGTGTTGCTGCACAGTGATAGCCTTAATTTTATATTAAAAATTAATCATATATTTATTTAGATATGTAATAGTTAATATTCACAGTATATGGTTTGGTTTGGAAGTAAGTAATGCAAATCTTGAGTGAGAAAGAGGAAATATTAAATATTTCATTCCCCTAAGTGAGAATTGAACACAGGACTATAATTTCAAGTCGCTCACTTATGCCTCTTAGTCACAATGGCCTTGAAAGTAAAAATGAAAGAATAATATAATACACAACATAGATCATTAAACATTTTAATCCATACTTATAATAAATAATTTAGTCTGTACATAGATGTTTTATTTTAAAAAATCTTATAAAGGCTGTTTATTAACATAATAGGGCCTAAAATAGTGATTTTTAAAAATGTTGTCAGTTCATTGATGCATTTGTACATGCTAACTTCAGAAATTGATAACTAGCATTAATGCAGATGTCACTGTTATATTTATCGACCTTCCCTCAACATTAAATGTTAGTTTTATTCAAATCAATAAAAAATAAGTAACTTACATCAACTTAAAATATTAAGTATGACAAAATTTCTACATTTTTTTTTATTATTTAACTGAAATTTTAGTTTTCAATGTACATGGATATTATACTGAAAGTGATAATGTTTTAAAAAGTAGAAATTAGTTCAAATTAGTAAATATAATAGTATAATTCAAGAAGGTAAAGGCTGCTGCAGGCTGGTCACTAGTATCAAATATATTTTTACTTTATGAGTTGTTAATTGAAGAATATAAATAATCAAGTGACACAGTATAAGTAGGTAAAAAATTAATATCAATTATTATTGTAATACACTCTGAATGCCCTAGTAGGATATTTTTAAATTAAGTGATGTAATCAAAGTAGCTCAGATAATTGAGGAGAGTGTTGGTGCATATCTAAAATTGTACCAATACTTCGATTGCAAGGCCAGGTGTCCCTGCAACACAACAGGCTTTGTACTTGCATGGGAAATTCGTGAAATAAATAGAAGTCTCTTGTCACAACTGTATTAGCATGTTACAAAATAACTTTGGGTTTAACTCAATGTAATTTTGTAACAAAGTTTATATCAGGGACATTAATTAAGAATTAATTAAATATTAAATGCACATGTATTTAACTAACACAAATTTTGAATATTATCTTATTTAAAAGAACTTGTTTGATTTTGAAAAATTTGAACAAGTTTTATATAGTATTTAAGAATTTAAGAAATCTACACCTAATTAAATGAAGTGATAGTCAAAACTGTGTTTTAAAGCATTATAGAATTAAAACATGCAGTTTTGCAATGCAGAAAAAAAAAATGACAAAACCATATGTGTAAAGTTGTGAGTGGAAAGCTCATCATTTTATCTACTATAGAACAATACTAGGCTATAATGTATAAAGGTTTTATATTACTACTATTACTTGAACATCCCATGTGAGTTATTCCATGGGGGAATATTTTCAATCCTCTTCTCATATTCTAATAATTTAACCTCTTAATATCAATATTTTATATCAACAATCAAGAACTATAATAAAGTTTCTTAATATATGGGAAAGTTTTGGAAAAACAATATTATATAGAAAAGGACATTACTTAATGAGTATTATTACTAAAATACCGAAACGCATACGAGCAAAATAATAATAATTTAAATAATTGAGAGGTCCTCATACACTAATGTATTTAGAAATTTTCCTCAATTGCAATTTAATCTTAATCGGTTTTTGCTTTATTTATATATTCTTAATATGTTTATAAAAATTATTCTTTTATATTATTATGGCTAATGTTTACACCTATTAGAAACTATTATGATAAAATAAATGTAAAATTAAATATTATATTACCTTTCTATTCATAAATTTTTCACAGCAAACATATTAAGCTAGTTTCGTATTGTTAGGCTCCAATAATAAATAAAAACACAATATTTAAGTTTAAACACATCTCAAGTCCGAAGGTATCTACATACCTACACTGAAGTACCTATCATAAACGCAATGCACCATGCACGCTGCAGACAATGGCGAAGGTCGATAGTCCATTTCTAGGCGATTTTTATCCCTTGTTTTAAATATTATAGAATAGATATATACATTAATTAATTTACTAACCTTTAACAGTAATATTTTGTGGAAAGGGCGACAATTAAACACGCAAAATGTTCTACCACGCCGTAACTATGAGAATATTCATCACTATGTAAATAAATAAAAAATGAGCATCAAGCTTTAATAGATATATTTTTTAAATAAAATAGTTTCTTCGATGAGTTTTTAAAGAAATGTTTTGTCACGTTCTCATTTTAAAAAGGCGAATGAATACATCACTGTTTAGGTATTGATTTTCTTCGTTGGTTGCGCTTAAATTGTAGTAATTTTCATATAGCAACATTAAAAATGTCGCGCCAAATGTATATTTCAGCTCTACACATAGGAGTCAACTGAGGTAAATCCTATTTGATTATTATGTTACATACCTTTTTTAAGCTTTCCAATCAGATAAACGCTAATAATTTAAATATAATTTCAGTGATTTTATACCTCACTTCATACAGTATATTTTATTTTAAATGTACTTTATGAAGTGAAGTATAAAACCATTAAAGGAAATGTCTAAGTTTTAAACATAAGTATACACATAGTATACACGCTACATAAAAAACATTGATGGCATCATAAATAGCATATTTCAATAAAAATTTAGTTGATCTATAAACCACAGTTGTTACAGTAAATATATTATAAAAACAATTTTATCATATTTGTATAGTATTTAATAATTGTGACCGAAAATTAATAATTTAATATTTGATACCTACAGTTATTTATGTATCCTTTATTTTTTTTATTATTATCATTTTTATTTTGAATACAATATTTTAAAGGGTGTTCATACACTTGTGTAGGTTAGCCAACCATAAGCCCCAACTTGTAGACGCTTGCTGTGATGGCATTAAGAACTTGTCGCCGATTTTTGATTGTTCAATATAAATCAAAAAATTGCCGATTTGCCTTTGATTAAGCGTTTACATCAAAATATATCAAGCGTAACGCAAAAGTAGAAACTATTTTGACTTCGACATCTGTCAGCATTACATGTGAGGAATATACAAATGAAAATGAATGAATAAAAATGAATATACAACGCAAAGTAGAGATAAGAAATCATCTTATATAGTAGAAAGTTGGAAGTGTCTGGCTCGGACACCAATAACATAAATGCAATTTGTGTCTGAGAATGAGTCCAATTCGAGCATTTTTCTGATGTTTGACGGACCTTGTCCAGTTTGATCCTCCAAAGATGCAACTTTGCAAGCTCACTGCAAAAAATTCCCCGTTCGTTATGCTAAAACTCAGGGGTATTTCCCTCTTTGATTCCCTAATAATATTAGCATTCTCGGAATAGATATATCCATTGAAGTTATTTGGAAATCAAAGCCAAAACATTTATTTATGTTTTATTAGTGTAAAGTTCGTCTAAAATTTCAGAACTATTCCTACTTACGGTTGTGTACCTACTTAATGAGTGATAGCCCTTAAGTAAAGGGAGTAACGTTGGTTTTTTGTAGGTATTCAATCTTTAATACTAGAGGCTTCGTCCGCGTGGAAAGACTACCTAACCCAATATTATCTATTAATAAATTAGAAGCAATTGCAAAACTAATCATAGGCCTATTGGTAGCTATTGCAGTATACTCCTATAAACTATATTTAACGACTTTTTTCTTCAGCATAAACATTTTTTCAGTTTTTTCACTTTTGTAACATGTGAGCAAGCCACATAGATAAAAACATTAAAACATAGCGTGCCCAAATGCAAGCCTGTTACCTTCATGGTTTAACCCTGTAAATTGTTCGGGGCGTACACAATCAACAACGCTTGCCATCATGCTTCTGCCTGCGTTCGGGTCGCATACTGATTCAACGAGGAACGAGCTTCTTTCCCCATCTTATACAATCGCTCGCTCCGCTCCCGTTCCACTACCGCCCTCGGCGCCGTTAGATTACGCATTCAGTTTTCAGAAGCGATAAATTTTTAGGAATCAATCCCGCGAGAACTCCAGGATAAATAGTAGCCTGTGTTTTATTTGTTTTCAGCTATTTACATACTAAGTTTCATCGTAATTGGTTCAGTAGTATTTGCGTGAGAGAATAACAAACATCCATACATGTACATACTCACAAACTTTTGCATTTATAATTTTAAGTAGGATAGTAAAATTAGTAAGATTTGACCACCTTTGTCATGGTGCCCCCGCCTCAGGATTAAATATCATCCGCTCCACTTGGATATATTTTTGTCGTATAACGAGCGTGTATTCTTGCCGCGTAAATATTCTATGGCATGATCTTCATCCTATGGAGTACCCCCAGCGATAGAATTTGAAAGATTTGAAACTATGTTATACTGACCTAATTACTGATCAGGTTTTCCCGAAGGACTCTGATGAAGGCACATGAATTGGTATAAATGTAATAACTATAAACGAATTGAACTCTGCGACGTTAAAATAATATTATTGGCGACTAAAATAGTTAATTTTTGAAAATTTCAATTACTTGTTTTACTAAATAATATATTGATATATTCACTACAAAAACGCAAAATATTCTTTATTTGAATAGACTATAATAAGCACTTTGGAATTGTCGAATGAACATTAAGCTACTATCGGCTCGGAAGATAGTTCTGCTGAGATGAGCCTACGAGAACTACTGCTCTTTTTAATGTTAATGGTGCAATTATATGCATATAAATTATATATATTGGCAGTTACCCTGCATCAAATTTCAGGTTTGTATTGTTTTAAAATTACTTTTAATTTTAAAATATATTCCGATATTTTATCATACATACGTATACTTCAGACTCATAATAGATCTATTTATATTTTCGGGGCAAACACTTCGTCACCAGCTTATGTTTATTTCTTGTTTCTCTTGTATTACTGATACTAGAACATTCCATATGTTGACCAAAAAAAACAGAATATAGTATACACATACTACATTAATTGTATAGTCTAATTATATTTGGAGCTTCTTTTAAGTTACCTTAATGTTAATGTGGCAGTCATATTTTCATATATGGATAAGTATATATATATATATATATATATATATATATATATATATATATATATATATATATATATATATATATATATATATATATATATATATATATATATATATATATATATATATATATATATATATATATATATATATATATATATATATATATATATATATAATATATATATATATATATATATATATATTATATATATATATATATATATATATATATATATATATATATATATATATATATATATATATATATATATATATATATATATATATATATATATATATATATATATATATATATATATATATATATATATATATATATGATGATGGCAAAAACTTCGTCACCAGCTTATGTTTATTTCTTGTTTCTCTTGTATTACTGATACTAGAACATTCCATATGTTGACCAAAAAAAACAGAATATAGTATACACATACTACATTAATTGTATAGTCTAATTATATTTGGAACTTCTTTTAAGTTACCTTAATGTTAATGTGGCAGTCATATTTTCATATATGGATAAGTATATTTATATATATATATATATATATATATATATATATATATATATATATATATATATATATATATATATATATATATATATGTGTCTCTTCTGTTCCCTCCATATGACTTACTTATAATATAAACACTTATGTTAGATTGCACTTGCAGTTAAATTTAAAGAATTGGCACCTTTGTGAGAAACAACAAAAAATTGGTATCACTAAGTTTTTAATTTGCTCAATACAATTTGCTGTTATAAATGAATTTAATGTTGAATTTGTGTGAAATTACCATAGAAAAAATATTTCAGTATCACTGATAATGAAGATTTCAGAATTTACCTCACAATGGCAGCATATTTTTTGGTCATAGTGTTTTAATTTGAATATTACTTAGAAAATAATGTTGATCTACCAATAATATAATTAATTAAGTACAAAGCCATCCCTTATACCAAAAACTATTTATGACAACATAATTATTTAGTCAAATTACTGGAAACTCAGTAAGTTTTGCAAAAAACAAACTTTTACAACTTTGATTTATTATTAGTGTACACAATGTTATTTTGAACAAGTTCTTTTATTTTTTCAATAGAATATCCTAATTCTAGTAAAATATCAATAGTATGATGTCCTCCTTCGGATATATTTTTTTTACCACTTGATGAACCAGGTGTAGCTGATAACTTAGGTGCTGGTTCTGGTATAATCATATTTTCACTGTCTATATAAAAAGACTTTCTTGATGAATTACACTCGTGCTTGTATGCCATTTTAGTATCCAAAACTGGGGTCACACATGCATCTAAGTCTTTGAATATAGAGCACCATTCATCTTGAGTCTTTGATAAAAAAACTTGTGTGAATTTTTCCTTACATAGTTTAATTTCAGCTTGAGTGTAAATATCTTCTGATAGCTCTAAACCTTTTAATAAATTTTGATAAAATTTTGGTTCTAGAGCTCCAACTGCCATCAATTTGTGATCCTTAGTTTTATATGTGGCATAAAATGGTGCACCACTACCTAATACATTGGTACTGGGTTCTTTACTCCAAATGGGCAATGTTTTTGACTTATACAGCCAAGATGCAATATAAGCAGATCCTTCAGTCATACTAGCATCAACTATTTGCCCTTTTCCAGTTGTATTTCTTGCTAACAATGCAAATAAAATTCCCAAGGCACAGAGAACGCTTCCACCTGCAAAATCAGCAACTAAACTAAATGGAAGTTGTAGAGGCTCATCATGTTTAGAGAACATAGCAAGTAAACCAGACATTGCTATGTAATTTATTTCATGTCCAGCTTTCTCTCTGTATAATCCTTGTTGACCATATCCTGTCAATCTTGCGTATATCAGTCTTTTGTTATTCTTTAAAAGTACTTCCGGTCCGAGTCCATTCTTTTCTAAAACACCGGGTCTATAAGTGTCAATTAAAACATCTGATGTTGCACAGAGTTTTTTTAATATTTCAATACCTTCTTTGCATTTTAAATTCAAAGAAATATTTCTTTTCCCATTACACATTGTGTTTAATGCTGGACCCAACTGTAAATTAAAAAAAAAGTGAGTAAATTTTCAAGGAATATATTACGTTTGTGAGTCAATTTATTTGATTGATTAATATATATTCCAGTAGATTGATCATTTTATTTTTTATAAACATGAGGTTTACTTATTGTAAAAAAGGCTAAGTACTCTTTTAATCAGAACAACAAAAGTAGTTTAGAACAGTATTGCGTATAATTGAACAGTAAATCGCTAATCAATACTTGTATAGTTTTTGTCTCCAATATAAAAATGTAAATGCAAAAAAATACCTTTTGAACAACCGTCACAGTTGCGCCAAAATCTGCTAATATTGTTCCACAAAAAAAGCCAGGTGCTGATCCTAACATTTCTATCACTTTTATACCGTTTAAGGCCATTACCGAAAGTAATTTTTTTGTAAGTTGTGTAAGAAAATTTAAGCCTAAGTAAAGCGCGCGAAATTTTTATGAATGTTAAGACCTGCGTAATTTTCCCGAAAATATCCGAGAGGGTAACATGACGTGCCCGGTCGACTTTCGTAGGCTACAGCCGTGGTCCGAATTATGCGCACATTGCTCACAACGCTTACACTGCTAGCGGGCGGTCCGATATTAGTGAGTAAGCGCTCTCAACGATTATAATAGTCCTTTATTCGTTCCACGTAACGACCGCGTTCGTTGTGGTCGTGGCGAAAACGTCCCTCATGAGGTCATGACTAACACTTACTCGGAGCTCACAACTATCCGTATGAAAAGGTACTAAAGGTAGGTCATTGTGAGCGTTGAGAAATTTAATTTAGCGGCACTTTCGAAACGAAACATATCAAAAATGGCGACCGTAAAACTTACTTTATTTTATGCGGAAAGTGTTATTTTATTACATGTGAATTTTTCTGCAGCGAATGCTGAACGTGCCTCCATTTTATACCTCAGTGAACTTAGTTTTCATTCATAAAATTTAGTTATATTTTTGGCAAACAAGGAAAAATTTATATATTTGTATTGATTACTCGTATAAGCTGTAATTATTTTTTTAAGGTTGTTTCATATAACTATGTTTATCTGTGGAGACACGTTCAGCATCCGCTGCAGAAAAATTCACATCTACTAAAATATCTCTGTCTGTATAAAATAAAGTAAGTTTGACGGTCGCCATTTTTGATGAGTTTCGTTTTGAAGGTGCCGCTAATTTTCCCAACGCTTTCAACGACCCATTTAAAAGCTGGGAATGAACTTCGAGTAAGCGTTAGTCATGATGTCATGAAAGACATTTTCGCTACGATCGCGGTCGTTATATGGAACGAATAAATAAGCATTTTGATTATTGTGAGCGCTTAGTAGAACGTAGCCTTTAGGGCCAGGGCGACATACCTACGGAGGATTGGCCATGGGTCTTGAAGAATGATTTTTAATTAATATGGTCTTTCATAATGCTCGTAGGTACTTAATGCTGCTAGATTTACGTTAAACTAATAAGTAGTATTTTAAGTAGATGATAAGCAGATGTCCTTAAAGTTTTTATGACATGATTATTAAATGATTAATAAATAACTTGCAGTTTAATCTTTTTATATATGGCAAGCGTGTCATAAAAAAATCCAAAAAGGGATGAAAGTTGATTATAAATTATGGTTAGAAAAGAAACTAAAAAGCTAGTGTTAAAATTTAATTTTGAACCGCTTTTAGTTAGTATAAGATACAATTTATCTAACCAGTATTCAAAACATAGAAGTATAATTATCTTATGTCATGGCATCAAAGGCTTTTCACATTAAGCGGACAGGGAAAAAAAAGTGAGATTCTGAAAAGCGACTATATTTAGCCTATTTGTACTTCCAGCAGGTATGAATGGATACACAAAAAATTTTTTGTATAGTGTATATTTACCAAGTTATAAGTTTGTAAAGAATTATCGTGTTTGTAATTACAATTTTATGAAAGTATTTTTTTTAATATAAAAAAAAAATATTATAAAATATTTTACATAGCGATACATATTTAAAATATTCTATTCTTTTTGAGAATATAATTAAATTACAAAAAAAAACTTTTTTTTTCCTGTTCAAAACCTGAAGTGAACTATTTAAACCAGAATTACAGTCACTTCGACCAATTTTATTTTCTTTTTTTTTCTCTTTCAAATTATAGCTTAAAGGATATTAAAAGTGCAATAAAAAAATAAAATGAGATCTCTGATAGTTTAGAAGCTAGTTTGATTTATGTACACACGTGTCACAATGGGCGTGATTTCTGTCGCTGGCATAAGTCGAGTAGTTAGCGCGATATTGCATTAAAACTTGCACCTTATTAATAATTTATATAATTTCGTTCAATAATATAGAATAATGGAATTGTTATGCTACTTTCATAACCCCACTCGAGTGGAGTACCCGTAAAAAGGGTTACCTCACGAAAAAAAGTGAAGACCGAGATATTTTAAAATCTTTTCTACAAGAACATGAAAGTATTTTCTTCAAGAAGATGAAAATAACAACTACACAGCGCATGCAATGAACCTCCCAATACAGAGTGAGTTGTTGCACTTAAGCGAATTTTGTATCCCTTTAGCGCTGAACTGACATACCTTACTATACGATTGGTTATCCGGCCTTTTAAAATTCTACCTCAATGCCTTCCAGATGATTCCAGATCAGAGTAACTTGGTGAGATGAGGAAAAGCCTCTGAAAAATGTTTCTTTACGGTTATGATATCGGTACAGCCAGGGTGCTCCTTGATAGGGGTCAAAACTCACACTGCCATAAAAGAATATTCCAAATTATACGTGAAGCCCTAAGTCTCTCAGTAGCTAGAGTCCAAACAGGACGTCTACTTTATAAAGACAGGCGCCAATGGAAACTCTAAAAGCAAGCCCTATTTAATCCAGCCCACCATCTGACTGGACTATTTTAATAGACTTGTTTGAAAAGCACTATAAAATTCCAGTAGATATTGGCGTTTCGTCTATATCTAAACCAGATTTATATCTATTTTCTAGATCAGTTAGACATATCACCTTTACTACACTATTAGCTCTTTACCGAACAAAAAAAAATACCTAGACCTGTCAAGAACTGCAGTAAATTTTATTTTAGATCAAGTATCTAAGGCTGCACATTTCCATGAAATTTGGCTAGGCGAGTACTAAAGGTGAGTGTTGATGTACGTCACAATAGAGCCCCTCTAAACCGACACCCGATTCACAAGACCCGGGGCTACTCAGGGTTATTCTCTCTGCCACACGATAGACCCAGCACCCGCACAATAAATCCATGTAATTCTAAGAAGTGCGTCTCCTCACAATAAGCTCTAATAAGACGTAGTGAATAAAAAATATTTATCATATTTTTTTATAAGCATGCTTGAAATACCCGTAAATATAACATTTTATATTTTATATATTAGAATACATTACAATCAGAAGAGTTGTTTAAATCAGAGTTGGCACCACTGCGTTGACGGCTGACTGCTGACGCTGATTGTCAATGTCATCATCATCGTGTAAAAACATATATACAATTTATGAATTAAACGTAAAATTTAGTTTCTCTTCTTAAATTAAGTTAAAATATTTGTTTAAAAAATAAATAGATAAATTTGATACACATAAATATGACGTTCATACCAAATTGGGAAGAATTTGAAAAATCTGCAGAAATGTTATATTTGAGGGATCCATTAAATACACGTTACAGTGTAAAATATTCCCATTCAAAGGGCATATTTTTAGTAAAGATTACTGATAATAAAAAGGTTTTTATATTTTCATAATAATTGAGTAAGGGCACAAGCACACAACTGTGAACGCGACGAGTTGTGAGTTCGATCTCCACACTGTCCTTATATATTACAATGAATTGGATTGATCTTTACTATTATGATCTAATATGTTAAAATAATGTAAAAATATCAGAGGTTTTGAGGGTAATAAATTTAAACATCTTTCTTAATTTTACAGTGCCTTCAATATAAAACAGAAGTACAACAGGATGTCAGAAAAGTTGATAAATTTATTTCAAATTTAATAAGACACATGGCTTCTAATGATAATTAAGTATTGAAATAAAAAGTAACATATATGCAGGTTTTTTATTGTTTTCATTATTCAATAAGTATTCTATTATTATTATTTTAATATTACAAGATTATTTTAAATAAATAAATAGAAAAATTTTATATAAAAAACTAATGACCATATTTTTAAATATTAATATAAAAAATTGATAGTTATAACCTTCATATATAACAAATTACTATTTGCTGAGGATACCAGAGAGAGTTTGCTATTACCCAAGCTACATTCTCTTCCTAACTAAATAATTGCCAAATTTAAACTTTCTGGCATTTAGTTGGTTATTTTTTACAATTAGGGCATAATTGAATAATAACATGTTTAAATAACAACTTGGATCTGTGTTTCAGTCAGAGTTTTATGTGTACATTTAAAAACTCAGTAAAGTTGTAGAGAATTCATTTAGCTACATACATTGAAAGGAATGGAACATCTTAACACTAGGTTCTGAAATATGGTGCCCGCAATATCATACATTTTAGTGTGATTCAACACATCAAACTAAGATTTAGAAGGCAAATCTCTAACCAATCGCTGTGTACATGGAAAATATTCAATAAAAAGTCTTATATAAGACTTGAATGCTTATTAATAAAATAGGGCCCAAATTAATGATTTTTAAAAATGTTGTCTATTTATATGTGTGTTTTAGCTCAGAAACGGCTAACTAGATTCAGTAAATGCAGTTTTCAATATTATATTTTGGAATCCTTCCCTGAACATTTAATGTTTGTTTGCTACAAATCTGTTAAAAATTAAAAAATAACAGCAATTTTAAATATCTAGCTGAGAGTTTATTTTCAATATCTTAAATACATATTGTCTTAAAAGTGATAATGTAGTAAACTAGTAACAAAATAGTGTAAGCCGCGGGATGTTCTTTGGTACAATATAAACTTTTAACTTCCTCTTTTAGTAAAGATAGAATTTTACACAATGAATATATGCCGCAGTGTGCTATATTAATAGGATGAAATGCGCAATGTGTACTTTACATGAATCATTTCAAGTAATTTTTGATACCTTTATAATTCGGTAACCAATTTGTCTACTTGCATGAATTATGAATATTTACGTTTAAAAATCGGAAATAAATAGGACGTCTATATGATGCCGAGTTTCCCGAGTACCAGTTCCGAGTGCTGAGTTTTGGCATCTGACTAGATATTAAATTCATGCTCTAAATTAGGGTTTTCAGTGTTTGACCACCAGCCACTAAACCAAATATTAACCTAATGGTCCGGTATAAAGCCTACTAGCCATTACGTAGGTATCAACTAGTAGGCTCTATACTCGACTGGCTATATTTCCCATTTGTCCCGCCTGAGCGGTTTTTATGGATTTTCACTGGAAGATAGTGGATTTATTGAACAACACAAAGGTACACACCGTTTAACTCAAGCCCAAGCGAATACCTATCGCCAAAGTTGGCGATTTCTTAAGTATGACAATTTTTTGGAGGCAAAAATAAATTCATTTTAAAAGATATAAATTATATCCAATTTATTGTTTTGAATTGTATAACCATAACAACCAAACTATACAGTTTTCAAGACTGATCCTTATGTCTTAGTTATAGCGACACAAAAAGTAAGATATAGTGATAAATAATATATTTCTTTAGTGACTTCAAGTCGAGAAATTTAAGTTAAAGCGATCTAGCGAAGGCAATACGGGTGACCGTAAAGAATCTTAAAGCAGAGGCAGTTACAGTTCTATTTTGGATAAGGCCATATGTGGATACTGGGTCAAATAAACGTGCTCATGAACTGCCAAAAATTGCATCATGCAGCTAGTACTTGCACAGTTTTTAACAGACAAAAAAGTACTGAAAGACATAAGCTTCTGCACGTCTAGAAATAGCAATTTTATTACAATTTTTGTCGTTTAGCCACTTTATTAAACAGGAAGGTAATGCACAACATTATGAAAATAATGCACACACTCTAAACGCACAAAAAAAATAATAGTAAGACGAAAAATATATAAAGCGTTGCCCACAAAGAAAGCATAATCAGTCAAATAGTGCAACAGAACAATAAATTGATCGTAATGCTTGATTGAGATGAGTGGTTGCCATTCGAACGTTCTCAGTAAGTAAAATGGCGGGATGGGAAGCATATCGCGATATGTGATATGTGAGGGGTTTGATGATGATGATGAGATGTCTCCTAGCTGTGCGTGACTTGGATCCTGTCTCCGAATTTCGAATTTTCTAATCACAAAATACCTCACAAGCTCACATTACATCATAACCTCTCTGCATGGATACTACTGAATCCTGATTGAACTCTACTACTGTGCAGTTTAGTAGAGTAGATACTTACTTCTAGGCGACATACATCTGCGGGATGGCCTGCCTGCGGCAGTGTTTCCAGGTCGATACGATATGGGATACTTCAAAAAGTGCGTCTATCTCCACTTTACAGGCCTGCAACACACCTGTAACTCTGGTGTTACTCGGGGCCATAAAGTGACCCGTACCTTTGCCTTGTCTTTTCTACAAAAAAAATGATAAGCGTAGAGGCAATTATTATCATCGACTAATAACGAAGGAGTAGTAGAGGGACTGGAATGCATAAAAGCCGTAGAAAAACATGAGATTGTAGTGTAGGTACGGGAAGGTAAAGATCTTAGTTACCCCTAATGATAACCCTCTCGACCATTGAAAGCTAGAACGCTATCAACTTAAGACAATACAGCAACAAGTCAAACATACATAAAACAAACTAAGAACACACTGCAACTGAAGAAATACTGGTCAGAGATGTCAACTTCCCTTCAACATATTGATCTATCATAGTCAAGATCTAACGTGGGTACGTTAGATGTATAGATATATAGAAAACACCGCTTACGGCACACGAGAAATATAATATATTTTTCTCGTGTGTGTGTCGTAAGCGGTATATACTAAGATTGAAACCCTCCGTATTGTTATTTAAGGTGACGATATAGTTCGTTTGCGTTAGAATGCAGTGAGTTATTAGTACAACTGCAAGGCAAAGGTATATTCACGGTGGCGTTAAAGTTCAGACAAGTTATATTTTTAAAAATTAAGTTTCATGAATTTAAAAAATACATTTAATAGTAAAATTGCTGGGCTTTATAATTGAAATTTCTAGATTTTTTAAGAGACCTTCAATTAAGATTATCTACCCTATACAACAGTCTTGTGAGATCAATTTAAGAGTATGGGAGTGTTGCTTGGCGTCCTCATTTCGCCACACATATGTTGCGAATCGAACGAGTGCAGAAGAGATTTGTAAGGCATTTTATGTATTCTCTGAATAAAGTTCATCGAGAATTCATTCAAATATTCTTATAGTGCATCTCTAGATTTCTATAAAACTCTGATTTAAATTCTCGGAGAGATGCTATTGAACTTGTTTTCCTATATATGTTGGTAAATAGTCATATATAAATCTTCGAAAAGACGCAAAAATCATGAGGACCCCCCGGAGGGCATGTATGAAGAGGCTGGTGACAGTGGACGAGGCGAAAGAGGTATGCCGAGACTGTAGCGTTTGGCGCTCCGTTCTCTCTGCCTTCCCCGCTAGGGATATAGCGTGATGATAAGTTATTAATAGTCATATACATTGTCCGCGTCTTCTCTCTAAGCTCCCTATTACAATACCTCGTAGGATGCCCCGGAAACCAATTCAACTAATTGCTCCTCCGCCGCAACGGAGAACCAGATTGGAATTTAACTCTTCTATCAAAAGGCTTGCTTTATAATAAAAAATGTAATGGATCCGTGAATACTGATATCTTTAATATGTCCATAGCAGCTTTCAAAAAAGCAATTTGTAAAGTATGATTAAATGAATGGAAGAATAACTACTTATGTATGTATTAACTTATAGTATATGGTACTTATAGTTACTTATTGTTTTTTATGGTACTTACTGTGACACTACACAAAGTTATGTTCAATATGTATATCTTTTCTTTAAATTTTAGCTTACTTACTGTTATACGTTTGTTTTGTTTTTGTATTTGGAAATAAATATTTATATTTTAGTGATAGAACTTCGCAAGTGTTCAAAAAAAATCTTTTGCATGCGGTGTTTACTTTTAGGTGTTAGTTCATTAATTGTGTTTAGTTTGTAAGTTGAATTTACTTGTTTAAATGTAACATAATGTATCTACCGTTGATAAGCTTAATAAATGAAATAAAATAATGAGACTTTTATTGAGTGGAGAGAGTGTCGGCACATACGGATGCACCGTAAAGTGTCATCTATCTCAACACGCCGATATTTGATAGTAACCTGCCTCGGGTCTCGGCGGTGTTCCAAGCTTCAGTAAAATTTAAGTGAAATGCGACTTGAACGACCATCGGCTACCCAGGGTAAGGCCCAGAAACTCTATCTGTGCCCGGGCCTCGGTCAAGCGTTCCAGATAAAACGGTACCCGGGCCATAACAAGATTATCATTCGCATAGCACATGATACTCGGACCAAGGGAAAGACGACACCGCCATTCATACCCGAGGTTCCACATTAATGGGCCCAGTAAAGTCCCTGTGGATCTACTACTACTTCAAACAGCAGGCTGTGAAAGGTGTTGACCACGACCTACGAGACGGCGAGAAGAACATTTCTCTCTTCCGTCGCCACCAACGACCAAGCTTTCAATATGTCAGTGCATCGATGGTTGAATGCCCGGCCTTAAAACCGACTGAACTCCTGAAAGATTCGGTCCTACCACAGGTATTAAATAAAACTTTCTCTCATTGATTTCTTTTCATTAAGTGGCACAATTGGCGTGTTTGGCGAAGTATAGTCTATAGGACGACCATGCTTGTGAAGCAGACACAGTCTCTTCGGTAACTGATCAGTTGAGAGGCATTTGTTAAAAAAACCCCAAAGATTATCACCTAAGCACTCTAGGGCAACATTTAAAACTCTCCCTGGTATACAAGGTGGTAATCTTTAACCAGTGTGAAGAAATGAAAACATTAAATATGTCACCTGAGCATATTAAATATACTTGGGGACAAGTGGGTGTCGAAGCCGCAACCTGTCGCGTTAATATCACAAGTTTGCCTCGGCGCCACGACAGGCCACAAATAAGCTTGAACTTATTGCACCTGTTACTTGATCAAATCGAGTCTGTAATTCTTTGAAGGGCTATTATGTACGCTTACAATAGGATTCCAGAAAAAGTCTAAGAATTTTTTATTATACAATTTCAAAAAGTTGGGAAAAGTGTTGTTTGTTAAAGCTTATTAACAAATTAACAATTTTATAAATGATGACACGCCTTGGAAATGCAATGCTCGCTCTAGTGTATTTCATTGTCACTAATAAATAATATTAACATGTTAATTCAATTAAAAACAAACATCATATCCCACCGATTCAATTAAAAAAGAAACACGTCACACAGATTTTTGCGCCGGAACCACCACCGGATCACTATAGTTATTGTTTAATTTAATTTGTCTATTAAATCATTAGTCGTTAAAATTTATTTTTTTATTTTGAATCAAATATTGGAATTTTACAATCATTGATTTTTGGTCAAAAGTTTTAATGATTTGATTTTTTTTATAATATAATGGAACGCTCGCTCCATTCTATTTCAGTGTTACTAATAAATAATATGAACATGTAAATATTCAATTTAAAAAAGACATGTCTCGCTGATTTTTTTTATGCGGTTTTTCTCAGGTCTGAGATAGTAACTTTAGTGAACCACCGTAACTAGTTCACTACAGTAATTAGTGTTTTGTAGATAAAAAATCTATAATATATAAATACGTTAAGCCTAATGCAAAACCCAAAATAACTTCAGTCAGGAACATACTGACGCCATCATAAGCATTTAGATAGTAATCAAACACGTATGAAGGATATAAGCTTGTGGGCGCTTGCCAAGTCGCTACAACATAAATTCGGAAACTCTCTTGTATTTTTGTTCAAAAACCGACACCAAGTCTTTCGCCAATATAACCTGCTCTCACAAACCGCACCAACCACTCTGTGCCCGCTCGGAACATCTCAACAAGCACAGTGTTGTGCTTGTTGATGAGCCGAGATGTGCCGAGCGTCTTTTAGCGTCGTGTGCGTGTAAATTTCAGCTATGCGCTTGTGCAGGATTGGAGCTTATGGACGTTTGATGAGCTTAGAGAAGTGTCTAAATGATGTATAACGACACGAAGAAGTTTGTGTGAAACTAATCATATTTTATTATAAAGGACACAAAAGTTTAACATACTTACAATAATCTATTCATTTATATTTATTTTACTAAAATCATAATAAAAAGTAGATCAGTTGCTTTTATTTAAAACAATTAATAAAACATTTTTTGCTTATCTGTGCGTTTATCAATTTTCGACAGACCATAGGACTGTCAAATATGTTGATGGACATTGGACATGTTATTTTACTGTCATGAAGTGTGAAACATAAATAAAGCGTATTAGTTTTCTATAAATCATGACTTAATACTCAAGTCTAAAATATTAAAATGAAATAATACATATAATAACGTAACTGCCACTTATATATTTCTTTTTAATTAATGACATTATGGATGGTTTAATTCACGCGGCATTGGAAGCAGAGGCAAGTGTTACAATAATTTTACGATTTGTTTTTTCGACAACTAATTATTTATTTTTAATATTAATATATTAAGTTACTTAACTCTTTAATTATAGGTAATTCTTAACCGGGCTAAACATGTGAATTCAAACCTAACACAATTTGACAGTGGTGTCTCAGATCATAAAATGACTTGGACTCATGAGAAGATGCACTTAGCAGAATCTGTTGATGAATCCAGAATGAAATTTCAAAGAAACTCTGTGAATTCAGCTGCCAAAAGCCCAGAAAAGTTTGACTTATTTAAAAAACTTCATGAATTATACAATGAGCTCAGCAGAGATGAATCTTCACAAGCTAGCTATGTGAGACTTTTTTACTGATTTTGTTTACTATATTAAAAATATAACATTTTTTTATTCAATTCAAAGCTCATTTATCATACTTAAGTGTAAACTATTAATATTAGCACAACAAGGAATATAACAATAACTCAAATATATTTACTATTTTATTATGTTATTACAGCAAGGGTTAAAGACGACATCATATTTATTGGAAAAAATGTTAGCTACCTATAATTTGAACACATTAATAATTAATTTATACCCAGGAAATAAGGGATACTCACTGTCACTTAAAGTTAATGGAAATATGCAGTACATACAACCTCCAGATGCAAATGTGAGTATGTGTAATGTTAACCTTAGTCAGGTATTGGATAACAATTTTCCACTATACCATCTAAATTAATTACCTAAACAGGCAAAGGAAATTCATTAAGCAATTGAAAATAAGGTATTTTTCAGTTTTGGTAGTAAATTACTTAATTATATTACTATTTTAATTTGTGTCATTTTTTAAATCATACATTATAAGTTATATAAATTATTTTGGTGGAGTTACATAAATATATTTTAATATGTTTTTGAAATGTAACTAGTGATATAGTTTATATTCTTTCATATGAATAATTTGTATTGTAGTTAGATTTCTGTTGGGGTATTAATTATTTTTATTCACTTCTTTTGATAAAAACATATAGTGCATTGTTTAGTTCTTCTATCCAACACAATGATTTGAAAATTGGGTGCAAAGCTGAAATTGAAATATCGTAACAATCAGTCTATAGGAGGGTGCTATACTTGGGTTATAAGGTGAAGCTAAATAATCTCATATATTTTAGGCATCATCAAGTCAAGATGAGACATTAATAGAGACACCTAGATGGCCCTATGAAGAGGAGGAGCTACTTAGCTATATAGATAATGAAGAATTACCAGTGGTGCTTCTGGATCTCCTAGAGTCAGAACATTCATGTTTATTCTATTCAGGATGCATAATAGCACAAATAAGAGATTATCGACAAGCTTACCCAAGTTTTGTTTGTGATACACATCATGTCCTACTGAGACCAACTAATCAGGTGAATTATAAAATATATCATAATATCGTGCTTAAGCATAATTAAAAGTGTTATGATGTAGAGATAGTGGTATAGTGCCTGCCTAATAACATGATGGTTGTATGTTTAACTTACTTTAATTAACTATATCTTGCTGCCAAGACAGCACAGTAATGAATTCTGTCTTACAACATGCAATATAACAGATTGAGCATAGGAATTTTAGTGTCTAAGAACTAGCATATCAACCTATTTCCTAGATAAGAGTATTTTAATATAATTATCTCAAGAAATTTAATGTTAATCATAGAGTGTCAACATTTTATATTAACACTAGGTCCCCTACCCTGCAGCTATAAGCATAAAATATATGAAAATTAAAAAAAAAAATGATTAGTAAGACTCTTAGAATGAATTAAAGATGTGTATTTAGCTTTATATATTTTTGGTAAAAAATAATCTCTGCTATTTACAGAGCATTATTACTGATGCAATGTGTATTGGTGGTCGTTGCGGGTGGGTTGGGGAGGAAAGGGGTGCATTGGAAGCAGTAGAAGCAGCCTTAGTCCATGCGGCAGCACCTCCTCTGTGTCTTGAACCTAGACCTGCAGTGGGACTTTTAGCAGCAAGATTGCATGCTGCACCTAGGTTGTTTAACACACCAAGGATAAGGAGACAAGCTAGAAGATTTTCTCAGGTATTTTTTTTTTAAATTAGATTAGCAAGTTAGAGAAAATGTTGTGTTAAGACAATTACATCTTTAGGCCTAATTTACAAGAGATTTATCTTGTTACTAGAGCAACGAAAAAATAATAAGTTATTATATACATAACGAGACGTCAATCTTTTCATCCTCAATTCTTCTTATATGTTTTATATATGATAAGAATTTTGCGTTTCTTTGATTATTTTTAAATAATGTGTAAATCAAACATGCTAATAAATTTAAATGCTAATTTAATTAATTTAGTTTATTGTGATTTCATTCATGAATTTTTCAATTTCAATTACCTTGTTGTAATCTATAATTAAACAAAAGCTAGTTTAAATTAAATTTAAAAATAATCACTAATTTAACTGTAGAAACACTAGGGCATATTAAAGCTATTTCTTTTACGCAAGCAATTTACAAAGCAAGCATTTAAGCAAGATACTATTATAAAAATAAAAATAATATTCAAATACATTGAATGTAATCTGAAAATTGAAATAGTATTTATATTTTAAAGGCTTTTTAAAAGTTAACATTAACCTGTAGCACCAAATATGCACAAATTTCTTAAACACTTTACTCAAAGAGATCATTACATTATATATATATATATTTTTTTAATTAATTTTTATTGTTGTATGCCATATGTAGCCTACCTTAGTTAAGGTACTAAGGCCTCTTTTATAATAGAATACTACATAAAATAATTAAAATATTTCTTTACAGGTTGCTGTAAATAGGAAGAGAAAACTAGACCAATTTACTCATTATCATGGATTAGAACTTTTGGAATTGATTCATAGGCAAAGAGCGAAAAATAGCAGACAATCTGTACCACATACACGCCTCACATCCAAATTCCCAAAGAAACCACCAGAGGTAAGTAAATATAAAAAGATACACATATTTTATGTATTTTTAATACTTAATACTTGACCATGAATAAAAAATAATGTTAATTAAATATAATCAGATGATAATTTCATTTGTTTTGGTGGTACTTTATTTGATATAGATTAGGTATACAAATCTTTTGTTAAGACACTTTGTTCTGCAACTTTCATACAATTTTTGAGACACTGTAATGAGAAGAGGAAAATAATACTGCGTTTTCCATTACCAGAGCAGGGAAATTAAAATATTACATTTCACCATAATAGGGCATAATATATAATATGACAACCTATTTAAAAAATAATTATAATATACAAATAAATTGACGAATGACGAACGAAAACATGACGAATTATTTTTATCTCCTCGTTTTAGTCACAAAACTAAATGTGGCATAGAATTCTGCCATTTAACATGGAATGTTTCTAAAAAGGCGTGCCTGAAAAACTGTACAATATTTTCCCTCTGTTGTTGATACTAAAAAATCAAACATTTTTTAATAACTCCACAGGTGTTCAAGCCAATAGAACCACCAAGAATGGAGCCTTTACCTCTAGCCCTGCCGTCCGAGCCCAGCGGACCTCTCCGCCTGGCGAGAGCGTACGAGCGCCCCCGCCCGACCCCGGACTGTCAGCCGCAGCTCGTAGAAGAATACATACTGGAGACGGAGAAGACATCACCCCACGCGACCGCTGGCTTCTTTCACATAAAACTGTCGATATTACAAAGGCCGTCCGACCAAGAGTTCCTAGGGGAGTTGTATGTGGATAGAGATCATGTTGAAGGTGAAAGGAATGGTGCTGCCTGTCGGTTTACGTTAGGTATGTTGTGGTTAAACTTCCATAGTCTATTGATTCTGAAGAATACGAAATTCTCAAATTTTTATTAATAATATCACATTCGTTTTTTATAATTTATAATTATATTTTGTTTCTAGGGTCAAGACTCCAAGCTAACAAGTATATACAGCAATTTACGGAGATCTTTACAGAAGAAGGTCGAAAGTCTGTTAGGATAAAGCATATAGTTCCTGGTCAGCTACCCAGAGTGTCTTTCACAGGAGGAATGAGAGAAATCGTAAGTTATTTTTTTATTTGAATAAAAAAAAACAGGCCTGTTGTGGCGCATAGGGTTCACTCAGGGAACTGGAATACTTATTATTTTCATTTCTTAACTCTGGTAACTACGTAAAGCGAGGAGTTGAGTTCCACCACTCAACACGCAATGCCTCCGGTCAAATTCGACGGCAAGTAGGAAACGAAACGGAGTGTCTTAACACTAGGTTCTTTAGTGCCATGTGTGCGCGATACAATATATAAAAAGTGTTATTCTATATTAACTTTGAAAAATATTTTTTTGTGTATATATCAAATGTAATTTCTAAATATTTAGCTCGAAGAAAACGTATGGCTAAGTTGCCAGAGCGCTTGGAAGTTTCAGTTTGGATAAAACTTTTATACTTTTTTAACTTATATGAACTATTTTACGGCTATGGCCGACTTATATATAAATTTATATTAGCAACAGGGCCAGCAGTTGCTGTTACAACAACAACGTACGGCGCAAGCGAGTAGCTCCACAGTACAAACACATGCTACTACAGTGCCTGTAGTGTAAGTAAAAAATATATGTTTATAATTACGAAATTATATAATAGTTACGATGGATATCTTATTTTTAATATTTTTTTTATTTCACTTTCTCTATCATCAGTAGTAGTGGGAGTTGCGAGGTTATGGATTCAATAGACATTTATATGAAGTCCCATTGTGAGTTCCGAATGTATATAAACATAAAACACTAGAATTTGTCTGTGTATTTATGTAGACTGAATTAATAAATAAATAAATATTGTAACGATAGGCAGTGTTGAAATTTGTAAATGTTATGCATAATATTTTTTTACAGAACATCTGCCATTGCTTCAACTCCAAATTCTCATGCAAATCCACGACAGCTACCTATTTTGGTAATTCATTTTTATATAAAATTTAAACGAATAAAAAAAAGAGTGTTTGGTTGTAAACGCTACTAGTTGTGGGCTCGATCCCCACTCGAGGAAATTAAATATTTATTGTTATCATTTCTTTGATTTGAAAAGAAGGCTTAGCACAGTCTTGAGTTCCGGCACTCAACAGTCAATGGCTCAAATTCGGTGGCAAGTGGTGAACAGTACATAAGCTCCTTCTGCCTAACTTGCTATGCGCAAGATACAGCGTGAAGCTGAAAAAAGAAAAATAAAGATTAACATTAATGCTAATTTCATAAAGAAAATAAATACAATATAAAAATATAAGTTATTATTTATTGTTTATTTTCATAGCAGGCACAATTGCAGCAAGTTGGTAACGTTGGCAGTGTGGCAACAGTGGGTACAGTTGTGGGTACGGTAGGAACAGTTGGCACTGTAGGGACAGTTGGTACTGTGGGCGCGGTGGGGACGGTGGGCCCTGTGGGCACAGTGGGGGCAGTGGGGACGGTGGGTGGCGTTGGGAACGTAGTGAACGTCGCCGGCGCGGTGGCGGGTGTGGCGGGCGTGGCGGTCGAGTCTGCGATGAAACAACAACCCTCGCCTACAACACCACGGTTGTCGCCGCAGGTATGTTATTTATTAAATGTTATATTAGCAAAGTACTGCACTTTATATTAGCAAAGATTAAGGTAGTTTTAGATGACTGCGAGAGATTTGTATTCAAGATTCTTTTTTCTTTTTAATTATTTTTTGAGAACACTTAGCATATGACAGTATAAAAAATAACTCGATATTTTAAAGGTTCATCGTGCGGTCGTAAGATAAAGGTTGCAGGGTGATGAGGCCAGAGCAGTGCGTAAGACTAATTAAGACTGAAGTGTAGCGGGGACCCACTTAAACGCGCATTTACACTTATCTATATTGTCCTGGCACCTCTCGACCTTAAACCCAAATTCAATTTTCGCATTTTTTTTTCAGCTTCACGCTCTAAGCCACAAGCAGGCAGAGGGAACTTGGGAATATAGTGTTAGGAAACTAGATTACGAAAGCGTGAAGCTAAAAAATGGAGTGTCTTAACACTCCATTCCTTTCTCCATTTTCCGCCAAATTTCGGGCATTGCGTGTTGAGTGGCGGAAACTCAACGCCGCACTTTACCTTTTTACGCAATAGCATAACATTAAACGAAATAAATAACATAACACTAAACGTAAGTCTAAAATATAAAAAAAAATATCGAATGGGGATCGAACCCACAACCTTTTACAGTCACACATTATGAAACACAAGATGCTTCAATTATCCACCAGGTCAATCAGGCTAACTTCAATGGCAGAGAGTGTTTTCAGATATTCAAGTTCATATACAACTTATTAGAATCTAATATTGTATTGTGTTGATATGGAAATTTCATACAATTTTGGGTTTTTTCCCCCTTGAATAACATTTTCTAGTTCATTATGTTTTAAATAAGGATATAATTATTTGAAAAATAATGTAATAAAATAAATTCTCAGGCGTCGACAAATCAGCTGCTCGCTCAACAACTCACAAATCCGCCACAACCGTTGAACCCACAGAAAATGCAGTCTGCGATCATACACATACAGCATCCGCTCATGTCCTCAGCTGGCACATCTCAGGTATCATACTACTCTACTCAGCTTCACGCAGTATCCCGCACATGGCAGGGTAGGCAGAGGGAATATCAAAACCTAGAGTTAAAACACTCCGTTTCACTTCCGTCCACTTCCGCCGAATTTGAGGCAATGCGTGTTGAGTGTCGGAACTCAAGGCCGCGTTTTACCTTGTACCAGAGCGAAGAAATGAAAACATTTAATATTTAAATTGAAAATATTAAATATTTCATTTACTAAATAATTGAAAATATTAAATATTTCAGGTATCATTATATATTTTTATATGTCATTTAATTATTATATATTTTTAGTTACTATATTTATTTTTCTTAAAATAAATTCTACTCATGTTTTGTATTTATGGTTATAAAATAAGTCGGAAAGTGGGAAACATAACGGAATGTCTTAATACTTGGTTTCCAAGTTCCCTCTGCTTACTCTACCATGTGCAGGATATATCGTGAAGCTGAAAAAAAACAAGGGTAAAGGGGTCGATGAAGTGCGATATTGAAATATGTATAAGTGATGGGGAGGAGTACTTAATTAATAATTAATAATGACGTTACTTAAAATATGTGAGGTTCCCTTCCCTGTTCTCACACATTTTAAGGGAAGGGTTTACAAGGAAATTAATAATTGTGTATTAAATAAAATTAAAAAAATGTACTAATTTAAAAAATTATCTTCAATGTCAGGTGCAAAGCATACAATATACAAATACAACAACAACACAGCAGAAAGCAACAATCACTAAGCCAAGATCAACAAATCCGGCAATCAACGCACTCGTCACCAGTCTTATGAACTCAGCTCAACAGTTCCAACAAGGTGAGTGCATTTTTTGAACTAAGTGTATTTTAGATATTGATAAAAAAAAATCTAGGTTATGTCGATGTGTACATCTGTGGAGCCTAATAAAATTCAATTATCAAGAAATAAATAAGATAAACGATCGTAAGTTCGATTTGGACTTGGGGAAATGAATATTCATTTACTCGCTCTGGTAATGAATCGAAGCTCGGTGTTCAGATCTTCACACGCGTTATAAGCTGTACAAAGTGTTTAAAACGAAATGTTACTATAGTTTAAAACTCGCATATAGAAAAGTAGGCAGTGTTTTCCCTATTTTCCTTGTAATCGAGACAGTGTATAATAACGGTGATAATGCAATGTGCAGCAGCGGCCAGCCAGAGCGCGGCGGCGGCGAAGGCGGCGGTGAGCACGGCCAGCAACGCCACCATCCTCAACCTGCTGAACAGCGCGCCGGCCGCCATGACGCACGCGCAGGACGAGCACAAGCTGGTCGCGCGCACCGTGTCCATCGCCGGCGCGCGCCTCGTGCCCGCGCCCCACCACCACGCGCAGCAGGTGTGTTCCTTTACTACACTACTACTGCTAATAACAAATGGTGATCAATTCATAAATTGTCAATTAATATTTTTCCAATGCCGATTATATATATTATGTGGTATAAATAATTTTTCATACAAAATTTATCAATTTTTAAAAACTGACGCACCTCATCCATGGCACGCCTCGTCTATCGCAACAAGACGGTTTCGATGTACAAGAAACAGTGTTTTGTAATATAAACGATCAACTCATTTTCCATACATTCGCTTATTTCATACAAGGATTCTCAAATACATATAGTACATTCAAGGATTTATCAACTCATTTATTTTATATAGTATGTTTAAAGTTATAATATATATTGCTTCTCTAGCTCTTTTCCAAGAGGTACGCGTATATGCAGCAGGCAAAGTCTGGTACATTGTAGTCCCCACCGTACTTTTATTATGTAACATTCTGAATGTTGTATGTATGGAAAATATTATTTACTAAACGGTAAACATTGCAAACATATGTTTATATAAACATACAACGTTTTAATATGATCCATCCAATTAATTTTTAAGAAAAACTTGTATGATTATATTTTTTTTGCAATGAAAATCTTTTATCTTTTTTAAATATATTACTCCCATTATATACTTTACATTGATTTACAGGTGATGACCGGTTACACTCGTGAGAACGATTCAACAAATGTGTCGAGTAGTGAAAGTTTACTAGAGCGGTTAATGGGTCCGGAACCAGCCGTCACACCACCACAAACGCAATCACAACCGCAACAAGCGCAACCGCAACCGGTGTGTCATTTACAGGTAACCATTATTCTTACTTCATGTTGCATGCAATCTGCATATAACAGAAGTCAGTAGGAATCTAAAGACAGTCTGTTTTTGAGTTCTCGCATTTTGTTCTGAACTCAACGGAACCCAACGCGACGTTACCAGAGCAAATAAATAACATTTTATATCTGTGACGTCATTGTGTCATCGATATGTGTCATATATTTCAAGTAAAATTACAGTACTTAATAAAATTTGAAATGTGGAGATCAAAACGTCATAACAATAATTAAATGCAAACAACAAAAAATATTTATGACATAAATGATCAATATAAAGCAAATGATTCGCCATTTTTTTACAAACATACATAAATTACAGGGTCTCAGTCTAACATCACTGCAAGGCCTCCAAGGCATACAAGGGCTCCAAAACGTGCAAGTCCAGATACCGGGCTTATCAGCGCCGATATCGTTATCACTGAACGTGTCGGGCGCCCCCAGCGGCCTGCTCGTGTCAGTGCCGCCGACCACGTCCGTTGTGCTCACAAACCAGCCCTCCGTGCTGTCCTTGCCCATAGGTAGGCTTATTTGTTTCATTTCTTAAAAGTATTATTTACACAAAACATTTTCATTCATAATCTGTTTTGCATATAGAGGTTAAGCGATAAGGCTCTACCTTTAATACTTTACTTTGTTTAATTTTGCGCTAAATTTTCGAAATTTTGCGTGTCGAGTTGCGCAAAATAACCGCTAGTAAATGCTTGTTGTTATCGAGCTACATTGTTATCATGACCATTTAGAGCAGTGGTTTCCAACCAGTGGTCCGTAGACCATCAAGTTCAGTTATCCAAAATGTGGTCCGCGAACTATTTTTAATGAATCGGGCAATGTGTCGTTACTCGATTTTTTAATTATCACTCACTCACTCAGCTTTACGCTGTATCCCGAACACGGCAGGGTAGGCAGAGGGAATTTGGAAACCTAGTATTAAGCACTCCGTTCCACATCCGTTCTCCACTTTCCGCCGAATTTGGAGCATTCAACACGTGAGTGGTGGAACTCAACGCCGCGCTTTGCCTTGTTACGAGAACGAAGAAATGAAAACATTAAATATTTAAATTGAAAATATTAAATATTCCATTTCTTCGTATGGGGATCGAACCCACAAACTGTCGTTTACAGTAACACGTTAGTGCCGCTGCGCCACGACAGGCCTCAAACTTTTTAATTACTATCTTACTAATATTATAAATGTGAAAGTTTGTACGGATGTGTGTATGTTTGTTACTCTTTCACGCAAAAACTACTGAACGGATTTTCATGAAACTTTGCAGTAATATAGCTTTGATATCAGAATAACATAATAAGTTAAAATTCATAGGGATTTTTAACCGACATAAAAAAGGAGGTTCTTTTATGTATATTCCCCGATTACTCGAAGATTGGTGGACCGATTTTCAAAATTCTTTTATTGTTCGGGAGGGTATATTTTACAATTGGTCCCATGGTAAAAAGACCAGGATCTGATGATGGAATCCTGGAGAAATCGAGGGCAACCCTCAAATTTGAAAGGCACAGGTGCGGTTTTTTCGCATAGTAACGCAATTGGGAGATCTATATCTGACTATCATCTCATTTTATTAACCGACTGCAAAAAAGGAGGAGGTTCTTAATACGTATGTTCCTCAGATTACTCGAAGATGGGAAAACCGATTTAAAAAAAAATTTTTTATCGTTAGAGTTACACAAAGATAATTACTGTAGGATTATTTATCTATACATATAATAAAATTATAACAACCTCATGTCTGTACATTATAGATATTAAAGAAAAACTAAGATAGGGAAGGATCTTAATACAACCAATAGAAGCCAAAAATATGATTTAAAAAATTTTTGTCTGTCTGTCTGTTTGTTGTCCGCTTTTCACGCAAAAACTACTACGACGGATTTTGATGTAACTTATTTTGTTATATAGGTGTTAGTCCTCGCTAACATATAGGCTATCTTTTTTTTGGAAATTCGCTCTTTAAGGGGGTAAAAGAGATGGGGGTAAGGTTGTATGAAACTCCGTAAGTTTTGAAGCTAATTCGTTTAAAATTAATATTAATAATAATTTGGCTATTTGGTTAGAAATTAAGAATAACGCAATTAGGATTTTTGGAAATTCTGCCTTAACAGGGGTGAAAAAGGGGAGTAAGTTTCTATGAAACTCCGTCAATATGCGATGTATTTTGACGTTTAGTATGATTTTTTATTTTTATTTTATTTTATTCATAAAACCAACAGCTTATAAATATAGTATTAACATATAATATACAATAAATAGTATAGCCAATAACAGGTTTCACTTCATTTAACATATGAGTGTTATGGAGATATCGTTGAGATAGTAAGAAAGAATACAAAAAATACAAAAAATTACAAAAAAAATACAAAAAATTACGGTCGCAATCAGTAAGTACAATGTTTTACAGGAATTTTAATAATAATATTCAGTTATTAAGCATTTTTTACACGAACGTATATAGTTAGGTAATGTTATATTTTATAAAATAATTATTAGTATGTTATAGGATAAATAAATACAATTGAAATATATAAATACAATTACATAATAGTATATTTTATTTTATTTTTGTTTTTGTAAGTCCCATAGTATCTTTATAACATTACTTTTAAATGTTCTTTTTGAGTTTGTGAATATGTCGACATCATTAAACAAAATATTATATGTATGAGGCAGCCTTAAAAATAACGAGTTTTTGAGATAGTTCGTTGTATGACGAGGAACCTCTAACATAGAGGTATTATGAGTATGATGGGAGTAAAAAGTGTCCTGACCAACATCTATGAGAAGTAATTATTTTAAAGCTCTGGATTCCGTCTGCCTACCTAAGTGGCGTGCAACACCAAGAGCATGGCACTTTTAAAAACATACGAAAATGACTCTATTATAATAGTTTTTATCTTCTGTTGGCGCATAAACTTCTCTTGACGGGATGAAGTTCGCGGGCACCAGCTAGTTTATAATATAAAGCCTATCGCCGTTTAAGCTGTACATTCTTATCGTATCATATTATGTATCATTAAACTAATTAAATGTGATGCTGTTGTCAAAATAACAGTACATTTGTATTGATGGCAATGGCCGGTTTTCGAAAAACAGTATAAAGTGATTGAGTCCAAGCAAGTGATGTCACAACTACATTATTAAAATTCTTATATTTTTATTCAAAATAAGAAATTACATTTTTTGAACATCAAATAATTTACCACCTGTTCACTAAATTTACAGCTGCAGACCTGAGAGGAACCGGCGCAAGAAACTCAGCGGAACATGCCTATTTTTTTTAAAGAGCTTACTTAATATTATTATTACTGACAAGGACACATTTGAAATAGCCTGTCTGAGTCTATATATGAACACTATACCTCTCAACTTGTACTAATAAGTATTTGTTTGTAACTTCCAGCGCAACTGGTGTCCGGCGGCGTGAAGGGCGGCGTGCGCGGCGGCGCGGTGCAGGTGGTGCGCGCGCCGCGGCCCACGCGCCTGGCGCGCCCCGCGCCGCGCCCCGCGCTGCAGCCCGCTGCAGGTTGGATTACTTCATTTTGAATCCAGTATATTGTAGATTAGGCTGACCAATCCTTGTGTCGACTAAGACATTGTTCTCTACCAATATACATTTATAGGAATGCTTTGTACACCACAGCGAGAAAATGAAATTCATTTATTTCTTCGAGTAGGAATCGAAGTCACAACTGTCGCGTTTAAAATCAGACACGGCCACTGCATCTTGCACTTCATACAGTGTTGAAGAAATAAGAACTTATAACTTGGTTAATGGCGCGTGTGCAAATCCCGCTACATTCAAATTTTATTAAAAGTATAAAATAATTCTGTTAAGTATGTTTTTGGAAATTTCAACAGGTTCCATGATCATCAAATATCACTTTAAATGTGCAGAATATAATAGAGTCAATTATTTATACAATTAGTGCACACGAGTGTTGATGAATAATGGACGGCGCTCGTATCATTACGAGCGCCGTCCACACCACCACAGATTAGCGTTGGTAACTTTTGTAGCTTACTCGATATAGATTTTCTTTCACTCTCTCATCTTGCGGTTCCTACTAACTCGTCCAACTCAACTAACCTACGATTCTGCTATACAATTCTGTTGTTAATAACTATAAAATTACAACATAGCTGAAAAACCATTACCGAAGCATACTACGTATCATTAATTGACAAATTGCAGGAAGAACTTTCGAAAAAAAAAAAAACGACCATATTTGCTAAACAAAGAAGATCCTCTTTTACCAAGACTGCACACCGTCTCACAGCTTAGCAGTTGCTATTTCGAAAATCCACGAATCGCGCCTTACTCACCAGATCTAGCCCCAAGTGACTTTCTTTCTTTCTCTCATCTAAAATCGTTGGGAACACAAAAATTTTCGTCAAATAAAGAATTGCTTCTTCATTCTTTCTTCTTGCTTCTTCATTCTTTCTTTCTTCACCTTCGTGCACAATTATTTTGCAGAGGCCAACGCCAATTACTATTTGGACGGGTTACAGAGCTGGGAAAAGAGTGTACAGTTACAAAGAGATAAATCAGAAAAAAATGTCATGTATCATTGGTTGGTCTCTTATAGTCCTTATAAAGTGATTACTATATATTAAGGCTAAAAGATATTCTAGATATAACATACTTTATGTCGTATATAAATATCGTTCATAAAATTTCATTTTATTGGCACGTATCTTGTTTCTTTGATTTATAACTCTATCGTCACACCACGTGTTGGTCGGTTTGTCTATAAACATTTTGGGGTAGGGCACATTTTGAAAAGTTCACAATATATCTAAGATATTTATTAACATATAAAATACTCTGTTAAGCTTGTATACAGTAATGTTAAATACAAATACAATTATGTCACTCCAGAAGACCTTTATCCTTCTCAGTCCAAAAGTACATCTTGAATTGTTGATCCCACACGAAGTCATTGTATTGCCATCTAGTGGTAGATCTATATACCATTATTCGATAATGTTTTAAATTAAAAAAAGAGGTTATTAATTCGATTTTAATAATAAAGGTCTTATACAAAATATATATTAAAATCAGTAACTGTAGAGTTTCTCGCTGGCTTTTCTCTTCGTATCGGACTGACCACTGGCATTTTAATGTACCTTGACGTTTTAAAAGTGCACGTAATGCTTTAGTTAATATAATTTATGACTACAAATTATTACATATGTTTCTTTTTTTTAACTTAATAATTGTATTGTATGTATGTATTTTTTTCATTAAAAATATATATTTTTTGTTGCAGGTACGACACAGTTCATTACTCAAACACAGGCACAGACTTTAAATGCTCATCAAGTGCGGCGGAAATCGAATCCAGATAGTTCATAGTAAAAGCTAAAACCCCTAGCTCACTGCCGTTATAGTAAAATACAGTTAAAATAATGTTATAAGTTCGATAAAAAAATATCTACAAATAAGTGATTAAGTGAATGATTCTGCGTGCAATATGCTGTATAGCAGACAATATTTTGAGAGACAGAACTTTCAAACAACATGGTGCATCTAGTAAATAAACTCAAATACGTAATGTGGCCCTGATTTATAACTGAGACTGACAAAACTGACTTAAAAAATGTCAGACTGTGAACTCTCGAGCTGAGATAATGAATTATTTTGACTTTCTCGCTTTGATAACTGAATAAAGCGCGGCGTTGAATTGCATCGCATTAACGCGAGATGTCTCATTAATTAGGCGGAAAATGTTTCCCTGTGTCTATCTTATTATAAGTAAGATACAAAGTGAAGTTAAAAACAATATATATTATAAAATTTTAAATGTACTAACCATATTTTATTTTACTATTGTCCATACATAATTCACAATCATGGATGTATTATGCGAGTCACAAATAATTTAAAATCGGTATTTCATTTGACATATGTATATGTAGCGATGTTGAATTGGATCATGACAGCGACGTTAATTTAAGAGTTATTTAACTAATGTGGGGAAGTTGTAGCCCAATTATTATGATTATTAAAAAAAAAAAGATTTTATATCTTGTTAGAAATGTTTGTAAGTAATGTAAATATTGATAGTTTTTATTGTAATTTAGTAAAATTGACGCGGACTCTGTAAATACTGATATTTTGAAATAAAATAATGCTTACACGTTTTAATAACATAATATGATATATTGTACTTAATGGGAGTGTAACACGACTGTCGGGCTAAGATTGATAACTATTGTAATTTGTTTTAGCATAAATCAGTATTAAATGGCCGCTCGCGCAATCCAATCTATATAGAAACTGTTTATTGAATCGTCTATCTTTATTTTTATATTAAAGAAAAAAAATGTAAATATAGCGTATTAAAATTACAAATTATAGTTTAATTCGTATTCTATCATAATAGAAAACATAGTGAACGATTCAAGGAACTGTTTCTATATTTAATAAAAACAAGTACAATGTAATTATTATGTGTAAATATGTATATATACTCAGTTCATCACATATTATGGAGAATATGCTTCAAATGTTAAGTTTTGCAATGTGTTCAATTAGTATCTATTGAACAGGGATGTTATGGAACAAGTACCGGAAACTATTGGATATCCGTAATAAATAAAATATCCGTAACCGAATGTAAAAGTTACGGAAAAAAAATCAAATATGGCACTTCTTGTAAAGCTTAGGTTTATACTTTGGCTGAGCCATCACATTAGTGGTTAGTACGAAGATAAATAAAAGAGTTATTGTTAGTAGAAAAAAGATTTCAACAATTATCACATACAACGAAACCGCTAATTTAGTTATTAGAATTTATTATATTATACTAGCTTCTGCTTGCAGATCCGCCCGCATGATTAATGGAAATAACTAATTACTTATACATTTTAAATGAAACACTTTTAACCAGATTAATCGTGTATATTGAATGATAAACATTTTTGAGAAACCCGACGTTTTAAACACTTTATAGTAGTCCGTGTTCACGGATAGACTCCCGTGTCGGGTCTACACATCTCGGGTCTATATACTATACGCGATAAATCCGGTTAAAAGTGTTTCATTTAAAATGTGTAACAATCGCGAAAATCAAAGACATTATTATAATTACTTATAACTTTTTATCTCACATATCTTTTTTTTTAAATAATAAATGTAAAAAATTGTGAGTATGAATATTTCACGCAAAAACTATCAAACGGATTTAGATTAAACTTTATAGAACATTGTTTATAGTCATAACACTTTATATCTCAGAATACCACAGGCTTTAATTTATATAAATGTTTTGTATACTTAAGTTTACGGAACCGTACGGAGTGTTTTAGTACTAGGTTCCCAAGTTCTCTCTGCTTACACTGCCATATGTGAAAAAAAAGTTTAATAGGGCGAAGCTTCATTTAGATTATTAGTATTAGCATATCCGTAACCGAAACCGAAAACGATATACGCATCCGTAATTTTACATCCGTAACACCCCTGCCATTGAATGATTACATCATAGACGTATTTAGCTTTATAAAGGGATTGATGATTAATGTATGAAATAGGAAATATTTAATATCGTTTCTACTGATATTTTTTTATCTATGTGATTTAAACATCGAAGATTTGTAGTTGTTTAAATTTAATTCTGAACTTGTATTATATAATACTGAACAAACTCTTGTTTACTTTTAATTGATATTAAGTAATTATTGTTTAATGAAATAAGACTAATACACTTTTTTAAAATAGCACTTTTAATAATGTAATTATATCAGATTTAGTGAATATTTTTTTATTGTGAATTGTTCTTGTTTGATTGGAAGAGGCGCATGTGATACGTTGCACGTATTTTTTTCTTTAATGTTGCCATAGTTTATGGAGTGTATTGCTTCTGTGTACTAAACTTGTTGCCGTGATTCAGTGTTTGACAATTATTTCATTTAAAAAATGTGCTTTTCATTATTGTTACTTAAAAAAAATCGTCGTCAAAATTGCTTTTGTATTTTATCTTTATTTAGTTCAATGTTTTATTTCTTTATTATCAGCTTATTTAATAGAAAATACACCACACTTGAAAAGGTAGTATTTTTTTGGATGTGTACAAAATTAAATTAATTATGACATCATTTTGGAACTTTGTGTGAATTTCGGTCGGATTTATATTATTATGAGGCATGAGTCATAACTGACCCACTATAACTACACTTGTACCTTCCTGGACTAGGAGGTGAAGCAGAGAATAAAAAGCAAACTCACAACCTTCGCATTACAGTTTGTCATTGTACAACTATACTATAAACGTTTAATTTTGTTGTATTTTTTATAAATTGAAGTATATTTTTGACGACGAAAACTTTTTGATTAAATGTAAAAAGATCAAAGTTCCATTTCTCTTCATTTGATACCAATTAAGACTATAGAAATATTGTTAACTTTATTTGGTCGCGTGAATTGCTTTTAGAATCTTAGACGAAAGCCTCTCTTTGAACTTTTTTTACGCACTTGTTCAATGCTTTTCATCAGATTATTTATTTCGCCGCAACATTGTATCCAATTGGTGTTTGAAATAAGTTTAAGGCCTGGTCCGAAATGTGCTCACAGTGCTCATCCCGCACCAACGCTCGCTCCGAATTGTGCTTTTCACGCTCACTGTTAGCGTTGTGAATTCATATTTATATAAAAAATGCTCTGTTAGATTGCACTCATATTTATATCAAAAAATGGTCTGTTAGGTTGCACTCATATTTATATAAAAAAATGCTCTGTTAGGTGCTTATGAATTTGACAAGTTAAACACGTAGTAGGTAGTCAAAGGCGTAATCACGCTCACAAGTGGTCCGAATTATTATTACTGCTAACAGAAGTTGGCACGCTCACTAGTATCAGACCGCACGTTAGCAGTGTACGCGTCGTGAGCACATTTCGGACCAGGTTCTTATAGTCGTAAATGTTGACAAACTGATACCAGTTAATTATATCGCGATAATATCTATACTTTTTTAAATTACTTATTTTCCGTGTTCAACATATTAATGACTATGCAGTCGAAATGAAGATTTTTTATGCATTAGACGAATATTTAGATCTTAAATTTGTAAACTGTGTACAATGAACTTTACTGCTTTACTAACAGTTCATATTGTTGAAAGTGTTTTATTATTGGATTAAATTAGCCTCTAAAATGAATTGTTATAAATGAAATAGAGTGAAACATGTCGCATCGTATTTATTAAATGAACTTACGTGACAATGACGATAATAAGAAATTAAGCTTAGCGTTTGTATACGTTTATTGTTCACGCGCACAATTTTATTTGTTCTATACGCCAATTAACTACTATGAAATGTGAAGATGATACCAATTATATATATTTTTTACACTATTACTGTAAATACGAGTTAACAATATTGTATTGTATACATTATTATTTTAAACAATTAATTTTATATTATTAACTTGTTTGATGTGTGACATGTTACTGTCGACTAAACACTAGATGGGCGTCTATGAATTGTAAATTTTAGACTGATGTATACATGGTGAGACATGATCTATATTAATTTTAATCTATATTAATCATTGTAGATAAAATTCTATGAATATATAAATATAGTAAACGCAATAATAGAATATCTTAGGGCAACGGTTTTAAAAGATTTTTTCATATTCGTCCATCTCTATCGTCTACGTAGCTGAAACGTGCGAATTGTTGATCTCATTTGTTTACGGACATGTAGCTCAATATTTAGGGGATTTTATGTAAAAACACAGAAGTTTATCCGAATGTAATTATTGTAAGTAATAAATTGTATATATATTTTTAAATAAAGATTTTTATACAAATAATCCAATTTTGTCACTCACCGGTAAAGTTTCCAGTGTCAACTGTTTGATATGTAGCTCATTGTAAATATGAATAGTTGTTGTAAGCAATGTTACGCTTATGACGGTGTATATTAAAATTTATATGGATGTGTTGACTTGGATTTGTGTATAAATTGATATTGTAAACATTAACTCGATTACGTTGTTCTGAATGATTGACGTTTCGAACATGAATAAATAACTTTTACACATTTGCTGTGTTTTATTTTAGTTAAGTTCAATAATAAGTAATGTAATTTTCTTTCTAAATATTAAATTTAACGTTAAAAATAAAATATTTTTTATTTAATAATGGAGATTAGAAAAATAAGGATTTAATGTAAACAACACATTGATTTGGTTAAAAAAGTATGCTTTTTATTTATTCTTTCAAATAGTCTTCATCTAAATTTTATAAGAACATTGGACACAATTGAAGCTTTTTACCGATAAATAAGTATAAATAATTTCATATTCACATAGATCGTCTTATTTTTACATACATTACATTTATTTAATATCAGTCCTCTCAAAAGGTCCATTCTCTCCCTGCAAATTAAAATTTATTATTTACACAGCGATAGGGATTCGCGTCTACCGTACATACATACATCAACAATTAACAATTAATAGAGACTATTTACAAAATATATCACACACACGCACGACCTTTCATCGTCATTCACACACATCGAGTTTACATTCATACGATTTGGCATATGGATGGCGTGACGTCACTAGCAGAGGTCCTCCCAAGCGAGCCACCAGGGCGCTTTGCAGTCTTCACGCTTCCGTCGTCGCCTCTCTGCTCGGTCTGACCGCTTCTTTACGAAGCGTACGTTGTAGGGGTCCTCCGCGAGCTCGGGGTACCGCGCGACATCGTGGACGTATTCACCCTCGTATCCCGCCGCCGAACTAGACTTTTGTATTTCATCTAATTCCGCCGCCGACCATTCTAACGAACCGCCCAAACCAGCGCGCAACGCCTCTCGCTCCCGATGCCACGCTTTCCGCACGGCAGACACCCGAGCATGATGTAACAAACGTTGTTTCTCTCTTTCGGCACTTGTTCCGTAACGAAGATTTACAATGCTCGTATGTCCATGTATCTTAACATCTGCGTAAGAACGACCGCCTTCAGCTACTTCGTGGAACGTTACGTTTAATTTTCCTTGCATACGTTTTAGTTGTTGTTTGTCGTCGGCCGCACGCCACGTATCCTCCTTTACAAAATAAAATACATCTTGCTGGTCCCCGTGAACTACGAAGGAGAATGGCAGTAAGTGAGATCTATTGAAGACTGAAGTGTATACGTCCCGATATATAGCATTAGCTGATGGCACAGTTGTAACTACAGCACGGCCTCGTGAATTTCTAGAAACTAAAATACCACGACCGAAAGGAGGTTCAGAGTCTGATCCAATTCGTTTCGGTGCAAGATGAAGAGCGTCGGTCTTCAAAGCTGACATTGCTGGTATGGAAAGGCTTCGGAAATCAGCGATTCTCTTGTTAGACATGTGGGATAGAAAACCAGATTCTATTGTAACACTAGGTAGTAAAGACATGGCTGATGGTAATCCTGGACCTCCATCGACTGGTGCAGTGCCCCATACTGGCCGCCCACGAGGGATACTAGGTAGTATGGAACCTCCAGGTAATTCATCAGGGTACAGTTGTGGTGCCAAACTTTTCGTATCATAGCCGAGAAGTTTGAGCCAGGACAGGTGATCTGAAAAATTTGAAAAAAAAAAAATGGTGTTTATTAGATAAATTATGTTATTTTATTTAAAAAACATAAAAAATAATAGACTTTTTATATGAATTTATCAAAATATTACCGGTTGGTTTTTTGTTTTGCGGGCGTACGTTGATAGGGTCGTTTCCATTAAACCTATATAGATGTAGTTGAGGAGGATTATGTATTCTCTCTATTAAGTTTTCCCAAAGTGGAGACATCCATTGGCCAATAAGAGGATCGTACACTTTCCCATTAGCCATATGAACGAGAGATGTTACTTGGTCCAATAAACCACCACAGAAATCCACTGGTAGATATAAATACGGGTTGGAGTCATATACAATGTGACCATAAGGAGATCTCATTATTTCCCGAATGCCTTCACCGTACTGGTTGAATACCATAACTGGCGTTCCACATTGATCAGTTGCGATGTAATATTTGTGACGAGCAACCTATAACAAAAAAAAAATAATATCTTCAATTTTTGAAGGTTGTAGCATTTTTATTTTTTTCGAATTTACGCTATATCCTGCCAGGGTAAGCAGGGGGGACTTTAAAAACTAGTGATACGAGAATCTGTTTCATTATTCCCTACTTTTCGCCGATTTCGAAACATTGCGTGTCGAGCGAGAGATGCAAGTCAACGCCGGGTATTGATTTGTTACCAGAGCGAAAAAATCAAAACATTGAATATTTAATACTTTCATAAAATATTTCATATCCTTTGGAGATCTTATCCACAACCGACTCTATCGCGTTACTGTAACAGGTGTTTATTTTGGCGCCACGACACGTGTTTATTTTGGCCTTTATTGTTTTAGATTTTTTTTATTTGCATCGAAAAGCAACTCAATTTTACCTGAGTGTAAATAAGATGTCCTCTGTCATCATAAACTAACGTCATGAATCTATTTTCTCTTGGTGAATAAATGTGGCTAACTTCATGGGGTTTCTCTTTATTAGTATAGAAAAATTGTGTAACATTTCCAAAGTTATCTTTTCTCGTTGATAATCTGTAAAAAAGTATTGGAGTTATCATAACGATTTACATTTAAGTAAAAAATATACAAAATTAAATTTAACGTACGTACCTATCAAGGTGATCGTAATAATACCGTACGTCAAATCTACCTCGTTTCGTAGCTCGTATCAAAAGACCTTTTGCATTATATTGGAATCTCTCTTCTCTTGCGTTTTGAGAAACAAGACCACGGCTATCGTATCGATATTGACCTTCACCAAATTTAATTATACGATCCATTTCGTTGTATTCCATTGGTATGGTATTTCCTCTGTAGGTTAAGGATAACATATTTCCGTTATCATCATACCTAAAACCCCATGGTTCTTGTGCTTCTACGCCAGTTAATTGACCATCACAGTCCCAAGTATAATTTTTTACGTTAGTATAAGTATTGACTCCTACATTTCGCGTATGAGTGCGAGTTTGGGATATTCTACCATGTCTGTCATAAGAAAACTCCATTCTAAATACTTCCATTCTATGAATGTTTACAGTTATTTCTTTCTCAAGAAACTGTTCACTGACAGCTCTTGAAAACATAGCAATACCGTCATATACAGACGTCTCATTCCATTTCTGTTTAGATACTGTAAATTGTCCTAAGACTTCAGGGGCACCTGTTTTACTATTGTAAACGATGTGGTGCGGTATAAGGGTCTGGCCTCCTATGCGTCCTTGTACTGCTGTGGTCCTGTAGTTGTTATCATATTCATATATAATTTTCGCATTGCTTAATCCTGTTTTCGCACCATAGTCAAGTCTTTCTTCAATAAGTAATCCTCCAGCGTAAGTAGCTTCCCAGCGATAATCAACATCGCGATCTACGTGTAATATTTCTGATGGTAAGCCACTATTTTCAGAATAGTGAATTTGAGTTTGACCGTCCCCGTGAATAACTTCTGATATTTTGTTTGTTGTAAAGTAGCGGTATATAATACGGGCGCCATCTCCTGGAAAGACTGTTTGTAATAATTCCCCAGTGTGGGAATAGTGTTGCAAATATTTCTTAGAAGATCCGGGTGGCGTATACGTAACACGTAAAAAGCCTATAGATGGTTGAACACTGAATGAATGATTAGTTCCAGATGGTAATATTACGTGAGTTAAGCCACCGGCGCTATCGTATTTGTATTTGAAATTTCTTTGACTAGCTAACGATATCCTGGAGACAAGATTTCCTTCATTATAATAGATGAATTTTGTGCCATCTTGGAGACTTGTAATTTCTGAGAGCATGCCGTGAGGATCGTAACTGTATGTTTCTTCGGAAACACCCCACTTCCATCCATTTATTCTGTTAAATCTATCATATGATATATTGAGTGGGACACCAGCTCCATGCGGAGTAAAAGATAATGGTAATCCAGCTACATCGTAAGCTATTGTGAATAGAGGAATTCGATCTGCGTTAAAGAATGTCTCTTTGCTTTTAAATTGATCAAATTCTATAATTAATACTCGTGAATCATTAACCCATATTTCACGATTCAATGTTTGTTGTGGATTTCTGACGTCACCTACTAATGTGTACAAGGAGTACATATTATTTACCAACCCGTCACCAAACGTAGTAGTTTGATGCGACCACATATGTAACATTTCAGCTTCAATAGGTAACGCAGCCTCAAGTAAGGGATGCTTTGCAGCTGCGATACTTTCAAATTTTCCAGACCACGGCGTATCAATAACCAAAGTGTTGTTAGTAAACATGCGACCTTCTGTTACTTGCTTTCCATTGTTTATAGTAATTTGCTTGAAAGATTGCCCGTGGAGAACATATTCACATTTCTTAGAAACGCCCACAGGAATGGTGCTGGTTGGATTTGAAACAGTTACTGCAAGACCATAATTTTTAGCCAGTCCCGATGTTATATGTACTTGCTCTCCTGATGGCATAATTATTTTAGTAACACGCCCCAGTTCATCGTAAGTATAAATTACTGTATCACCAGCCTGTAAAATTAATATAATTAATATGTTATCAATATAGTTTGTTATTAATAAAAAAATCTGGCCAATAATAACCGTCTGAAACATACCCCTGATCTACTGTTGAGTAATCCTGTATTAGCATCGTAGTCTAATTCTATTTCAGATGTACCTTTTTCGGTTATTTTAGTTAAATAACCAATTCCTGATATTTTAAGTTCTAGTTTATGGTCTTGTGTATTTTCAATGGAACTAACGATATTACTATAGTCCCTTAATAATTGAACTTTGTTGCCTGATGCATCTGTTACTGTCGATAGTTTTCCAAAACTTGTATTTTTAGAATACAAGAATGAATATCTAGTTTTTCCTGAAGTCAAATCTTTAGTAGTTATGTGCTGTCCGTAACGATTGAACACATAAATTTCAGAAGTAGGCGGATATGGGATCCTAAATTCACCATTTTCGTCATGTGATGGTAAATAATGCTTTAATGCCAATATATGAAGAGAACCTGTGAAATAATTGAATGGTATTGATAATTTTGAATTGAATGGTATTGATAATTTTGTATTTAAATAGATACTAATAATAATATTATAATATCATGTATATAACACATATTTTTAAATTATTGGAAATATTTGATACCTTGATCGACAACGTTTAGAACGCCATCTGGTGTCACAGCTAAGGCAGATATTGTCTGGAATTTGGCATTTGATGATAATAAAGTCTCTGTGTTAGTAGGAGGTTCATCTCCGACGGCCACACTCAGACGACAAGGACAACCACCAATTTCGTCCCTTGGATTTATAGGAACCACAGTTGCTGACATTGAAGTATTGCATTCACAGCTTAGTTCTTTCAAATTTTCTTGCAGTTTTCCAGCGAAATGCATTATTTTACCAGAAGGATCTATGGTTTTTATCGTATTAGTTTTTTTAGCATCTGATTCAGCCACGTAGAGAATTCCACTTGGTGCAAATGCTAAAGCTAATATAGTACCTAAGCTGGAATCTTCTCTAAAGTCTGTATTCGTTCTGTTCACAGGCTTAACGATTGGTTTTCCGTCACTTCCAAGTCTGCAATGTGACGGCTGACCTGCCACTACTTTTATTTTCATGTCAACTGTCAATTTTAGGATTATTCTGTCATCTATAAAGTATAAGGATCCATCTAATGGCGATAAAGCAACACCTGTTGGCCACTGAAGTTGAGCGTCATATGGAGGAATAGCCCCACGACAGGGAACTGGCGACCAATGGTTATGATGTCCATGGTGACCTACTAACGTGTGTATTATTCCACTTGGGTCTACAGCACGAATATTAGTTCCATCTGCTATATACATTGTTCTATCTGCAGCAATAGCGAGACCTGAAAAGTATAACTTTAAAATTTCTTGGCTATTTGAACAATATATACTCACACACACAAACATATATATATATATATATATATATATATATATATATATATATATATATATATATATATATATATATATATATATATATATATATATATATATATATATATATATATATATTTATTCGGCAGAAGGTGGGGGAACGAAAGTGGAACGCAGTGTGTGAACACTAGGTCCCTAGATTCCCTCTGTCTACCCAACCGTGTGCAGGATGCAGCGTGAAGCTGAGTAGAGTAATAAAGTGCAAAATTACTTAAAAATAATGAATTTACTTCATAAAGTGAATACCTTTTGGATGAGCCAATTTTGCTTTGATTGCCGGTCCTTCATCACCGCAGTTAGAATCGTCTCCTGGTACACATCGGTCTCCATTACCAACAATTGGCTCAGAGTTTGTTGCTGGGTCTCGTACTTTATCTAAGACTATAACTCTTCTAACTTGATGTCTTTCAGAGTCTGATATGTATAAATACCCGTCCGCTGGTGATATACAGATATAGTATTGATATGCAACTTGTGTGGTTCTGAAATAAAAATTTTAATTATCAATAGGGAAATCATTGATTTTAATTTAATTAAGTACAAAATTATTATTTACAAGCAAATTGTTTTAAACACTAATACAGAAAATAATTAAACAATGTTTATTCATAAAACTTACTCTAATTGCAGCACTGTAGTAACAACTCCTTCAGGTGTAATACGACGTACAAGATTAAAATCACCGACATAGAGAGATCCATCAGGGCCTGAGGTAAGGGCGGTTGGTGTAAGAAGACGTGAATCTGCAGCTTTTCCATTACAATGATCTGGGCAATTGAGTGATCTTTGTAGACCTGTGCCCATTACCACCTAAAATTTTTAGTAAGTCATAAATTTAAATTGTATATAATTGAAGTTTAACTTAACGTTGACAGTTTGTACTGTTTTTTGTTTACCAATTGACAATATAATTTACTTCTCCGACTTCATGTTGTAAAACAAATTAAGTTTAAAACTGCTGTTTATTTGCTATTTTTAATTACTTTTCTTTAATTTTAGATTTTATAGTATGTCTTAACGATAGAGATGCCCAAAATTAAAAATAAAATGGTACCTGCACTGTCCGAGGATACTGCTTCAAATGTAATAAAGCTCCGTCTCCTTTTTGAAGAATACCTTCATGGAAATTATAATGGTGATGAATATCTAAGCCCCATCCGCCGATATCAGAAATATCAACATCAAAACCAGATAAAGTAGCAGTTTGTGTCTCCCAAACTATAGCCGAACAAGTTGTATATTCGTATCCAATAGAAATTTTGGCTTGAGCTTGACCGTATACCTGTTAATAAAATATAACTGCGTAAATACATATTTACATTATACCTGAAGATAGTTTATATTTTCAGCTCAGGTTAAAACTAATTACAAAACAAGAGACACAATTGTAAATGTACATGTATATACACACATTGCTTGCATACGTTTCCACATACCTTTTGTTTATAGACATTCCTCTTGTTCCAAGCAAATACATGGGTCAAATCAGGGTCCGCTTCGTAAGTGTGAGTGTGTAAAGAGCCCTCGATTTCAACGCGCACATGGACGCGTGTAAGAAACGCCGGAACCACTCTTCGGGTCAATTGGATGTGTACACACGATAAATATCCTGCTGCTTGTGACGAACGGTACGTTAACTTTACCGATGAACCCGGTATGCCGATGGACTCACTTACGATCTGTTGTAGAAAGCGGTCAATTCAATTAGGTACATGTGTATTAAAGTTAGATAAATGGCGATTTACGAAACTCCGAGGCTATTTCTATCTGTTCAGTACATGTATATAAATATATTACCAAATAATAAGTTGCAAATATTTATATAAATAATATTAAATACCTGTGCTTCTGGATATATGACAGTAGATGTTGTGGGCGATGAAACTGCTGGTGCTGCCAGAGCCGGCATTGCAACGACTTCAGGTCTGAGTCGCTCGTGATCATGAGCACTACACGGTGGTGTTTCGGATTCCCACCATTGTGGCATCGGTGACCAGTCTAATCTTGGCGGAGCTCTGGGTAACGATAAAAGGTTTTTCAAAATTTTAGTAAGTAGTTCATTTGCGTTAAAAGTTCTTCTGTATGATAAATAATAATAATTCTTTATTGTACACCCAGAATAAAATACAGAAATATAATAACAAGAAAAATATACAAAACGCAAACTTATTGCTTAATAGCAATTTCTGCCAGGCCTTAAGGCTTTCACCTTAAGGCAGAGGAAGAACCAAATTAGGACAGTGATAGGGTACAAATTGTAAAGGTTATAAAATAAATAAATATTATAATATACATACATATAAAAATAAATAATAATATCATATATATATATATATATATATATATATATATATATATATATATATATATATATATATATATATATATATATATATATATATATATATATATATTTGCATAATATATACTCGTATTATATATTTAAAAATAAGTTGGAAGAAATAAAAAAAAACTCTACCTCGGTGTCGGTACTTTGATGCTGTCATCACTGAGATCCATTTGCACTGGTGGTAACACAACAATTTGATTCCATGGCACGAAGACGGTCTTCCTAAGCGGTTTGAAAGGCGATCGCTGAAACTGCAATGTAACTGCTCCACCCCCATTCACTAACACGTCAAACCTAAAATTGAAATAATTTAGTTTATAAAAATATTGGGCAAAACTCTCTTCCAATGTGATCACCTTAGAAAACTTGCTTCAAAATCTTTCAGCGTTCGGATGATAAATATAGAGGTGATTTAAATAACTATAAAGTATTATTTTTATATTAATTTGCAAAAACTTTCGTATATCATATATCAGGCAAATTCTATGAAGCGGCTTCATGACATTAGTTATATCTAAAGAAAATAAAGATCATTTTCGTTCATTTTAAATTACTTTAAAATGAAAACGCTTTAAAATGAACAATAAACCAGTTAATAATACACTAACTCCCATCCGCAACTTCGCTTGCATGAGCTATAAAGAGGATTTTTTTTCTTTTCTTATATATATATATATATATATATATATATATATATATATATATATATATATATATATATATATATATATATATATATATATACATACATACATACATACATTCATATCATTGATAAGGATAAAATAAAAGGATGAGTGACGAAGGAAGGCTTAATATAATATAAAGCTATTTTTAACCCTTCCTTCATCCCATGCACGCGTTTATCCTGACCACGTTCTTTTTCATTTGCTCTAATCTGACATTCTGAGATCTCGATATCGTAAATAAGATCAACAAAGCTGATATCCTACTACCTACAAAGCAGCAAAATAATATGTTTAAAAATACATTATACTTTTACAAAATAAATATTTAGGTACAATGACAAAGTAATAATACAATATTCATTCATTCATTCATATTCATAGCTTCACGCTGTATCCCGCACTAGGCAGGGTAGAGAAAGACCGGGAACCTAGTGTAAAGACACTCCGTTCCACTTCCGTTCCCCACTTTATACAATACAATATGAAAGTCTATTATATCTCTCTTATTGTCTTATACTCTGTATCCTTTGAAACTATTGGATTAGTTGTAACTACATCTATATTTGAATTTCAGATATTTAATTAGGTATATTAAATCAATTAACACAAAAAGTTTAGAGATATTTTATACAATTTTTATTATTGGTACCCTTTAACTACAGTAAAAAAAATTACATATTAACTGTCTATTGCAAAATATATAAATGAAAAATCAATCGTAGTGAATGAACTGTCAATTTTGTAAAAACTGTCTATTTAATCAACATTTTATATAAATAAATCTAATAAATATATTTGCTTTAATTATGTTTATATAATATTTTTTATTATAAAAGGTTCTAAAATATTAAAGCAACGTAATATTTTTCTTTCCTAGGTGTATATTAATATATCTCTATGTCTGCCTGTATGTTCTTTTGCTATGACTCATGAACGGCGAAAGTTATATTTATATAAATGTTGCCGCTATAACAATAAATTCTAAAAAGCAGTATTAAATAAATATTTAAGAAAAGCTCCCACGCAACTAAAGTGACTATTTATATATATAGAAAATAGTATAGAACTCTTCCTGTGCGAGTCCGACTCGCACTTGGCCAATTTTATAAAAAAAAAACGACATATAGTACAACAGTCTATATTTATGAAATTTTAATGTAGATCACCGAATATTGTGACTGAATCAAATAAATTATTTGATAAGGCGTAAGTGACAATATTTATAAATAGACAATAATGTCACTGACATAAATTTGATTAATGCTAGTACAAACGTAACCGTAGTCACATCTTTGTAACTACTTACCTATCATTACTACCTAGCTGGTCATCGATAGTATTAAATTTTATTATTTTTCATCCTGGGATATATAAGTACAAACAACATACATATACTTCAAGCTCTTTAGCAAATACAACACACATTTTTGTTACATAATACAGCCTTCTTGTGGTAGGTTTTTTACGACTGTTAATATTAATATATTCATAACTATCCCTATACATACATCGAAGTACTTTTTATGCAACCATTATACTTAATTTCCTTTAAGTAACATGTCCACAGGTAGTTATTATGAGTCATAAAAAGGAAAGATAAACAAAATAAATTAAAACTAAGTAATATGAATATTGTGTAGTTCTATTATAATTCACCGTAGAGGCTCTATGTATAATTCGATTAAGCGTGAGGAAGTTATAATGACCGTAACGGAAAATTAATAACAGCTAGATGATAGTTAAGATCAAATATTTGTAATGATTGTTAGTTTTTCTTTAAATGTAGTAAGACACGCGATACGAGTGTCATAACGTGAAATTAATTATATATATAGGCATATTATGTTAATTATCGAACCAATTTGAAGTTTGATATGGTTAAGAATAATGATCACCGTTAATCTAATTGTTAGAGCGTGAGTTAGCATTTTAAGCTTTTTTGAGACAATTACATTTTTTTTTTCAGATTAACGCTGTATCTCGCACATGGTAGGGTACGTAGAGAGAAGTTGGGAATCCTGGTGTTAAGACACTCAGTTATCACGAAGACATTTTTATTTCCCACTTTCCGCCGAATTTGACGCTGCGTTTTGCCTTGTTACCACGCTGGACATGGCGCGGCGTAAAATATGAAATATTTGATAGTTTTAGTACGTTTTGCGTGTTCATCCACATTTAGAAAAAATATAAAAATGGTTTGAATCCCGTTACGTTCAAATATTTATATGTGTTATATAAGTAAGTATTTGAATATTTTATTTCCTCGAATTGGGTGCGACTGTGCGCATTTACAGTCGCTTGGCCCACGAGGCCCCACTGCGCCACGACAGACCTCATTGTCATAATATAAATTTTATAAATTATAATTCTAATACAAAAATATACCTAGGTTAGGTTGCTGTAACTTCAGTTTTTTTTATTAGCGAACTCTTAATTACACAGTTTAATTGACTAATCTCAATTATTTTCTTGTTTATATTATGACTTTTAAGACAAAATCATGCATATATAAAAATAAAATTTTAGTTAATAGAATAAAAACAATAGTAGCAATTATGTTTATTCTATCTAATTATTTTTAATTGAACACTAAATGTCGTGGGAAACTTGTTAAAATATAATAATGAATTGCATTTATATCTAGCCCGTAGATTAGCAAGTACAAACCTACAGGCAAACAAACAAACAAAAGTAAAAAAAATCTTTTTTTTGGCGTAATAAACATCCGTTACAAGATTTTTTGAAATATATCTTTCATGTATATACGTGTGATCAGTTAGAGATTTATTATATGTATAGATATAAATTTAATATTGAACTGAACTATGCCCGCTCTTCTCAATTGATTTTTATAATTCGTTTGCCTAGAACAGTTTAATTTTAGTGATAAAGGCCCCCTGTTCACATTTTATGTTTGTGAAGTATTTTTAAATAATATTTTATGTAAATTTATTTCGATATAAAGAGGTTTTGTGTTTTGTTATGTTATAAAACTTTTTTGTTCTGAGTGTCTTAAATTTTTGATATTTGCCATGTTGGTAGTTTAATTTTTTTAAACTTAAAATTATCCTTTCAGATCTTTGAGTCCACGCAAACAAAATTTCGGGTGGCCACTAGATTAATATAAAATGAGAATTATTATAAAGAAAATAATTATTATAATTAATTACGTTAATAAATAATTTTAAGTTATAATTTGTATGTAAAAAGAGAAGGTTAACTTGCTCAACGCAAGCTGCGTCCTCATTGTTTATAATGTATGTATAAATGTGTGTACGAAAACATATAAGTGCTTTGTACTTTGCAACGGCACGTGTTCTAGCACCTGGCCTGTCTTCTTTTGAATTAACGGTTGACTGAATTGTATGCAATTAATTGTTATTCCTCGTCGTTTGCACTAATTTACTAGTTAAATATTACTTAAGACATTTCCAAGTGCCTGGCGGTTAAATTATGTAAAATTCTGCTTTTACACTTGGCACCGACAATACCGAAGCAATTAAATTATTTTGATTGGATGAAAGGCAGTTCACCGTAAGTGCGAACCTTGACCTAGATTTATCAATCTGAATGCTCCGAGAGTCCATTAGCAGGAAATAAATGATAAATTCAATTTTTAGATTCATTTTTATTTTCCTGACTGCCAACAAAATATGAAAATTTTTCAAGTACGTACGTCAAAATAAATTAGTTCACAGCAATTATTTATTTTCCAGTAACAGAACTATGGTTTCGTGAACAAACGAAAATTGTATTATTAATTTGTGTTTTGTTTTTAATAGTTTACCTATTATTAGGTTTTGTTAATGTTTTGTTATACTTTGAATTAATCAAGAATACTCCTCCAGATGTCTGTTTATGAAATAAAAAGATAAGAAAGCCATAAATAATCGAGTTAGTCCACCGTGGATCTTATACCACTTTTTGTAAATCAACTATTCTATAGATTTTGATTACACGGCATATTAAGTTGCCGAACTTAACTTTAGGGGTGTACACTGTTATATAATTTTATATATTTTTTTATAAAATGAACACAAAAAATATAAGTATGTAATATTTTTTTCCATATTTATCCTTTGGATTTTTGCCTTTATATGCATTGTTAACTTTTATATTTCTCCTTGGACCTTGGAATCAGGGGAAGTACCATATTTCAGGGTTACGCGGCGTATTAAATACCGTTACATAATGCAATAAGAACGATGCGTAAATGTTCATATCTACGTCCCCATTCCGTTCCTTTCTTTCTACTGGAGGAGGCATTGCGTATTTAGTACCGGAACTGAGCTCCGCGATTTGTCTTGTTATAGCGGTGAAATAAAAAGATTAAACATTATTTTTCTTTGAACCCACAATTGTCGTTTTAATTTTTTTTTTTAGGTTTTACATAAGAACAAACACGTCGTGTACCCAAAAATATCTTATAAGCTTACTTTACTAAAAACAAGATTTTATGCAAAGTTATTATCAGTGTATTGATAATCATGTAATTGCGTAGTTTTTGTCAAATATATTGTATTCTTATTTTTTATTTTGATATATTATTAAACATTGTTGTTATTATTTTTTGCGGTATCTACTCGTACATAATATCAGAGACTTTAATATTTATCCAGTAATAACATGATCTATTTAATAATTACTATTTGGTAGATAATATGTAAACTAAAAAAAATAAATACATCATTTTAAGTATATTTGAATTATTTATTGTTAAAAATTTGCTCAAAAAATGTCATCCCTGTCAAATTACGAATCAATAATGTTTAATGTCAATGTAATGTACTAAACATTATTAAATAATTCTATATAACACAGAAATACAGAAGTCATCTTCTTAGATAGTAATGTATAAAATTATATTTTTCTATAGGTCGTTTCGTTTTGTCTTGTAATGCCTTTTTCAAAATTATTAAACATCGTTATAAAAAATCATATTATGTAGCCTCAAGGTTATTGTTAAGTTAACACACTAGAAAACACTATATTTGCGCTGCAGACAGAACAAGAACGTAATTTATTTTATAAAATTATATTTTGCGCGGCTTCGCCCGCTTAAAAGAACTCGATTATGCGGTTTAAGCGGGCAATGCCGCGAGCGGATTGCTAGTAATAATAAGGATGAAGACGTAATATTTTAAAATTAAAATGCTTTATTGTCATTATTTTCGCACCTACGTGTATATATCTTTATTACATAATAAATATTTGTACTTATTAAAAATAACTGATCAAAAAAATATCCAAAGGACTGATGAAAAAAATATCCAAAATATGTACTCCGTTGCTATACGTAATACAATTTAATCTGTATTATAATGTAATTAGCATATATATTTTTTCGAATTTTTGTATTTTTTTTTATACAAATAACTTACCATCCGCCTTGTCTTGTAAGTGTGAATCCAAATCTTGCCTCGCGGTCCACGGAGACCCTGATGCCGATGATGCCGAGCCCCTGCGGCGACACTACCTGCCCCCGCATCACCGACACTCGGCTGCACATCACACCGCTTATCAAATCGTGCCGCAGAGCACATAACGTGCACGATTATATAATTCACACACAATGCTTTTTATTATTGTGAACGGTGTAATTGTAATAATTGTTATTGTCTTTAAAATTGATTATAATAAGTTGATGTATTATATATAACATTTTTTATTCTCAGATAATTTTTAAATGAATTTTGCATAAAACAAAACAACAATTAAAAAGTATTGTAGTCTAAAAAAGTAAATATATATAAAAGCTAAAATAAATGTTTTAAAAGTAATAGAAACACTAATTCATTTAGTGTTGTGCAAACGAAAGTCACAGTAAGAACACACATTGAAAAAACTTCTAAACGTAAAAGAAAGATTAATTGGATATCTGTGACCATTAAGAAGAGCTCGTATAAATGAGAGCCGTAGCCATTAATACTAGAACTTAGTTTGCTTTAGCAAAAAGATAAAAATAACTCGAGGGAACGCCAGATACTTTTAGCCGTAGCTGGCTAAAGAAAGTGGAAACGGAAAACTTAGTTTGTAAATTCTCACTATTAGTGTCTAACATTAAAAGTGCATACATTTATTGTAACTTTCTTCGTTAATATATTAAATATCTTATGTATTTACTTATAGCTTTTAAGATTAGAGTAGATTATAGTAAAATTATATAGTAAGGTAAATAATATACATAAATTAAGGATGTTTTCTGAATAAATAAATCAATAAATTTGCGAATGTTTAGAATATTGTGAATTCAATGACTAAATAAAGTTGTTTGTTGTTGTTTGTTGTTACATACCAGTTATAACTAATTTCAAGTATACTACTTGATATAAATTAACTTTGATTTTCAAGGCTCAGCTAATTCACAGTTTTCAAAACATTCAGCCCAAACTTCTTAAATCAATTTTACAATAGCCACTGTGTGAGAATTATATCGTCGTGCACGCTCCCTCAATACAATAATGATTGAGGTCACCGTGCTATTGCGCTTATAACTTGCAATCAAATCTGTGAAAGTGAAGTATGAAAATAAAAATTGAAAAATAAAATACGAAGTCTTTAGCATTGCACATTCTCGTTTCAGGATTAGCTAAACGTCTAGTTGAAATTTCCATTTACATATTTTTTGTTTGTATATAATTCATAAAATATTTTTTTTAATATATGTAAATGAAAATTTATCTAGATAGGTATGTAGGTATAATAATGCATGTAACAGCTGCCACACAGACCATAGTCAATATTTTTCATATCAAAGGATTTTTGAGCTACATATGTACGTTAAATACCATCTCGTGACAATTGAAATTGGTGCAAATTATAATGAATTAAAGCGTTGATATAAAAAGTACATTATTTCTAGAACTTAGTATGGTTCCAAAGTGCAATTTTGATAAAATATTTAAGAAGATACTACAAAGCTGATGTTTTTCTAAATCAAATAATTTTAAATTGAAAACTAAATCTTAAATTAATCCATGATTTATTCACGCTTACAAGATTTCATGGAGTCATTAACAAAAACGTTGCACCTATTTGTTTGTATGTAAAAACATAATGTGCAGTTGTATCTATATGAATCTTACTAAATATTTAAATCTATAAATAATACTTCCCAAATAAATAAAAGTAAATTGTATATTATCACTCTTGAGTTTTATTTTCTAGATCTGTACATACTTAGGTACAGGTCTCGAAAATAAAAATGTAATGTAAATATCTACTTAAGCAGATCTCGCTACCCACCATAATCTAGCACATCTTGAGCTGACCTTCATATCTGTTTATTATATCATGTCGTAAGTTTGCTCGCTGGAAATATTTTTAAATTGTGTATTAAAATTTTAAGTAAATAGTATAAATGCAATGTGCTAGAATATAACCAGTAATCGATAATGTGAAAGTAAATATATAAATACTTAAGTAATTTTAATCAATCAAGTATTAAAATTTGCTTTAATTTATGTATTCGAATATTTATGGATAATTTCATTTTATTTATTTATTTATATATTTTTATAAAATCATTAGTCAGTAGAAAAGAAAGTAGGTTTGCCTAATATTTAATTAGCATTTTGTAATGTCGGTAAAGTGGAATGATTTATTATATACATACAAAAAAATAATACAGCACATTTAGTTACTTTTTGCAGTAGTCCACTAAAGTTATAAAAGTGGACTGCAATAACGCTTATAAAACTAGCTTTAACAAAATGAATTATCATTTAAAAAGTGAATCATATGAGATACCTTTTAAATGTAAATTTATGTTTATTTAAGTTAAATGAGTCATAAGTTTAGTTATTAACTAACTACATACACTCTATATGTACACATTTATTCCTTAACAACACTCTGGAAGCATAAAAACATGTTAATTATAACAAAGTACGTTGCACCAATTTCAAGATTGATTATTCTAAAGTGTATTTACTCTGTGACCGGTAGATGGAAGCAATGGTTGTACTGTACAGTGTCGGCAAGGTTGCTATCATCTCGCAGAAAAATGGTCGAAATTATCAAGTTGTGTTTTGATTAGTTACAGGGTTAGGATCTAAACATATAAGAGCTTGGGTAGAGGGTAAGGGTTGGTTAACAGATGATAGACGCAGACAAAGGGTAGGGAACACATAAAAGGGTAAGTTTTTTGAAGCTAAATTTGCGTGTTCGTTGATATTTGTTCGATAGATGACAAATATTTCGCGCCTCGATACGTATATATTACAGACCTATGCCTAACGAAATGTGTTTTTAACGTCTTGCGTGAAAGCGTATATGATTTTCCTAAATTTCTTTAGTATATAAAAGTTATATCATAGTATATGTGAGCTATAACAGAAGCACAGTAGACGAGAACAAATGTTACAAAAAATGCTGTTATGGTTGTGACAAATTCATAGAATATTCTATTTATATTTTATATGAAACATCGCGATTATCAACCTACGTTCAAATGATTTACACCGGATATGAGGTTTGTCTCAACCACAAAACACATTTAAGATAGACATACAGATGTTACATACACATAGAGAATGAAACGAATACAGACAAAGGAGTAAACGAAAAGTGAAAAGCGTTAGTGTCGCCGTTCGCGTGCCACTTAGTAGACAGGCGGCGGGCGACGGCAATACACACATATGCAGGAATCGCAACAAAAGGGAATAGGTTAACAGATACTGAACACTGAGGGGCGAGGGCGGGCTGACTGACACTTACCATGGTGTAAAGGAATCCCAGAACTCGCTAGGAGTGGCGGACACACGGCGGCACAGGGACACAGAAAGACAGGACAGATTACTACACAGATACCTACAACCCTCAGTGCAACCCCACCCCGATTAGCAACCGGTGCGGCCGGTTGCGCTCATCTACGCTGGTTACCTTGCGTTTTAACACTTGCTTTAATGATCATTTTATTAATTGACATATCATAGTACTGATTAACAAAAGAAGCCCGTTTGCATTAGAACAACACCGCCACTATTCGATTTTATGTAATTATTAATATGACGTTTCAACGAAATAATGAAATTTGGAAAAGTAAAATTTTGAAGGTTGCACCAAGACATTATGAACTTTACGGAACGATACAAGAGGGCATGCTGAATGGTGAACGCGCGAAGGTTAGGTATGTATCTAGGTCCAATTAAACAAATGCCAGAACGCAATATAACCCTTCCAAACTTTCCAACATAAATAAAATAGTTAAGCGGCTCGTGTTTTAATGCAAACAAACTTTTGAGGCGCTTTTGCATATAAAGCGAGGTGGGTTGTCTACTTTATTTATTCAGTTTTGCTTTGTCTTATTCTGTTATTATAAGAGGTCGCATTTTCTTGAACTTTACTGAACCGCAAGATTATATTACATTAACTTTCGTTTTTAATATTGCAATCGGTTGACTCAGATCGTGAAAGAAACCTGTACTTTTTATGAAGTAATGTAAAGTTTATGACAGTGAATAAATCTGTTGTCAAGATAAGGTAGGCAACATTAATTAAATTGTCTACTTTGACTTAGGCGTCAATCATGACTTGAGTCCCTGATAATGACAGTAATTTAAATAAATATTTATCTGGCAAAAGACAAACAAAACTGTTCGAAAGCTTTTGAGCGTTCCGATATTTTATATGTTAATTAAGTAAATATAATAAAAAACGCAATTATTTTAATTAGACAAACAGGTAGGGTAAGACACACACAAGGGATCAACATTAGACAATACACAACACATCGGATCTGGTGTGAAAACATAAGTGTGAAAACAAAATTAAAATAATGACAATGAAATACTTTTATATCATTATTAAATAATTTAACCATGCCGGGATTGCAAAACATAAATTAATAAATTTGCTTTTTATAAAAAAAAATAGGAAAATCAAAACACTTCCACCAGATGATAAATAATAATGTAAATAATAGATTAATAAAATAAAAATAACCACACCAAATCCTTGGAAAGGTCTAGGAAGATGAATGGGATTCATATTGGTACAGGTGCTAGTTCCTAAATACACAATGTTATTATAGATTTTGTCTTTTATTACGGATTTACAAACTATGGAGATGATAATACGGATCTACTTTAATTGTTAGTGCAAATTATCAATTTATAACTGTGCAAAACCGATCGGTTAATCCTAAGCCATCGTCGAGTAAAAGATATCGTTTTCAATGCTACGATTTTTTAACAATATTTATTCGATATCTTTCACGTATGAAGTGATTTGGTGTTTACGTACTTGAATATCTGAATTTTCTAACTCTAAGTCACTTACCTTTCGGAATATTCATCCATATGAGCGTAGCTTTGTACAGAATTTTCTTCAATAAGAAATTTAACACGTTGATAGAAGGAAGCGGTGACTGATGGGGGCTGCTTACGAAGTAATACTTCTACAGGATCGTTGGAGGCCAAGCACATTATATGCTCGGAGCATTCTGGCCTGCTGCAGCACTCAGAATCCGAGCAGTCCGTCATGCCATCTTCAAAATGGTATTGCCAATGTCAAATGATCAATCATTTTGAATGTAATTTTTAATCCTCTTTCATAATATATAAAGAAAATACTATAGCTATTAGCTTGTGATATTGGATGCCATGATCAAATACAAGAAAAATAAAAGACCCACTTTTATAAATGCAACTATAATTGAGTAATTCGTTACCTTCATCATTGTCTTCGTTATCGCTGCAAGAGAGTTCAAGAGCGATAGAGCAGTCCGTGCCAGCCCAGCCGTCAGCGCAGGAGCAGCGGTATACACCATCTTCTAGTAAGCACTGTCCGTGGCGAGAGCAACCATTTGGACAACCAGCTGTGTATTTAAAAAAAATATATATTTTTTTGTATTACGAAGTAAAAACGTATTTTCATAAGCTGGTGCTGACACCGTTATGCTTTATTATCCTATTTTAAATAATAACATATATGGTCTGTTTTTTTCTAGATTTTTTCTTACTTTATGCTACATAAACATTTATTTACATAATGCAAAATCTATATATATATATATATATATATATATATATATATATATATATATATATATATATATATATATATATATATATATATATATATATATATATAGTTACAAATGCGTTTTCAAAAATAAATATTATTCTATCACAAGCAAACATTAAACTTACGTAAAGTGCAATGTCGTCCATTCCAGCCTTGTGTACAAACACACGTGCCATTTTTGCATTGACCATGTTCATGACAGCGAATATCGCAAGGGCGTTGGTCGCATAAGGAACCCGTCCAACCGTCATCGCAGCGGCATACTCCTTCAGCACATACACCATGTGGTCCGCAATCCAAAGAGCACACCACTGACAAAGATGTTCAATTTGTGAATAATGTTTCGGCACGTTACTTTTACAAACTAAAATTGTTAAATATAAGTACCTTGTGAGCAGTCGTCGCCTGTATACAATGGATCACAAACACATCTTCCTGCATCTAAGTCGTACACTCCTCTTTGAGAGCAAGCTGGCAAGCATCGTTGAACACGCGCGTCACGTTCTGTGCAGGCTGCGCCGCGCCATCCAGCTCGACAAACACACCGACCACGAACACATGAACCGTGTCCACCGCAAGTTGGATCGAGGCAGTCCTCTATATTAAAATTTAATTAAGAAAAAATAATAGTTTCTGTATATATATATGTATATGTACATTGCTTATGTAGGCAATATATAAAATATTAAAAACATATTATTTTATACCCTGCCTAGTGCGGGATACAGCGTGAAGCTGAGTGAGTGAGTATTTTATAAATATATGTAATAATTGCATTTTAAATGCACTTTTGGTACCTTCATCACATTTTGCTCCTTTCCAACCCGCTTTGCAATGACATTGTCCAGCCATACATTGACCACGGCCAGAACAGTCAGCGGGTTCACAATCATGGGCAGGAATATCACACTCTGCCCCTTTCCAACCTTCAGAACAGTGACAAATTCCTCCCGCATAAACACCATGACCGGCGCAAAGAACTGGACACACGCCTTTAAATAAAAAAAAAACGTAAAATAGAAATATACTAACAGAAATTAGGTACGTGTATAAAATAGGAGCCAAGCTTACTTTTTGAGCAGTCATGTCCTTCAAAGCCATCCATACAATCACATTTTCCAAGATAACAAGATCCATGCCCAGAGCAGTCATCTGGACAGGAATTTGTGACACCTTCTGCTTCGGAAACAATCATTTCCACATGGTGAGGTTGAAGTTCGTCGTTGTAAATCGAAATAAACCATCGTCCTGTGTCGAGGTATTGAAGTATACTAACATTCACTCTCATGTCTGTGGATCTCTTAGTAATCGTATGATTCCAGCTTTCAAATGGACTAATCGTGCTAAGTAAGGTCTTGAAATCAACAAATGTAGGCTCCTGTGATTCGAACTGATGTAAACTTCTTCTTTTTCTAAGTCTATGATCTACTCGACCGCCCCGAATAAATTCTACAAAGTCGTATTGAGTAACACTAGGAGCGACATTTCTTCTGCCATATACAGCAAAATTAGCTCCCCAAGGTACAGTAAAATTAAGACTAACAAAGGCAGGTTGCTTATTTCGAAATTCAGAACTCCAAAATTGGTAAGCAGGAATCGTTGCACTATGAAGTTCATCGAATTCCCGGACTTCTAAAGCTGGGGACCAAGGCGGAGGAGCAGCTTGCTGTACTTGTTGCGGTATTACTGCTGATTCTAAAGCTGCTTGAGCAGTCGTAGACCAACCTAACGATGATGTTGATATAGATTCTATAAAAAAATAAAACAATGATCGTTGTAGTCACAGTACGATCATAATATTAATATAGTTCTTATAAACTACACCAAACTGCTTACGTACCATCTGATGGTGAAGATGTTGAAAGAGCATCTCTAATTCCATGCGAATGTGTGACCGCTTTTACATCTTGTACGAGTATACAATTCGAATTGTCTATATTACTTTTAATTGACGATAATGCTGCAACAAAAATAAACTATACTTAGTTTAAAATATCTAGATTAGGTTATATTATATAAAATTATGGAATTAAAAGACTTGTGTAATATTTCCCTTAAACAATTTTATTATCTTTCAATCTACTATAACCAGAAGTCAAAATGAAATGTCATTATAATATTGATGTGATTGTGTATTATTACGAAACGTGACACAAAGAGAAATGTCGCTGTAGAATGTGACTTTCGGTAGATGCATCTATGAGTAGGGTAAGTGTCGTGACGTCCCGTTGAGTTTTAATTAACCGAAGCAAGTCTAAGGCGCATTTCGTGGCAGTGTGACGGAGCAATTGGTTCTGGTGCAATGGACTGAGAAGCTTGTAAGCACGTAGGTTGCTTACATGTAAAAAATTCTTGCTGCCGGATTTGGTAGTTTATTAGAAAACGCATTTGTATCGAAAAATCGACAAATAAAGCAGATATTTTTTATATTTCAATCTAAATTATTCTATTCAATATAACAAAAAAAAAATTACTTATAATTTAATTGGATTAAATATAACTTCGAGATTCTTGATTGTCTCGAAACAAAAAATATTTCTTACGGTTCAGTATTCTTTGTATTATATGTAGATATTTAATAGTTTGTGTAATACTATCAATATTATTACTCAGCTTCACGCTGTATCCCGCGCATGGCAGGGTAGTCAGAGGGAACTTGGGAACCTAGTGTTAAGACCACTGTTCCACTACCGTTCCCCACTTTCCGTCTAATTTGAGACATTGTGAGTTGAGTGGCGGGTTGAACTCAACGCCGCGCTTTGCCTTGATACCAGAGCGAAGAAATGAAAACATTAAATATTTAAATTGCAAATATTAAATATTTCCTTTCCTCGAGTGGGGATCCGCTGCGCCACGACAGGCCTCATGAAATCTATACTTATAATAAATCTGTAATTGATCACTGCCTGTGATGAAATATTAATAAAAAAATTATAAGGGACGTTATTGAATGTGCCCAAAACAATAAATTGTGAATTTTTTTAACTACTAACCAGTTTTCAATGTATAGGTATTGTCTTAAAAGTAATAATGTTAGTAAAGCAATAAAGTATTTGATATGAGTAAATGAGATAGTGTAATTTAAGTGGGCGATGCCGCGTATATTCATCACAATAAACTTGCAATAAAATTAAAAAATAAACATATTTTTAGATATGTTATAATATAATGAGGAAGTTTTATTAATTTTTCATCATAAAATAGTTGAGACTTGTCGAGGCGCAATGGACCCGAACACAAGTGGAACCGAGTGTCTAAGTTCCCAAGTTCCCTCTGACTACCCGGTCATGTTTGGAATACAGCGTGAAGCTGAAAGATAAAGTAGTTTAAGTATAATATTTACACTGCTTTATGATGCTAAATATCTATTAAAACATTGCTTTGATACTATGAGTACAAATTTTGCGTAAACCATTTTCCTTTACAATCATTGAATTTGAAATGAAACATTTACATGTGAATGGAATCGCTTGTGCACATTTATTAGTTTTATATGAAACCTGCAACCGGCCGGGATTTGCTGCCCCATTAAAGATGCAATGTTTATTTTGTTTTGGAACGTGTGCGCGAGCTGGGATCTGGTTACATCGCCTTAAATAAAAGCCATATGTCAATCGTCGTACGGTTTAATTGACGTAACGGCGAGGCGGAATTCAACTAATTGCCTAACATTTACTTTTGATTATTGGTCTACAATTTGCTGAAAGATATTCGAAATAAAAAGTCAGAAGTGGAAGTAATTTATAGAGTTGGTGAGTAAATTAACTGTTAAGTTAATTATATATGTATGTATTTGTAAGGATTTTATTTGACTTTAGAATATTTTTCCGAATATTTTTTTTCCTTTGTCAAACATTTTTAGAACATCATTAAAAAATATTTTAAATTTGAGGTCTGTCGTGGCGCGGGGCACAAACTTATAACTGTAAACTAGTTGTGGGTTCGATCCCCACTCGACGAAATGAAATATTTAATATTTTTAATTAAAATATTTTTTCTTCGCTCTGATAATAAGGGAAAATGCGACATTGAGTTCCATCACTCTATAGCCTATGTCTCAAATTCGGCAGAAAGGGGGGAACGGAACGGAGTGTTTTAACCTAGGTTTCTAAATTCCACTTGCCTATCCTGCCATGTGCATATTACAGTGTGAAGCATAAATAAATAAATAAATTGAAATTTATTTTTTAATGTAACATTTAGAAACGAGTAATTACGTTATCAACGTCCATTGACGAGTGATCTCTGTAAGATTAGGTGGGAGATAAGCATCTTAATACGTTGACGCCATTTGGCTATTTGAATTGGGCAATTTAGTGTAACTGCATTGAGGGTCAATATTTTAAGGGATAAGTTATCGCTGCATATATCTATGCCTTAATATATAATTTATTCACAACGCAAATAGTAAATCTTATTGATTTTTAAATCTTACATTGCAAATTTAGATAAGCAGTAATGCAGTGGTGCAGGGTACGCAACATAATTACTGTAAAATTGAAATTGGGAAGGATAAAAAGAAGAAGAAAAATACACTTTTCTGTGTATGTTAAACGTACAAATTTATAATAATGTTTCTTATCTAGCGGTATACAATTATATTGATCTTAAATTTGTAACATTGATGTGTGAAATATCGATATGCATACGTACGTTTGAAATAAAAGCTAATAAACAGCATTAAACAACATATAAACGAACATAGACGACGTAAGTTCCGCCTACAAAAATGATATATTGTAATGTGGTAAGTTGTCCTTTTCTCGATGATCCCTCGTAAATTTTCGCAATAGAGCGGCGTCGAGGAAATCGAGGGTCGTTGAATACGTCTCTACGATGCACGGGACGATTGTGTGCAGATGGACGATGTTTGCTATCTATACTATTTTTCGAGTTAATACAATTTATTGTAATACGATTCAGCATAGATTGCATCGTGCTGTGGGGGAACAAACTCGTTTGATAGACTCTCGGGGGACACAGACGCGCCGTCGCACTGACTCGGTATTAGTCACGTGATAAATCTTCTACTCCGTATGCCTCCCTCTATCTCTTTTTATCGTTCGGCACACATCATTAAAGCGTCCTGTTCTCGCGTAAATATGATCCATATTCACGGAGGGTCGAGGTCTTGTTTGCTCTATTTTAAGAAGTGTGGACAAGAACAAATCTATCTTTGCCAAGCACAAATTTAATAATCAAACTGAAAAAATTAAATTTGCTATCGTCTAAAAATCGAATCATATCTGTATGGAAGTACAAACGAAATATGTAGGGGGAATTACAAGAGAACTTTAGACGTCTTTGAAATTTTACATATTGCGTCGTAGTATTGTAGGTGAAACACGATTTTTCAATTTTTTTATTGAAAACGATATTTCAACATAAAAAATAATTATTAGTGATGTTTGTTTAAGAATAATATGTTTTGGGTAACGTTTATATTGTGAAAACAATAACAAAATCTTTTATCAATAAAATTTAAAAATTATAAACGCGGCTTACGTAATCGTAGCGCAGGTGTCTGGTTCTATTAAATTACGTTTGTGGGTTTGGCCTAGTTTTGATGAGGTACGGCGTTGTGCTATACCTACTTGATTTCAATTCCCTACTACCTACCTAATTTCATATGCCTACTACCTACTTAAGTTCAATTGCCTTTAAATAGATGAAAAATAGATAACCAAATGTCCTGACACTGGATCTGTTTTGCACACTTGATTCACTGCATGACATCAGTGAATATACACATTTTCTCATTAAGCAACATGAAATTATGAGTATTACATATTTTGAACACATTATTAGGCCATTCGTGGGCCAAGGGTACAAGCATGTGACTGTAAACGTGACAGGTTGTGGGTTCAATACCCACTCGACGAAATAGAATATTAAATAATTTCATTTCCTTGCTCTGGTAACGAAAAACACAGTGTTAACTTCCGTCACTCAATACGCAATGTCTCCAGAATTCGGTGACTAGTGGGGCAAGGAAATATCTTAATGGGAACTGAGTATGTTCATCGGAGGTTCCCAGGTTCCGTCTATTTACAGTGAACTATTTACAGTGAACACATAAAAAAATATAATGGCAAAGAATTTCAACGAATATAACTACACAAATTTTAATCTATTATGAAAATTATTATTTGACATGTATATATGTATTAATAATGAATAATAAAAATATCTACCATGTGCAGCGTGTTGTTATACATGTATTGGGCATTATTTTAGCATTTAGTTACAGTTATAGGGAGAGTTTCAATAAAAAATTAGGGTCTTCAAAATTTCAATTACATTAAAAAGTTGACGCAGCTATATTCGCGCCCATTCATCGTACTCGGACGTAATGAAGGGTGCAACAGATGGTTCACATTTTTTCATTACACCGGCAAAACTACTGTACACCAGAAGATTTATGTCGGATTAAAATATAGAGCAAGTTTTATTCGCTACATATCCGGCAAAAATATTTGTCGAACAAAGCAGGCATGTAAAAGATTTTTTGTTGTGTTTCTAGAATTAAATCATTATTTTAATATATAACTAATATTATATTTATAATAGGAGGCACCGATTATTATATGAAATATTACATTGTATCTCGCATGTACTAGGGTGCCTACCCTACTACATAGGACACGACTAACAAAAAAGGAAAATAGTGTTAAAACACTGCGTTTCGAACTATCGCATAATTTTTGCGACATCTGCTTTTGAAGTGGCGGAGGCTTACCGCTTTGCTTTCTTATCTAGGTTCAAAAAATAATAATTCCCCTAAGTGGGAATCGAACCTATAACAAACATCTGCTCAATCAGACACTATGATGGTTTTAATAACATGAAGTATAGTGTAATCAATACACATATGTTACGTACTGTACACACTGTGTTATGTACTGTTTGTACACACTAATTTCCGGAACTAACGGACGAATTGAAATGAAACTGTTTTTGTTGTATAGCTAATAATCCTGGGCAACATACAGGGTATATTTTTGTGAGAACATAAGTTTCTGGAAAATGGAACAGCTGATGTAGACCCTCAAGAGACCAGATAAACCTATAGAATAGACGCTATAACGAAAGTTGTACAGTTTGTGTTGAGATATAAAAAATGAAAATCTGGATTATATGGTGACATCTGATGTAGATCTGTAAGACATATAGAAATTATGCTTTAGCAAAAGTTACTAAGGATGATGAGCGTTTTCTGTTGACGTATAAAAATCGAAGATCGAAAATGTTTGGGTTTCTATTGAAAATAGTTTATAAAGAAACTTTCCAATTTTTATTTATTTTCAATGCAGAACGAACGCGAACGAAGTCGTAGGCACCAGCTCGTATTAAATAAAATTTAATTTATATTATTTCACTTCTTATTAAAGTCATAGAAATGTCTCAAATGTCATCCAGGCGAGACGGTTTCTATTAATTAGTCATTATTACCTTAATATTGTAATGTTGTGTCATAACAAATTTTAATTATCATACGACATTCGCCTTAGAACTTTTAAATTTATTTTACTCAAAAATCCGAAGACAAATAGCTTATAAATAGCTGCAATTAAAGAAATGGCCTACTGCTTGGAAGTACAGGCTCCGTATATCTCTGAATTTTATTGGTATTCCGTTAGATTACATGATATCTTTAGAAAATCTAAATGTGGTGATTTAAAACTGTATAAGTCATTCAATTAAAAAGAGTGTATCGCTTTAAAGCAGACGCGAAGCCGGCACATCAGTATGCGACACACAGCTTATCTCCTGTCCCCACAATTTAATGCATATCTAAATGAAGTGAGATCCGATACGATAAAATCCATTGACTTAAAACATATTACATTGAGGCTGTTCATTACATTGCTTTGAAGAAACGGTGGAAATTTTATTTTTTCTTATTCGCTGTCCAACTTTCTCTCGAAAATAGACCTATAAATACGTCACATTAGTATATTGTTGTGTTTATAACATACAACAGTATTTAGTTATTTATTTATTATTAATATTTTTCAGTAACACTCTGTATCCCAATGGAGAACTTGGGATCCTAGTGTTAAGACTGTCCGTGCCCTTTGCCAGTTTTCTCCGAATTTCAGGCATTGTGTATTGAGTAGCAGAACTCAACGTCCAATTAAAGCAATTAACACAAAGAAATTAAAGTATTATATATTGCATTTCCTCGAATGGGGATCAAACCCACAACCTGTCACGTTCACATTCACACGCTTGTGCCCCTGCTCCACGACTGGCCTCATAATATATTATATTTCAAATAATATTATATATCAAATATTTGAAACACGGGTGTGTATAAACATCATTTCGTGTACATTTTTTTTATTTTATAACATATAATTACTGTAATTCAAATAACTCAAATATTGACTATCTGAAATTGTTGGAACTATTCACATGGCGTGCTCGGAGCACATTATTTGGTGTTCGAAAACTGTATACTGCATGCAAGTTAAATAGAAAAACCATATATTGTAACATCATGAATAAATTTAAGTATATATATGTTATAGATATGTTATACTTATATAGATTTATCCAATATTTGTAGAAATATGTTACTTACGTAACATTTAAATTTCTTGTTAATAGAAGCATTTTTTTAGTTCATCAATAAAACTTTTAAGATATGATAATTGAATATTTATATCACAGATAATGATTATATTTATATAAGTTATAAGTACCTATTCATATACTATAAAAATTAAATAGATTTATTTGTTTTGGTGAATGTCACGTCATGTTAGTAAATGTCCGTCCGCCTTTACTGTTACATAATTTTCCAATAAGGACAGTATTTCATAAAACACAATATAATAGAAAGAGAAATAAAAATGAAATATCGGGCTTGGTATTGAGCGAATGTAAGATATGAAGAATCTAGTGTAACCAGCGATATATTTGTTGGTAGATACTCGATATTCATAAAATATATATGTTGGTAGTTTCAAGAAAAGGCGTTTTTTATTTCTGTATTAATAATATTAATTCGCTATTAATAATTGTTGAGATACGGATAAAATGTCTAATACTGAAATATAGATAACAGTTTAAATAATTTATTAATATTAATTGATTTCCTTTTTTAAACTCTATATTGCATAACACAGAAACAAAATACAAACAGAAAAATTTAATTAAAGGTTATATTAAAATATTCAGATTTGAACTCTTGAGCGTGAGATGATATATGAATAGCATATTGCCAAGTTTCATTTATCTTCTTATTTCAATAAAATGTATGTTTTACCCAAAACATAAGCAATTATATACATACATGCGAGTATATTCAGCCAATACGCTTACTTTGTTAGGTATAGTTCGAGAACATGAAAAAAAATAGTCGAGCCAGTTTTTATAAGAGCTACAGCCGGATTTAAAGCGTGAGTTGTAAGTAGGTTAAATGTAGTTATCTCTCTCGGGATTGAATCTTTGATGCTATTTTTGCGATGTCTTTAATGCGTGTGGTTTTTAGTTTTATCTAAGGTACTTCCGAGTGGTCGGTCACTTGAACATTTAGAATGAAGACCTACAAATTTATTTATTTACAATAAAATAAATTAATAAATTTATAATGATGTATTTATTTCCTTAATTCATTTTTTCAAATTATAAACAAAACATAAAACATATGAGACTTAATAAGAGCATAAGAGTGTGATCACATTAATAACACTAATTTGTCTCAATATGTCATTGTTTAATATTTTTTGGCTTGCATTCGTGAATCTTGATAACACATGGTACGGCTCTGTTGTTTATTGTTTTTTATATTTAGCAAAATTCTTTTTAAATATTTTTGTGTGTTGTGGGTTTATTACAGTCTTTTTTAAATTATGAGGGTTCGGGCTGTGAGATAAGACGAGATTGCGCTTGGATGATATATCTATAGTAAAATTCCACGGAACGTAGGTATAAGCCTATATGATAATTTATAACAGGGCGAACACAGGAGCGAGGGCCCGGGGCACAAACCGCGTTGCCTCAGGTTAGGCGCATCATTTATATTTTTCAGATGTATGTTGTTTTTTAGGTCGGCGTGAATGTCGGTTGCCACATCTAAACAAAGGATGAAAGACTAATGGTCCTGAGATACAATTCAGAAAGCGGCGTTTGATCAATTTATTTACATTTAAATAGTACTTAAAATAAGATTTATTAATGACTTAAAATATAATTTATGAAATCCATTCGAAACAATCATAAATTTATAATAAATGTTTGTTTATTTATATTTCAATCTTCATTATTTTAACAACAACATTAAACTCGCCATATGGAATGTTTAATTGAAATCGCACATTACAAAAGTTTTACCGTACGATATTGTATTTGCAGCGCAATGTGCAGATTGTAGCCGCAAGGCGACACTTTACGTAATTCCCCGGTCCTTACAGATAAAACTCCAATCAGAAAAGATTAAATCTGCCTTTTTTTTGGAAATCCACCGCCTCAAGGCTTGTGATCAAATATAAATTATTAAATACATGTACCCACCCTAGTAAGAAGAATAGATGAAGTTATACCTACACACTTTTGTAGTATTCTTTTCTTTTAGTGAAAATAATTACTCATGAATTGTTTTTTTTTTCTCCAAACTGTTAGCATTTCTCGAGTGATTATTCATACTTATAATTATGTTCAAACCCCTTTTAAAAGAATAACCTCTTTGTTTTAGTTGTCACACATTTATATAGGTGCTGTATGCTCGAATATTTGTAGATCACTGGTCCATTAGGTTTCCAATTACGTGTCAATAAAAGTTCATTTTACATTGGGACCGTTGGCAACGCAAGTTATTTTAAAGTGAAGAGCCACTTTCACGATTTCGTTTAATTGTCACTTACAACCCCAACAAACTTCATCAATAATACCGTTGAATTTGATATTGACATTGTATGTACTCGTAGGTATGTATATAAAGTAATAGCGAAATATGGAAGTACTTTTTTTTTTTTTCAATGTATACTAGTACGTGATAAAGTGAATATAGCTTAGCCTACGTCTTCTATACGAAAGGTAAGCTAATAAACGAATTCAGCTCAATTTTTAATCATGATTTTTTTGAGTTTCCCGCACATGACAGGGATGAGTAGGCAGACGGAACTTGGGAACATAGTGTTAAGACACTTTATTACGTTCCCCACATTCCGCCGAGTTTCGAGGCATCGCGTGTTAAGTGGCGGAACTCAACGCCGCGCTTGGTTGCAAATTATGATTATTATACGCATTATTGCATTACTTAGATATAATAATAAAACGCAATATTTTCTATTAAATATACAAATATACATACGTTTATTTGTAAAAATCATTATCTTTTGTGAATATAATTAGTCTGATTCATAAAAGATATAAAACATAAAAGACATTAGGAGGGCTCCCCGTAGAGTATTATTGACATTATTAGCGAAACGTTGAAAGCAGTCGCATACAAATTGTAACCAAATTACTGTGTCCTATCAATAAAATTTGTTGTTTTTAATAGAATTCATGAATGAGAATACAATATATTGGTGTTTTTGGACATAAGTATTGGTGTTACTGGTTTTCAGGACGTAGAGATATTTATTTACCTTGATTATTCATATTTACAGCCCTTCTACATGTAATGATCATCAACCTATGTAATTTATGTAAAATCATATCAAATGTATTTAGATTAATGTTTTGAAAAATAGAAACGTCTGTAACAATTTAAGCTGCATTCCGAGTGAGTTCATAAAATGTTCTCTAACGAACTATTTGGACTTCCCGCTGAGTTAGAATGATGATATATCACTTATATAATATTTCTGTTTTGTTTTAACCATCATATTGTATAGGATTGTAAAACTCGTTTTAAAGCTGTAAATTTACATACATTATTTTTTTATGTTTATATTCAATACTCTTTTCAAGACACATAGTAGTTGTTATAAGTAACTTAAATTCAAAACGTAGCACATACCGCTGAATCGTTACTTCTGTCGTTGTTTGTAAATACGTATAGTTAATTCAATTAATAGCTAAGAAAGCACTTTGCTTATTCACGGTCTATTTAGCTGACGTTACAGAAATTTTATTTTACAGATAGGCTTGATTTTATATGTCAGAATAAGTTGTCAGAGTACATGTTGTTTTAAATAACAAAGTATAAGAAATGGCTAAGAATAATAAAACAAATCTTACCTATAAAGTAGGCGAGCATGGCCGCCAGTATGACACAGAGGCATATCATGGCTATAGCTAGGCACTTCCACGTGCAACGATGTTGACATCGCTTGTCTATATGGAAACGAGAAGGCGAGTACACTGGAACAGGGCTCGGCTGATTGGCGCGAAGAGGGAACCCTGGCATCACCAGAGGCTGGTTGGCGAGCTGACAATGTCCAAGAGTACCACCTCCCATGCCACTCGACATACCAGTGCCGCCCATCCTGTTGAAAAACAATAAGTATTATAAATATGTAAAAAAAATACTGCTTAGCATAAAAAATACTATTAATTATTAATATTTGATAAAATAAATATTTTTTTCTATCAAATCAAAGCAACTCCTGCAAAAAATGATACCTGCTTTGATTTTGTTATATAATTAAACATCTGTTAGAACGTTGATGTTCACCATATGGTGAATTTTTTGATGTAATCAAAACGTATCATTATTAGGGATGTTGATAAAAAATGTTATTGAGCGTTTGAAAATGTCCGCCTCAAGACACCATAAATCAATTAGTTTCGGGTCTTTGTCCAAAATGCCAGATAAAATACGATACGATTATATATCTGCATAGAATTTTGAACGACCGTTGCGCTTGCCACCTGACGCCATTTTAATGACCTTTAGACAAAAAGATGAGTAAAAAATTAAAATAATTGGTCCAAGTTTAGCGCGAGAGGAGCGTGACTTTTAAAAGATTTGTTTCGAGGATGCTTTTCGCTGTAATTTTCTTAAAATGTTATTCAGAGAAGGAATAACTTATTAAATCTTGAACAATAAGGGTTCTGTATAATGACAATGGACGTAAAAGTAATTATTTCTGCAAATGCAATTGCATATTGTTTAATTTAATTATATTTCTTTGTTTGCGTCTGCATTTTATATTTTGTACACTCTGAAAATAACCTTGTAATGTTGGTTGAAGCTGCCCGCGGAGTAAAAAAAGTAGGTGTATTACTTAGCTATTTATAACTGTATTTGAAAGTGATTTTGTTATATGAATAGTTATTAACTTTTTGTAGGTTGTAATTTTGTAGATCCTATTACCGGTCGAAGAGCATCAATTCCGTATGTTACCAAAATAAGAGAAGCAGCCATTTTAGTTTATATATATATATATATATATATATATATATATATATATATATATATATATATATATATATATATATATATATATATATATATATATATATATATATTTATAAAAAAATACTTATCTTTGGAATAAATTAAAAGAGGGAGTCTTCCCTGAGACAATTAACGAAGCTGACGACAGTGACTATTGTAGGACATCGCCGCGATATTTCAAGCGGCGTACGAACGGGTGTTCGTTAGGATTTTGACAAGCTCTTGTCATGAGTGAGCTCTTAATGAAGCGGTAAATAATGAGGTGCTGTACGGTACGAGCCATGAAATCGTGTCTAATTAATGTAATCGTTTGCACACTACATTTTCACCTAGAGCATGAGAAAGTTTACGTTTACGAAATGCTCTATTTTATAATTAGAAGTAAATATTGAAAAAAAAATAAAGAAAAAATATCAATGATCGATTGTAGGTGTTTAAGTTAGAAATTTCTTAGACATCCGTGTCTGGCTATAGTTGCACAGTTTTTATATTTTAAATCGCGCGTGCAGCGGTCACTTCTAGTTTGAAGCAGGCTTGCCGACCTCTAACTCGGAAACGAGATAAAACAAAAACAAGAAAAATGCAGGCACGGGCCGTGAGAACGCGTCTTCTTCGCTGCGGTCGCTATGTACCAGCCATTTATCTTGCACAGTCGTGCAGGAATGGACCGGCCAGCGATGTGATTTTATTGCGTCGTGCCCCTAAATATACGTCTGTGGTAGAAAGCCTGTCTTATATTATATTCATATCATTATATTATGACTGAAATTATAGTATTTGTAAATTAATATTGACAACTATTTTTTAATTAAAGTAATAGAGCAATTTATGGCAATTTAGCTAGTAGTAACGTTAAGAGCAATCTATACTCATACTAAATCTGTAACTTATCGCTGTATATGGAAGATATGTTAAAAAAACAATGTAATAGGGCCTAAAATAGTAATTTTTAAAATTTTTTCTGTTTGTCTGTGCGTTGGTACCTGCTAATCTCAGGAACTGCTAATCATTTAAATGTTTGAATGACCAGTATTCACTATTATATTTTGGCAACCTACCTTCAACGTTTAGTGTTTGTTTTATTTAAATCGGTTGATAAATAAAAAAAACTTACGTGAATTTAAAAAAAATAGTTTAATAGAATTGTTAAACATTTTTATTCATTAATAAATAAAATAACGTAATTCAAGCGGGCGAAGCCGCGAACGTGTCGCTAGTCGTTATATAAGTTCAATAGAGCGCATTAATCATTCCTGTAGATTGGCGAATAATATTGAATGGTGATAACATTCAATGTCGATTGTTTAAATGTTTCATTGTTGTAAACTATTCAATAGATAAAGAGCTATTATAGATGTTATAATGTTACAAGAAAAGGATGTAAAGAAATATTCATCATATAAAGTAGTAATGACTAATTTATATAAAGGAAATTAATAAACGGCAAATGATATTGATCGAAGGGAACCAATAAGTAGATTAAGGGCCCACCCCCTACTTTAACGTTTGTTGCAAGTCACTGGTGTAAATGTAAGAAAGCCCCTCAATTTAAAACGAAATGTGTTACAATGGCGTTGCCATGTTCCGCCAATTTCCGCTCTTGCCGTCAGTGTTAAACGCGAAGGAAAAACAGCTATTGTATCTAAAACTCAAAACCTGACTTACGTAACTTTTTTTAAATTTCATATGAAATAGTTAAAGTGAGATAAAAAGCCATCAAAATTAGAGAAAATAAAGACTATTTATTTTATCATTAGTTCAATCTTTCTAAACTTTATACATATGGTTGCCAGACGGAATATCTCACATTTGACGTAACACTCGAAATTCATCGCTAGATAGAAATCTTCTAATAACAGTTTAAAAATAGTCATTTAATAAGTACAAGCGTATAAGTAAGTGGATAGGATACATTCTATTTTTAATTAAAATTATTCTTCCACAGAACGCTATGTTGTGAGTGGGCGTTATATCATAAAAGTAATAATAGATCGTATTTTATAAAGAGTTAGATACTTATAAATTAAATTAATTAGTTTATACTTTTATCTGTAATCAATTCATGTATTTTCAACTGTAATTAATTATTATTACATATAATTGAAAGCAAAATATATAGAATGTATTGTATGAAAGGCGATAAATTTGTGTTTAGCGCAATGCAACGCAAGATGTTAGGATTTAAATTCAGCTCTCTCGCAATCGTTGAACCCGTTTCTCTTATTAATAACCCTCATAGCGTGGTGTTTGTTTTAGTCGCCTCGGGTTCTGTTAGGTAATGGTGAAGTTGATTCATGAATGGGAGAGTGGCTCTCGCACTGTGAGTTCGCACACACGAATATATTTAACAAACATCATTTTCCTAGAAATACTTATCTCGCAACGGAAGTTCTTCTGAATTATTTTTGGAGTGACAACTGGTAAAATATTTTGACTGTATCATACAAGTTGTGCTTTTTAAATAATTTGCTATTAATTGATTATGGTTATTTAATTTATGGATTCAGAAAGGCCATATTAAATATGAAGCATATACTGGTATATTGTGCACTCAGTACAATTACGTGTGACATATAATAGTTATTAGATATATTAGATTTTTTATTTTAGATTTTATTATTATCTCCTGCTGTGATATCTAACAAGTTTACTACAATTCACAGTGCCTCGAGTAGTATTATCACCAGAATGAATGGAAATGATGCTGAATAAGCAGCCAATTACAGTCCGCCCGCGGTCCGCAGGGACCAGCACGTAAATAATCGTGCTCACGCGCAGAAATCCGATAGTGATAAATAATTTTCCATTAGCCTCGCTGCGTACCGACTAAGTACTGAATAATACGGAATACATGTCTAATTTCCATATCTAACGGCGAACACTATGCGATAACTATAAGCTCTTATTAAATTTTGTCGTTGAAAGATATTACTATGGTACCTTGTAATGTAAATTTAGCACTGTGATACATTTTGCAAGAATGTTATAGCTTTTAATTTATTATGAAACCTACAAAGATTTACATTTACAAAATCTAGTTAAACATAAATATTATTGGATTAGGGATAGTTTAACATAAATATTATTTATGGGATCTTACTTTTTTATTTGTAACACACGAAAATTATTATTATTTTAGGATGAATTTGAAATGTATCTTAAGGAATCATTTGAGATAGCTATCGCTACTAGCGTCGTACTGGGAGCACAACGAAGATCTTAACTAAAAGCCTGCTATTGTTCAGCGAAACGGAAAAACGGTTTCGCAAGCGAGCCCCCGGCCGGTCGTATTTCACCCCGAGTTCAATATTATTTCGACAGCGGTACAAAGAAACGGAAGGCCCGTGCCGACGCCGCGGGCTTCTACTTGCATCTTTCCACAATATTGTCCTCTTTTTAGCCTCAGGTTACACAGTAAATATTTTTCGGTAGTCTGATTGAAAATTTTTATCACTTCTACCCCTATTTCTCATATCAGATTGAGAAATTCTTGCTTCTCGGTTCCATGAAATTCACCGCGTCTTAGATTGTAGTAGATACTCAGACGAGATAAAGATTATTATTAAATAAATACTTTAGAACAACCTAATCCTAAAATAAAAATATGTACTAAGTATATTACAATCTATTAAATATCAGTGTAATCGATGTTTTATTACTGAGGTTGCTTTTCAGCTCAGTACAGCTTTTATAACCATACAATACATAAAGTTATATAAAATAAGCCGAATAACCAAACAGAGAGAAATGGGGCACGAAGACGTGGTTGCAGTACATTAACTTTGTTCCGCAGATTCGGGAGGTCCCCTTATGAATTGAAATACATTGAATTTTCGTTTCATCTACATTTTGGCCCATGCTTACTTATGATCCGTGAAATTTATTAAAAGACAATTCTATGGTTAGTATTTTATGAATTAAACACGGTTGGTTTCGGTTTTGGAATTATATTGCAGAATTTGATCGATTCGTATTTTTCTGAGTAATTTCACATAAACAAATATTACGTAGAAAATTTGGATAAATTATATATACATATGAGGTAATATATCTTTCTTATAACAAAAGTTAAAATATAAAAGTTCAAAGTTAACAAACCTTAGAAAATTGTAGTAAGTCTATATTAGTAGGTACATTCGTGTACTTAGGGTAACCGTTTGATCGGACTTAAGCTGCATAGAACATCGTTTTACGGTTGACCGACGCAAATAAATGGTAGAGTATTGGGTCATTGCTTTTTCTTTACACATCTATTGAATCACTAAGCTGTGCACTGGTGAGATGAACGTTTACATATTTAACAACTGTTAAAATAGTTACTCATACGTTCTACTACTTCTATAAGAGCATATTAAAATAATTAATAATTAGGAAACTCAAAATATTAGAAAAAAGCTAATGCGCAAAGACTTAGAAAGATCACGTGTCAGTGCGTCGCAGTTTCTCGCAGAGCCACTAATCGTTGGTTTAAACGAAGGTCTCCAGACATCAGTTGTATTAGAACTGCGTTAGAAGCTATAACGCCATTTACATATTACAGAGGCCTGGACAATGCTATAATGTAAAAGTAGTTTTTTTTAATAGTAAATTTCAAACCTGAAATAATTGACACATAAATAAAAAAATAAATTAAATCAAAATAAGCATTGCATATTAAAATTATAAAACACTAATAATCAATATATTGAAATAAATAGTTGAATAAATTCTTACATAATTTATAAATAAAATAGAGATCAACGAAATTGTAAATTTAATATAACATCTAATATTCAGTTAGGAATTTTATTGCGTCTTTAGCATATCTTTTAAAAACTATAAAGCTATTTTCATTGATACAAAACAAAATAACCATAAATATTTTAACAACACAATTAATAGATAACTTTAATAAAAGTATAATAAAGCTACAAATGATTAAAGATATATAAAATAATAATTATATTTTTCATATTTTCACATTATCATTCATAATAACTTGTACGTGAATTCATTATACAGTAAATAAAGTACACTCGTATATTTCACAAAAGTCTTTTTGAAACTACTAAACGAAAACATATCGGGATTCAGAGGATAATAATAATACTTGATGCACGACTCGACGGTTTAACCCTTCAAAATGAAAGGGGATTAATGGATCTCGACTGTTTGGTATTACTGAAGACTCTAATTACGTATATGCGTCGTTTCGGCTAGAGTTATGATAATGTTTGGTAACCTCCGTAGATATCTGGCTCGGCGCACTGCTCTTTGATACTTACGACTCTGAATTTAGGGTCTGTAGGGCGAGCCATTCGTTAGTCACGCCCGGTGACGTGTACCTTGGACAAGACCAAAACGTTTATTAGAAAGAATCGTCTGTATCTTTTTTTCTTAGGTACTCGGCTTAATAGTTATTTATATTCTTGATATTATATCTTAGGCCGTAATGTGTTTCTCCGTTAAAATTCGGTTTATTACTGACCTATTGGCAGTTCATATCTATTCCATTTCTCGTTTTACGGGTAAAGTGCTCTTGTGTCATAAATGAACCAAAAAGACATTCCGAGGCTAACTTATGTATCCTCCTTTAACCGTACATTGCGGTAAAATGTATGAATTTCCGGGCACAAACAAAGGCATTCAACACGCAAAGCTTGCGGTACCGCGAAGTCCTAAAGGGTAAAAAGAAAAGGCGTTTCGTGGTAAAAAGTGAGTTAGGGCGCTGTTGTTTGTGTATGGTGTGTGTTAAGTGTTTAGATAAGTGTAGCGGAGAACAGACGGCGCAGCGTAGCACGTTTGTTATCTCTTGAAAGTTGAACTTAGAAAAATGGAGTCATCCTGTGTGGTCTGTTTAGTTAACTCTTAACTATTTCTATACAAAAATGATTTTTTTCATTAGAATGAGTGTTATCTAGTGCATTAGCCCTGGTGAAATTTATAACGCATAATAAAACCTTTCACAAGCCTTTTCATACATTTCTACACTTAAATTGATAATGTTGATTTATTTTATGATAATACTATTGTAATAGATCAAAACTTAGTTCCCCCATTTAGAGTGTCGTTAAAAAGAGCCATGATAATTTTCGTATAAAAAGCCATAATTATAGCCGCACTAAAGAAATTATAATTAATTCTATTTTTATTTCTCTTCCTTTATTACAATACCATATTTGTCTACAAATCATGGAACACCAAGTCAATCAATATTGTATAGAGACAATAGGCATCTCTTATTCAAAACGGAAACTATTATGGCCGCGTCATTGTATTCTAAGCCTTAGAAATCCGAATAAATTATTCAAAATAAAAGTGGTTTGTTTATAAAATCCGTCAGAAAGAGCTACGAACATTAAAGACTGTTGGTGACAGTAACTTTTACATACATAATATTGGAACTTAGCAGGAACGCAGGATGTCGATTGATGTCTTCTAAAGAGATTTACGTCCGAGCTCGTGACTGTGGAATTGTTAAAGCTAAATCTGGATTATCCTTCGTTCTAAATATATTATACGTAATAAATAAAATATTTTCTATTGTGTTGACCCATTTTAAATTTAAATATTGATGTCGTATGTTTATTTAAAGAGGACAGACGTCGTGAGAACAAACTTCAAGACTATGTTTCGAGAGATAAACAGCAGACGTACATACGTGAGGTCATGTGATTGGTTCATTTAACCAGATCAATTATGAACGATTGAAGCACCAAGCACCAAGATTCAATTTAATGAAATGATTGTGTCGATATTATGGATGTATTAACGTTGAAAGAAGATAATTGAATTTCCTGGACGAGTTGTAGTGGTTAGTGCGCGGTTCTCCGAGTGCCCCTTTCATATGCCGCGCGATCGGGACACACTGAACGTTTTGATGAGGCGTTTCCTCTAATTTGTTGATTTATTAATAAGAGGTAGAGTTAGAATTTAAAACAATCTATCACTGTTTTCTAAGAAAATATTAAGTCAAAGCAAGGAATATAGGTATATTTAAGACCTTAGTGAAGTTATATTAAAATAGCACACGTTCAATGATTAATAATATACTGTAAAATTATTATCACTATTCTTGCCGTGATTAATCGTTTTAATTAGCCTAGAGACCGTGTTTGAATTTTGAACAAATTAAAGGAAGTGATGGTGTAGCGAACGATCAGCCAAACGCTATATTAACTAAGTTTGAGGTTTGTATTGGACTTTGATGTGTGAACGATGTTTGCGCTGTCCGGGCTCTATGGAAATGATTTCTTGCTTCAACGAACTTCGTTTGAACCGGCAAATATTTGATGATGAAAGACTTACATTTATGATACTGTCTTCGAAGGTCGATAGGGGACGAATTTGTTCACTCATTTCAATACCTAAACGCTTGTTACGATTTAGTTTATATTAGTTCAAGTTACGTGAATAAACTATTAGTATATTATTCTAGTTTCTATTTTTAAAGAATGTGCTCTTTTATTTATGAAATATTTCAATAGTAATTCTATTTTAAGTTATAAATATACACAAAAACACGGTAAGACGAATTCGCTTCGTTAGAAACGGCTCGAGGGACACCCTCGATGCTATCTGTCCGCTATTGTTGCGTGCACTTAACCGTCACATGCTTTGAGCTTGTATTCAGACCTTGTTAACACATTGTAAAGGAAATTACATTCTTCACACGGGGAATACGATCTTAAACACAATTTCCGTTATCGATCATCACTGTACCGTGTCAAATTGCTGTCATTACAAAAGCTAATAATAAATTAAGTTTTTTCACATATCTATTCGTAACGTTTCTGGAATCTGCTGCTATTGTCATTTATTCCAGCAAACAAAACATAATTTCGTCAAGGTAACATAAATATAAACATTCTTACTTTTAATTTTCAAAGATGTCACTTAATGAATTTTCTCTTGTATTTAAAAGTCAATATAAAAAGGGTTTATTAAGCTTTTTGCATTTCTAAAAAGCTAACCAATGTCTTATTTATAAATTCGATTTTATATATGAATATATAGTATTGAAGAAATTGGAAAGAGTGACAAGTGTAGTGCCACAGATGGCGGTAACGGCCTCTCTGTTTTGTGTCCAAACGTGCGCCAAATATAAAAATATGATTTACGACATAACATGTAGAACTGCACATCCGCCGAGACAGTGTCTAGTGGACCATTAACACAGATATTAATATACATGAAATATTATATTGGCACATTTCAGTATTGAGCGGCTGTAGAATTTCATGGCTTTTTGTTTAAATAAATCTTAAAGTTATTTTTAAAAACTTAAACGTAAAACAGCATTTTTAATGGATGTCTAAAAATTTATTAACAGCACTATTATACAACAAGAGAGTTATTAATATTAACAAGAGAATTCAAATATATTGTGTACTTAAATAAATAAATTAAAATTATTATATGAAAGAAATTACTATATATGTTACAATTGTTAGACTTTACTTCAAATATTCAATGTAGATAATTTCTTACTTTATGTAATGGTTAGCTATATCATTTAAAATGATAGTTGATACATAGCCAAGTAATAATTTATATTTTAAATTGTAAACATAATAGGTTAGAACAAATATCATAACTTTCAATAATAATTGTTAACATAATCAACTTCAATGTATTGAAATTAGTAGAAACAAAACCGTATGACTTTTCCATTGTCTTTAACCACTTAACTCCCGCAGGACACACCGAATAAGTAGCTCGGAATTAGTTTCGTGTAAAGCCTTACTTTAATAAATTTATGTGGCCTTTAGAGTATTGTGGGGCTTCCGCGTCGTGTTTGCACAGTCGTACGATATGAAATAAATGTTTTCTGGCTTCAGGCAGTTTATTATTACTTTGGAAAGCCGTATCAAGTGGGTTCAACTACAAGGGGAAGGTAGAATGTTGGGGTTCCAAAGTAAACAAGTGCAGCAAATTGATTCAACTAGTCCATCAAATAGGATATTTTCTTTTTTATTCAGATTTTTATTCGCTTATCTCACTATTATTATAATTTCAACATAGATCAAGATATTTATGAGTTAAACTGTATTTCGTGTATATGTATAAGTTCAATTTTACTGTGATGTACAGTTAAGATTAGGTACTTCTATAATTTGCATCGCATTAGAAGTTTCGAACATTATTACATGTACATATATTCTTGTATTAAAAAAACATACTGTACTTGTAAATCTACAAAAGTAAAATAAATAATACTGACCTCGAATTATATTTAAGAAAAAAAAACAAAAAAACTACCTATATATAATATTGTATGTCACAAATCATATTTTTTATTATACTTACCTTTCCAGAAGTATATTTTCACATCCATTATAAATTAATTGTCTCTACATACATAATTTTTACGGTAACTTGTGAAAACTTACCTAGGATCTACGAAGGGTTCGGCGTAGATATTCCTCACGGGCTGGCGACGCGGGAGCGGTGGAGGTACCGGGCTAAAACCCTCCATCATGTCCTCCCACTCGCTGTATTCACTAACAAACAGTTCACTGCACAACTATATTTCGGTCTTCATACACAACATCACTGCTAATTTATATCACTTACATTGCTGCACTAACGTTTGAGCCGTCCATAGACATTATAAACAATTGATTACACTTTGATTTATTTAATTGTTAATGGTTGTGCACATATTTACTAATTTATTTATGTTGTAATAAGTTCTGTGAAAAAGAAATGTATTGCGTGTTTGTACAATGTTTTTAAGCTCTGTCACAGCCAAACGCATCCAGACTCGGCGGGTGCAAGCGGCTGACTGTGCGTGTCTCTGTCCCTCCGCCGTAGCTGCCCGACCCTTGCCTAAGCTTTTGTAGTTTTTGCGCTCGCGCCGAGGTGCCATAAAAGCTCGACGAATTATTAGGTGATCGAACAAAAAATGCGGACCATAAGAACGACAACATATTGTAAATTATAGATTTGACGCAACCGAATGAAAAGCACCCGCTTCTCCCGTGTTCAAGATGACATGACGCGGTTTAATTTATGTCGAAGAATATATATTGTGTATAGTGTGATTATGTCAAGTTCATTCATTTTTAGATTAAATATTTTCGTTTTAAAAATTAGTAACCTATTTAATTAATCTGATTTTTTTCGTTAATTAGAAAATGATGTAGTCTATATATCCTTGCAAATATATATCCTAACAATACATAAATGTTTATTATTCAATCATAAAAATAAACAAAAAGTAATTATATGTGCAGTAATTCCTATTCATACCTTTCACGAGTACGTGGGTTTTCATAAATCCGAGAGCAGAAGAAGCAGGCTTTACGTTTTACAAATGCAAAGTAAAAACAAATGGTACCTACTTCTTATGTGTGAGCAAATGGCAAATTCATATTTGATGCAAAAGGTAAGTACGGTTTTGCGTGTACGAGATTGTACATCATTCCCAACGTTCCCTTTTACGGCGGAGTGGCGGCTGTTGATCTCAGTGCTTTGCATGTCAAACAATTACCCCCACACATTGTTCACTGACAAATACGACGGGCGTACACCCTTTACTCGTGAACTGTTTTTTGTTCTTCAAAACTCGTTACCCTATTTCAAATTTACAATTAGAAAAATTGTAGTAAACGTTTGTGATTTATTGAATGTTTGTTAATTGTTAATTTGTAATTCACTACTATTGTCTCCAGTAAAATTTTACATAAAAATTTATATCTCAAATGGGTAAGGATTAAATTATTCAAATTTAACTCTATGGGTATGGATTATCCCACAAGAAAAAAAAATATGAAGTTCATAAATTTTGGGAATTTGCATGGGTTTTGTAAGTATCGAACACGTTTTACTTGACGCACATAGGTGTATGAAATGTACTACTGTACTGACTGAGTAGTTCACTTTGTTGTGTACATATAACACGTGACAGAGAAGCAGAAACATACACATTATATATCCCAACTTTAGTACCTGTATAACAAATTGATTTAAGCGCTTCGTGACAGGTTTAAGTATGTTTTGACAAACATTAGGGAATTTAAAGCCCTTGCGACTGAACTTTGTTCGGTCCCCGGAGCGCTACTTGTCGAGATGGTACGAAGTAAATTTCCTTCAAGTTAGGAGGACACTCGATTTCGGAACATCTTTTAAAGGAAATCAAAATTGAATCACTTTAAAAGTTTTCTTGTAACTTATAAATCGTTTTCTGACAGTTTTTTTTTACTATTTATTTTAAATATATGTTTTTTAAAATATATAAGCCATATTATTTGTATAATAATGCTATTTTTGCGTCATTAAATTAATTATACTGTTATTGTATAAATATTTCTAAATATTTTTATTTAACACATTACGTTTGGGCTGTCATGAAAATAACAAAAAAATCTCTCATTCTTGTCTGTCACTTCTAAGAGATCAGAAAAATCATTGCATACGTTGCTGTATTGTCGGCGCTTATAAGGCAAGCAGGAAGCAAGAATGTTCCCATCACATAGATAGACGCATGTCTGACCCGATGTTTCTTGCTCTTGAACTTGCAACCGCTATACGTACGGTACGTGATCTATGCGCCGCAGCATGTTTATACGAGTTAATTTTATCAAAGATAAACTTATATATAGATAATAATATTAAGATTTTTGAAAAGTCAGTTAATATAAAAAAAATAAACAGAAGGCGCTTAAAATTTAAATTTGTTATGCCAACCCTGCCATAACTTCATGAATGAATAGGATGTCATCTATGTTTTGGTTTGCGAATCAAAAATATGTATCTCCTTTGTATTGAATACAAAATAATTATATTAAAAAAAACTGTGTATTGTTTATTCTAAAGAGAATAATATTTAAAACAACATATAAAAAAGATACACTTTTTATATATTTTTTTTTTTTTATTGATTGGTGAGTAGAACAAAGTTTCAATTTGAAATAAAAATATAATTAAACTTTAAATTTAGGTTTAAACCTACAACAAATATATAAAATAGAATATTTTTCGACGTAAGTTTTTAGTTACTTAAAATTATAGAATAAAGCAATGATTTTATTTCTATGATATTATTACACCAACTTTATATAAAGCGAGTTTTATTTTTTGTTATCTAATAATGATTCAGGTTTTCTGTCTGTACATTGTAAAGTACTGCACAGTAACACTGCAGCAATTAACACAGCATTGTTTACATTTAAGATCTGCGCAGCCAGCGTGAGAGCTCTTGTACTCTAATAAACACATTTTACTCAGTATATTTACGCTCGCATCAACAAGCCGCTTCTTAGTTTAAACCTAATTAATCTTCGCTCCTGACCCAAATGTTACTCAGCATCCGTCTCGCACCACAAAAAATACTAAACTATTTTAATTGGCGTAAAGGTTTGAAGTCTACTCGTAAAAATGTCAATGAATAGCTGCACACTTGACATGAGCGGTTCTTTTACTTCATATATTAATATAATTTCAAATGTATTAACAAAACAATTATTTACGTATATATAATTATAGTCTCTATATTTAGTTGATTTTGATTGTTGTATCAATACCTAAAGAATTCAAAATAGTGAGCCGTTAACCAAGGTATACAAATGTTATTACATTTTTAAATTATACAAATATTTGAAGTAACGGAACACTCATCAACATATAACAAGTTGTATGTTTCAAAAGGATTAACAAAATTTAAAATTATAAAAAAAGTCCCAGATCCAAATTGTCACGATCTCTCTCGGTAAAATGTTTGTAGATTGATAGTAGATTTAAAAATGTTGATCTGATTTTCAGAAAAGGTAACAAAGAACCACCGCGATAAACAACGCTTTCGATCGAATCAACCATGCTCTATCCTCGGTTCATTCATTAGGAGCTACGGAGCTACGGAGCCACAGACAGACAAACAAATAGGTCAAGCTTATACCACCCCTCTTTTTGCGTCGGAGGTTAAAAATATATTTAATAGTAACGCATTAGTGTTATAGAATAAAAATATCGTATAGGCATTAAAAATTCAAATTAATTAACTTAATAAAGAACTAATATTAAATAAGAAAATAGATTTTAATGAAATGTTATAAGATTTAGAAGGCAGAATGAAGAAATACGAGTAGCTAAGAACAAATTCCACTTTAATTATCGGAATCTTCTTCATATTTGTTCACTTAGTCTCGTGCCTTACAGTCCTAGACGGCGCGGGTGGGGATAGGCACTTGTACGATAACATGTGCTTGTGTGTGTATGTGGAGCACGTTTCATAAAATAAAAGGCGATATTGATTCCGTGACGAACCGAGAGCGGGCTGTGGGAAACGATTCCTGTCTGTTTAATAGATGCCCCGAGGAGGAGCACTTCAACACTCTTTGTTCAGACAACACTGCTTTAAGAAAAAACTTGATGTAAGTGCGAGTACGTGATCAATGAAGAAGCCATTTTAGAAAATGTATGACTCTTTAAATTAATTAAGCCCTTCAATTAAAATATATTATTTATTACTCAATGAAATTAACATTTTTTAAAATTCTATTTAAAACCAACAAAATACTACCAACGTAGTAATATTTTAAAATTCAAGTTCATTTTCTCCTTTCATAGCTCACTTTAGAAACAGCAGCACGTGAACTTAGTTTCTAGACGTAATTAACGAGTTAAGGTTACGACATGAGCACTTTATTCCTAGTTTAGACGCGGTCGGAGGCTGCCCGGCCGCAGGACTCGACCACATTCTCGACGGGTAATTACGCACGCCTGTCTCGTTCCCAAGCCTCCACTCTAACATTTTATGCCTCATTTCGGAGTGTGTGATTTGCTGCACATATTATTTACTATAATCATCGTGGGAGTTAGCAACGCTTGCGTGCGAAAATCATTTCTGCCAATGTAGTCATACTAATTATGCATATGCTAATTTATTAAAAGAACATTTTTAACCCACTATTGTAGTGAAAACACAACCTAATTATAAATTCGCAACGACTTTCCCAGAAAATAGATTCCTTTCGAATTTGAGGACTTATACAAGGAGAGATCAAACGTTTTCTAAACTATATTACATCCGACAGAAGCGGACGCAAGTGTTTTGAAAGGGACCACTATATAGCGGAGTATTTACGTTTGTTTACATCGAAAATGAGTACTTTGATTGAGAAAAACACTCACAAAATAGTTTCATTTTTAAATATGTTATCACGGCCGGAGATTTTAACTGTGAATTTGTAATTAGGCTTGTATCTGTCAGCAAGTATCAATATTTGTTAGTTTTACAGAGTTGTATATAGATATAACATTTTAATGAGCTTTAAAATGTCATACGTAACTGTTCAAAATAACAAAGTAAAGTGTGCAGACGTTTAGGTGCCGTAAAAATGTAACCAATTTAACTCTATGTTAGCCTATATATGAATTTGCGAATCTAACCCAATCAGATCTAAAATTAATTTAATGATCTCTATATTTAGATCTTTTGAATAAGTTTTACTTACTTAGGAATGTAGATGTTATTAATGACGTCAGAATTCGTTTTTATCGAAATACTAACACATTAGCTAAGTACATTAGACCGGCATAGCAAACAATGTGAGCGTGTCATTTCATTTGGGGCACGTGACGGACTAGAAAAACAATGAGTCGAGGCAATATGTTCTGGCATTAAGGTATTTTCGGGCATTCCACGGACTAGAGTTAAAGATAAAAGAGTGTAATGCAATTAATGTTATATTTCATATAAATCTTGATTATTTCGCTTAATTTAAACTATTGTTTTTCCGTCACTTGTGCGCATGGGCAAAAGCGAGGGGCTGTAAACGCGACAGGTTATGGGTTTGTTCTCTACTCGAGGAAATGAAATATTTAATATTTTTATTTTGTTGCTTTGCCTTAAATTTGTCAGAATGTGAAGGACTTAACGAAGTGTCTTAATATTAGATACCCAAGTTCCCTCTGCCTAGTCTGCCACGTAACGTAACGTACCGTGCTGGATACAGTGTGAAGTTAAAATAAACTTGGTCTTATTTCAGAAATTCTATGTCACGAATAATAAACGATACAAATATTTTAATATGTTGGTGAAACGAATGATGAAACTACTTAAATATAGTATTTATTATTAAGGACCGGAAAAGTGATACGGTTGATAGAATACAATCAAATATAATTTTATAAAATTTATATATTTTTTAACTAACATGGTAGTTTAAGCGTGTGAACGCAAGTTATCTTCATCATGTGTCACGGTTAGTCTTAGCCATTAACTATCGACGAATTTTCCAGCAATTTGGTTTGAGTACATAATTGCGTTCAAGTCATACCTAATGGACGCCGGGGTCCGAGTTCAAGTTGCCGTTAATGTACCGCGAACAGGTTTTTACTACCCAATCCCATAACAATCAAGATATAAGCTTATAACCATATATTCCGTTGCGAAAGCCTTATTAGTTAATACATCATAATATTTAGTCGTTCCTTATTAGCATAAAATTTGAATACAATTTTAATTTAACTATTTGATTTATGGTAATTTTATAACTTCATATTCATCTTTGATTACTAAAAAAATACTTGGGACTCGATTTTCGATCAAAATTTTCAAATTATACATTTTAATGTATTTTTAAGCAATCTTAGTTAATGTTTTTGTTAATTGTTAGTATTACATAAAGAAATTAATATAAGAGTCTATTTAATTATAAGTATCTAAGTATCTTAATTTTTGAGTCTCAAACTAAATTCATATAGCTAAGAGGGGACTTGGGTAAGTTTGCTCTGCATGTTCGGTAATTCACTGAAACTGTCTTTGTTCAAACAATTCGATTGTGTGTCTTTCTAGACTGCTGTAGTCATAGTTCAAAGTTTGTTCAATAGCGTAACACACATTCAAGAAACTTGCCAGTTACTTGAAATAGATTACGTTCTTGTGCATACGTAGTATGAAGCATGCGGTCTACAAGTCAAACAATATAAATAGAAAGCGGACGAAAGACGAGGTACTTTTCAATTTCCGCCGCTGTTCAATAAATAAAACGGAATCCAATATTGGATTCCCCTATTCATTACATTTGCAAATGCAATTTTAGGAGTCCTTTCGAATAAGTTTGGAGCTTTTTTTAGGTTTGTTTCATATAATGCTCCCCATCATTACACTTGCTGTAGCGAAAAAAAATATTCTCCGTCAGCCCATAAAGAAAATATTTTATGCTATAGCATCACCCTTAACCTTATAAGGTTTGCACTATTTGCTTCTTTACTAATCTAACAGTGAATATTAAATATTTTAATAGTTATAAGTACAACCTTTCCCTTGCAATCGGGAAAAAAAATATATTATTGTTATGGTATAAGATTCTTTTTTCTTTTTTCTCTTCTCTTATATATTAAATCTTATATGGTATACATATAAGATTTTTTACTTTATAATTCGATAATTCTTTAAAGTGCAAAGTAAAAAGACGATAACTTTGCTGGCTCTATTGACTTTTTGTAGTATCCATTTACATACGTATACTATCCTGGATAAATTTTAAAACATGTACATTGCATGAATGATATAGATTTACCCGTTTTAAAGAATGTGAATGTGCGGAATGACATTTTAAACTATATTAATTATAAGTACTATTATTGTTTTGTACTTTAACCAATTGTTAATGAATATGGAGCGTTTAAACATGCTTGTCTTACTATATTGTTCCAAATCTACGCGTTATAATTAGTTGCGTCGCACATCCATTCATACAAAAAATAGAACAGTTCATAAAAAACTCACGCTATGTCGCTACGCTACGACTGTAAGACTTGCAACTCACTTACACGAGAACCCTCATGCGCCTACTGTTCGTAGGTCATACAATTATCAACACAACTTAGAAGAATAATAAGCACTTCAAAACAATAAAAATCAAATTAAAGTTGGACACACGATCAGCATTACAGTGGTCTAGAGAAATAGCTGTGTAACACGCTATCCGCGCTACCTGGCAGTAGAGGCAGTCCGAGTTATGTACCGGGAAACTATATAGGCTCGCGGCGGCGGCGTCCGCGGATCGCTTATGCCAGTAAGGGCGGAGGTCGAGCGACACGGTATCGGTCAGTGACCGCGGAGCAGGTCGGCTGGCACTGGCACTAGTGCCTCTCACCGTCGGAGGTGTTGAGTCGAGTGACCGCGCGGCAGACAGCGGGAACGCGCGGACCGGCCGCCCTCCGCAGGCGATTTGATGCCCTCCGCGCGACGCCACTGCGCGCGCATTACTTACTATCGGATAATGCCGCCCTATCTCATATCGAAATACTTATATCGAGTTACCCACCTCGTAAAAACATTATATTTTACTACTTTCTTTTATCAAATAAATATATAATATGTATATTGCAATATCATTCTCATTTATTATGTCCAGTTGCAACTAATATCCCTGGTATTGAGCTCATTTACAATATTAATCATGAGTTTCTATGTTATATCTTTAATAAAAAAGACTATAACTTGCCGGCTTATAAGTTTTGAATTTTTATGTTAAATCGACAAAAGGACATCCCTTTAGAGATTACAATTGGAGCATGCGTGGTGCGAGGGTTGAGGGTAGAACCAGGGGGGTTGGCGCGGCGGGTACGCGGGGAGCGTGTCACCGCGGGCCGCGGCCGTGCCGGCGCGACTCACGACGACGCTACACCGACGTGATCTTGACACCATGTATGCAAACTATTATATGTATCATATATTCATTATAATTGATATTATTTAGTATTTTCAGGTATGAAAATAGAATGAATCCAAATTTGACCTATTTGTAAACCTAGTTTTACTGAATTATAAGTAAATTGTGTAATAGTGAAGACAAGAATTACAGTTAAATCGTAACTGTTATACTTCTTCTTACAATATAAAGTACAAATTAAAAGCTCTTTCTATAAATAGTAAAATTATTATAAGGCTTTTATTGAAATTAAAATACTGACCTTGACATGACTTTCCGGAATTCTTTGCATAAGCGGTAAATAAGTGAAGAAAACAAGACCAGGTCAAATCAAAAAATATCAGACTGTAAATAACTGTGACCGAAACATGCTTTGCATTTCTCTACAATATTTTTATATTTTGGTAACGATCATTTCGTTTCTCATTGAATTTCATGCTTAGCCCAACCTTGAGTGCGTAATAGTGATATATGTGACAGATCTTCGACAATTTTGTTAATGATAGAAAAATAATGTACATTTATTAACTTTCTGTAATAACTAAATTCTGTAAGCCCGCCTTGTATTGCGTGGGAAGTGATTACATATTTAAATTTAATTCGAAGAAATCTTTTCTAATATATTATGCAATAACAATTGTAGTAGCTAACTTTTTTAATCTGTATCGCATACAGTCGACAGTAAGTTAGGTTCCCGCTGGGGTCAAATCATTAAATTTGTTTGTTATGGTTATGTAGTGTTTTTATGATTTATCACAAATTATTGCTGTTGTTATGAATGTAATTAAATCAAAAACATATCAACATTTTTATTTCTATTATATTCAAGAAAACAATATATTTTGACATAGCTAAGAAGTGAAAATATAAAAATAGGCAAGTAAAAATATGAAAATATTTCCAAAATATAATATATTTCAATAAATAAAGTTAATATATTTCAGCTTCACGATATCCCGAACATAACAGGGTCGGTGGAGGGAACTTAGGAACCTTATGTATAGACACTCTGTTTTCATTAGGGCGCATACGCCAAATTTGAAGCATTGCGTTGAGTGGCGAAATTTTCATATTTTAATATCAAATAAGAATAAATTTAATATCTCATAATGTTTAGAAATAATACTAATTAAACCAGTTATATCAATTATAAAATGAGCAAATAATAGTTCAAATTGAATATGTAGGTAGAACGTAAAATAAAAGTAAAAGCGCAGTGCTTTAGAATGAAGCAAAACGAACATAGATGCACAGACTGGCGGGATGTGTGGATACGAAATCCTTGGCGCGTGACTTTCGTTCACGCGCCATCGACTTTTTGGTATGCATGTGACTATATTAAGTAATAATACTTACAGATATGGTAAATTCCTAACATTGAGCTTTTACACAGTACTTCTTCGTATAATTTAATGGAATATATAGTTATATTATTAATAAATTATATTTATTTTGCTGTTACTGTTTATCAAAAGTCCTAAATAACATTGTACCAGCGATGTAAGGACTGAGTGAAAATATTAAACCTACGCGTGACCCAGAAAAGTAGAAATTCAAGCGATGTGACCTATTTAATCAAACAAAACGAGTAAGATTTTCATATCGATGTTATATTTTTTCCTTACTTTTATTATTAAAGAAATTTTACGTTATAGTTGTCAAAACAAGTTATTTATAATCTCAAGATTCGTGTTATTTTCAGTTCAATATTTATTTGAATACTAATATAACAGAGTCACTTATTTATTAAAAAGAATTCTCACCATATATCATTCAAAAAAGGTTAATCGCACAGCGCAACAATGGCGATATTAAATGTATTATGATATTTATGGCGGATTTTGCGAGTTAGGGAGTTGTCGCACCGCCTTGTACGTTGCGGTACCCTCCGCAGTCTAAAGGGTTTTGTTTTCTTTATAAACAACCGTGAAGGTGCTGTTAACGACTCCATGAACAAATACGAAATTCGATCTACCATTACGCATACCAATAGCTCCCCCTGTAAAAGTATTGTCTTTGTTTCACCATGATCGCTCGAAACTTCACTCATTATTATATTTGTATGTAAATTCGTTGAAAAATATCTACTCGCAGCGTCAGCAATATTTTCATAATCTATAAAGATTGATTCTGTTATATTGAACCAGCGAGCTTATCGAATAATCATGAAAGGAAATGAATAAAAAGTGGATACGAATTCATAAAAAATTGAAGTGTCGTTATCTTCGATCGCGGCGTTCATTGCCTTGTCTAGAGAATCTGTTCGACTCGAATATTTACGTATCGATTTACAAAGACGCGAATCGGATATTTGATTAAATTAAGATGTAGATTTAGATTCTGTTTTTTATTATATTACTCGTAGGCTTTCTAAATTATAGAAGTTAAAACAAATTTATAATAATATTTTGAACTTGATTATTAATAATATGTCATATTATTGATGTAATGGAATATTACATGTTCTACAAATGATTAAACACAATGATTTAGTACCTTAATTATATGTAAAAGTTAAAATATGCAGGTACGCATATCAAAACATATTTTCTTTACGATGTTTTTCATGTATTTATTATAGGTACTATTTGAAAATACATTTTATATCGCAGGGATGTCATTTATCAGCAAAATATGTACGTAAAAACTCTTTGATAAAAAGTAAGTAATAGCCGCATTTCTATTTACAGACCATGAGGTTGCATAAACGGCGAACAAGAATTTTGTTTGTCACCCGTCGTCGTCGGGTCCTCATCTGATCACGTGATAACATAAGCCCAAGGCTAACCCATATTGAAATAAGATCTTGCTTCATAGGATTATATTGAAATATTATGTTAAGTATTTGTTTATAACACGTTCAAATGTAATTTTTTATTTTTAATCTAGGGGAATGATATATTATTCTTGAAGGGTTTAAAATATAAATCAATTCATATTAAGAAAATATCATTCGGGGACGCTTAACAATTAATATAGACATTAAGATTTATAAAGAATATATACCACACACGACCATTTTTATTAATTAGTAAATATATATTAAAATGGTTATTTTTTTTTTATCTTCACGCTATATCCCGCACGAGGCAGGGTAGGCAAAGGTAACCCGGGAACCTAGTGTTAAGACACTCCGTTCCACTTCCGTTCCCCACTTTCCGCCGAATTTGAGGCATTGCGTGTTGAGTGGCGGAATTCGACGCCGCGCTTTGCCTTATTACCAGAAATGAAACATTAGCAAAGAAATGAAACATTAAATATTTAAATTGAAAATATTAAATATTTCATTTCCTCGACTGGGTATCGAACCCAGAACCTGTCGGTTACAGTTGTGACGCTTGTGCCGCTGCGACACGACAGGCCTCAATTATGTAATATTTATAATATTAGTCAAGAAGTTTCATATATTATCTATCATAATATGCAATTGTGCTTAAAACAGTAATATATTTTGTATGATTTCTCTATAATAGAGATATTTATTTATCTAAAAATTTTAACTTAATTCGATATCCAATACGACTTAGAAGTTAGAACACGAAGTACTAGCTCTTAATTTTGAATATGCAGGCATTACAGTTTCAAATAAGATTTAGGATTATTGGGACCAATATACTAGTTTTCTGTACGCTTTTGTTAATAATAAAGAAAGATAGATTTTAAATATTTTAAGTAGAGTAAAAATAATTAAAACAAAAGTTAAAGGATCTAAAATTTAATGTAAATGAGATGATCAAAAGTTTATATTAATAAATATTATTTCATGTATTTACCGCATTAATTTTCGAGATAACAAGAGAGTCTCTCAATAAAAACTGGCTGTTCATACTTTATATATGTACATTTATTTTTATTTAATTGCAGTGGAAAATATTTTTAATGTTATTGATTTCGAAACGTCTATTTGATGTTTTACCAAAAATATGTATATCAAATTAATAAACATTTAATTACTTGGAAATATAATTGCACTGGCGAACCTCAAAACAATAGCAAAAAAATATACAGAGGGATGCATACGAAGTTGTTATTTATTACTTTTGCATCAGTTTATTATTTTATCTATTAATATCATAACATAACTTAAGTCAACAGCTCAGTAAAATGATTATGTAGTAGAAATTTATTTATTGATTAATAAATAAATTTCTTTTAAGATGTCAAAAAGTTTAATATTTTATATTTTTGATTTAATTTCGAAAATGAATAGCATTGTAATGCAGGCAAAGTAAATGAAACTCGTGTTGGCGTACGATTTATGTCGCAAGTAACTATTGTAGAGACACTGATTACCTTTTATGGAGATTTGGTATCCTAGCACCACGTGCCATAGCTCCATGCTCCGTTTTCTTATAGCAATGGGTTGTATGGACGTAAAAGTTTTATGCCTCCGCCGCGTTTTACAGCAGGCTCTCTATTATTTAGTGAAAGGAACGACGGTGATGTCATAAATCTCCGCTTCTGCGTGAACTTTTGCCTCTTATCTCGGAAAAGAAATTATGAAACTTTGTGCCTTCTCTAGACAAAGTGTTTGGCTTTTCCAAACCGCGGGTCACTGTCGCAAACATTAATGAAGAGATTTGGGTGTCATTAATCGTCGTTGATATTTTATTAAAAAAATACGGTGATTATTTATTTTTGAGTAAAAATTATATAATTGAAACTGAAATACCAAGTACTTTATAACACATTTTGCTGACCTAGTGCATTGTTATTTACAAAATCATAAAAAGCTTTGACAGTTTAAAGTGCTCTTGAGTTCCGACAGAGAGAGAGAGCGCAAGTGCCAACGTCACATGGGTCAAAGTTTATTATTAAAATGATCACTTGATATTCACTAGATAAATAATATTTATAAAGGGTTAAGTACTTACGAAACCTTATTTTAAGAGTAATGAAAGTTATAGTAAAATAATATAAAATTGAGAAACTATATTTCTGCCTTTTATTTAAAATTTTCTAAAAGTTAATGAGTCACTTAAAAATTACTTTTTTTCATTACTATTGTGTCGTAAGCAGTCAAATGTACAGTATCATGGCTATTTATCGCATTTGTTTTATGTATATATTTTTCAAATATTATTTCTATCTCTTATTAAAAGAGTATCCATCATAATTCAAACGACTTTAAAAACATTTATTATTTAATTCCGGTTATTAAGTTTGTTGGTCTCAAATGTAAATTTTATTATGTTTCTTTATATCATTGAAACTTATAAATAATTAAAATTATTATATAAATTACATGTAAATCACTCTACCCTACCGTTCCATACACGTACGTTACTATGTTAGTGTTATTCATTAATCTTATAATAAAATAGATTCTGTGTGGGCATAGTGACAGCCTCTACATGTTAGTAATTAAATTACGGGTGGCGTGCCCGAACCGGATACACCTCTTTAAATCATATCCGTGATTAAAGTTACCAAAGACTGAAATTATTATTAGCGTCCAATAAAATATATTAATGGATTATATATAATGTTTGTATAATCATCGACAATCAATAAAGTTTTTACTAAAGAATACAAACGAAAGTCATTTATTATTATTGAAAAGATTTTTTTTATATTATCAATTTTTAAAACAGACAATATAAAGACGAGATGTTGTAAAATATCGGTCTATATAGTACATGTATTGTATGTATTAAAATTTTCGATATTTCTTAGTCGTTGCACATTTCTGTTTCCTATTTTCGTAGTCGCAATATTGTCAAATTATAAAACATCGTTGTATCAATCTAAGTTATTGAATGAGTGATTAGAAAATCCACGTAGCAAAATTATATAGTAATGACCAGAATAAAAAAGGTTATAAAGTTAAGATATAATAAAATTTTATGTATTAATTGACAATAAATCACAATTAAATTAATACAGAGTATGTTGCAGGCATCGTTTTATAACGGCGTTGACGGCCGAGGCAGATATTACAATTAAGCAGACAGATAACATTAAACGAATAAACGAAAGTATTCAACTCGTAAATATGTTTATTTTATTATCTATAAAAGTCACTAATGAATTAATTGAACAATGATTAAGTACTATCTTATGTGACATAAAGGGTCCGCAGCCCACATCATTAGGGTGTTATATCGCTGCGTAACTAAGTTGTCGCCGTGGATCATAAAAATTGGGCTTATATATCTCACAATTATCTGTAACAAGCAGATTCTTTTATAATGCAATAATAACATTAAAATATAGTTAAGAATTTGAATTATAACCTTTTCAACATCTTGAAGCGTCGTGTGATAGTGAACAAAATAATTTATAAGCACTTTAATATTTGTGGCGCAGTAAATGCTCGCTCGTGGCTGCGACGGCAGTTAATGCACTCCTAGGTTTGTAGATAAGCTAACAAGCCTCTTTAGCTAAACAAGAGGCGGCCAAACAATAAAGGCGACTTAAGCATCGTGAAATATGGCAGAGACGAGGTGCGATAACTTAGCTCGCTGGGGCCGCTTCTTTTCCCCTAATTAGCCATTCAATTCCCGTAATCTTGTTTACTCGTCGGGCGGCTCGCGCTGCCCAGGTGCGATAATGGCTGAACTATTTGCATGCCGCCATATTGTTTCCCCATGTTCGGTACTCGGTAGTCGCAGTCGGCTCCGATCCCGTCGACCCCCCGTTGTTTTGGTTGAGCTTATTGGATCGGCTCGCGATTACTTTGTATTGATCCTGCCGTCCATTATCTACATTCGTTTATTTTGGTATCAGAGTAATAATACGGGGTGATGTCCGCAAATCCAATGAGCTTTTCCATTGTACATATCAATTTGTAGTTTCCATTCCACAACATACAATTAAAGAACACTTTCTGTGATGTGTGTTCGTGGTTGAGCGATGGTACTGGCAAAAGAGAATTTTGATTTACTCTATATATTTTCGATTCTCTCTATTAAAAAATGTAGAGATACATGCTCGGTAGAAAGCACAGTTTTAATATATTAATCTTATTACTTAATATAAACATACAATAAAATATTAATCTTAAAATTTTATATAAAAACATACAAATACTTAAAAACTTACATTTTTGAGAATAGTTAACTGACTCATCTAATCCCATGGGTGCCGAGTTCGGTGTTCACTCAATATAAAATTTCACGCGCAAGTACTTTACGTAGGCTTTATTATATTTGTTAGCTACTTTACTTCTAGCTTGTACTAGACTGGAAGAATTACTTAACGTATAACTTAGCTCTCTTTTTATGTTAATGTTTTTATGGGATAGTTATTGCATTAATAAACCTATAAATAGCATTGCCGTGTATATATATAATTTAGGTATAATATAAAAAAAACGAAATATTCTTTATTCAAATAGGCCAAGCAAGCACTTTTGAATCGTCAAATTACATAGAAAGGTCTGTAGTATCGGTCCTACAGGAAGCTACCACTGCTCTGAAGGCGGTTCGGCTGAGAACAGCAAGAAACTCAACAATTGCTCTTTACAAAATATCAATTAAAGTTAATTAGTAGATATATAACATAGTTAGCTTCCTGAATAGGTACCAATAGCATTTAAACGCACGTTTTTTTATCATGATAATATTCTTGAATTGAATAATATGCTTTGCCCAACAATATATTTTTAACTTTCACTTCAATTTTTTTAAGTGGCAAATTTAAAATTACTTGTGGAATTTTATTATACATACGTGTACCATGTCCCATAAAAGACTTACTAACTTTTGAAGACGAAAACTAGGAGTGATCACCTTGTTTTTACTTCTTGTATTGATGTCATGTCTATCGCTGTACTTTAATAAATTGTGGCTATTTTTCTGAACAAGTATTATATTATCATATGTGTAATGATTAATATGTACCAATATTGTAGTGATACTAATCAAAAACTTATAACAGTAAAAAAAAGAAACGACTGGCGTTGCGTGTTAAGTAAAGGTATAGTTTTATACAGTACAGTCGGTAAGTTGCGAACACGCTGAAGTTAGGTTTTCTGAACTTTTGCGCATTGTTCACTTAGGAAGAAAACAATCAAAAGTCAGAAAATTAAATCTGCACAGCCATCAACTCATTTCATGATAGCCGCGTTACATTTACTGTTATAACACCTATTGTAATATTACACTTATTTTTTTAGCTTCACGCTGTATCCCACACGAGGCAGGGTAGGCAGAGGGAACCCGGGAACCTAGTGTTAAGACACTCCGTTCCACTTCCATTCCCCACTTTCCGCCGAATTTGAGGCATTGCGTATTAAGTGGCGGAACTCAATGCCACGCTTTTGCTTTATTACCAGAGCAAAGAAATAAAACATTAAATATTTAAATTGAAAGTATTAAATATTTCATTGCCTCGACTGGGGATCGAACCCAGAACCTGTCGATTACAGTCACACACTTGTGCCGCTGCGCCACGACAGGCCTCCTTAGACTTAATAATAAATAATTATAATATGATTTTATAAAAATATGTTTAAATGGTGATTCGATCGGAAACTTTGTGACTTACCTAATATTATTTTCTCCACTTTTTGGCTAAATCAAGGTAACAAAAAATAAATAAAAATTAAATATAATCTAGATCTGTTGTGGCCTATATAGTTTTATTTGTTTCAGTCGCTTGTATAGTTTCATAGAAAAATTACACTTTATTTTTAGCACAATAAGACAATATTTTATAAATATTAAACTGAGCACTTGTTTTAACAACTACTCATACTACTCATACTAGTTAACTACATATAACTCGAAATGACAAGTGATGTAAATTATTATTATGTGTTTTTGCACAAAATACTCGTATGTTTTCATCTCTGATTTAAAAAATTGGGAAAGCCTGTTCGTATTATATGTTTAATATAGTATAGTTTTTATGTAAAAAAAATAGAGGATTAGAACAATCTTACTGCCTTATTTCTTAACCTATATTTATAAAGAACAGAGCAAATTCAAAGAAAGATAATTAATAAATAATATTTTAATTATTTTCACCTTCTGCTAAACACTATTGGCATTTGAATGATCGTCATCGTAACAAAACGTTTTAATTGAATACTTCATTGGGTAAATCTTGTCGAGGTGAAGCCTATCTGTTCTTCAAGCATTGTCAACATCTACTATAAATACATTACGGAACACGCTTTATTACTTCGCCGTTTCCATCCAATCCTGTTAAGTGTCTGTTCGTGAACAGTTTTTCTTGCGACCGTTCAGTTTAAGATGGCCATTTTTTAAAATAGTATTAGGGTTCGATAATGGCTTTTACACAGGGCGTTAAGGGGGAATGTCTGTATTATGTCGGGGGATTTAGCGGACTCAAGCGATATGCTAAACTTCTGGTGTTATGCGCTGACATGGCGCCTGGCCAGGCCTTTTGCAAAGCCATAATTTAACTACAACGTTATAAGATTTCCTTTTTAATATAAATTTCTATATTAGATAGAAGTAAAATTATTTTACTTAGTAACTATTTTTTATAAAATTTACATATATTTTATGTCAGCGTTGCATATATGAGACCCAAAGCGATGATCATAGGTTCAAAGCCTACCTAAAGAATCTTGAAGTATAGATTTCCACTAGTCAACTTCGACAAAGTGTGCGAATGCCTTACTCAAAGCTTAAGAAAAATCAAGATAATACGTCATTACATTTCTACTTATTCCTATTCACATTATATTTATAATTTTGGTCAGAAGCTTAATTGTTTCAGTTCTGTGGAATTAGCGTAGATCACAAATAAAAATATTATGGGTGACGATTACCCCCAGAGATAAATATAAAATGGGCTTGATTTATGTAATTGGATCCAGGGTAATTTAAATCCGCGACGTACATTACGTTAATCCCTTCGTCTAATCTCATACGATCAGCGGACCTGTATAATTAGGGGTGACAACAATGCGCCGCTACAAATACAATACGTCTGCACAAATCGCTTGTCAATTTAAATTGACCCCACAATAGAAGATGGCTGCCAGCTCGTATTTTATGCGTAATACTATTTGGGGATTGGAAGTTATTGTTCTAACGGACACAGATTTTCCTTATTAATTTAACCTAACTGAAGAAAAAAACCTTTTTGTTTGGATCTTTGATGCATATATATTTACACGTGAAATAAAATAAATAAATAGAGTCCAACAGGTCAAATGCACTGTTATTACGGACAATAAAGAAAATTAACACTAGGTTTTTCACTGTGTGTCTATAAAGTAGTTATTTGAATAATGTTAGAGTTTAAATATATTTCACAATAGGTATTATCGAGATAGAAGTAAGCAAATTCATATATGCAAAATAAGCAATTTAATAAATATATATGTAATTAATCTTTAATTAATAATGCCTATTTCCTTCTTCTTTAAAAATGATTAAAAAGTAGTTCACATACAATAATCTATAATCTTTCTATAATCGTTCTCCAATAAGAATTGAAGATTTAAGGAACGTGTACCCGACGGTCAAGAGTTTATTGCCCCTGAATAGAAACGTACAATTCAGTATGAAAGGGTTCGGTATTAAATAAACTTGTATTACGTATATATAATTCATATCTTAAGTAATGATTCAAACTACAATATAGCCATCAAAATAACCACTCAGAATTTATGGTTGAAGGTAAACAGTCGTAAATATTTTAACGAGCAAGATAAATGTAAGTTATTTCATTTACTCGGCACCACAGTGCTGCATTACCTCAGACATTATTTAGCACATAAGTGTGACGCATTCTGACTACAAAGCGATGGGGAAGTTAAACTACCACACATTCAGTTATTATTTAGGAAAAACGTGTATAGGTAGGTTTTCTTTAATATTTTCAATACATGCTGTTTCGTGTTGTTTCCATCTCAATTTACACATTTGCTTGTGGCATCCTTTCAGGCATGGCAAATTGAACGGAAAAAAATATTTATTATATAACATAACATGCATACATTATGTATATAACTAGTAAACCTCAATTTCTGACTGTTCTACGTGATATATAAGTAAAGTATCTGTTCTGTTTCATTCGAATATTATATTTCAATCTTCCTTAGACAGTAGAAGTGTTGATATTCTACATTATATTATGATGTCAGTGAACTATTCATAGTAAGAAATAAAAATAAATATTTTAAAGTGGAATATTATGAAGGAAATTAAAGTCTTCTATAAGAGATATTGTCTCTTTATTAGGTAATAAGTGTGTCGTCGTGCGGTTATAACTATTTAAGAGGCATTTAAATCATATTCTAAGAAAAGCTACGATATGGAACGTCGTCGCTACAGATGGCCAGTGCGTGATGAGTAGTATTCTGCGTATTTTATATATGTTATATGTTTTTGATAAATTTAGCTAACTAGTTCTTATTTACTATTTTGTAGTAATAATAGCATTGTTCTCAGATTTATTAAATATTTTTCTTAATTCTACACATAGTCGTTGCACCCATAGACACTTTTCTAATACAAACTGGAGCAAGGAATATATATAAAGAATAAATTGGTTAAATATCCTCAGCTTACATTTGGGATTCCACTGAAAGCTTTCGATAATAACGCAATATAATATGTGTACGATTACAAACCGTCATTCGTATTATATTTTTAAATAAGTAGCTATCATGTAATTGAAAATTAAAGATTATCCAAAAATTTGTGATTTTACGATTGAAGTCAGCCACTCTTGTATTGTTATTTAAAGTGTCTGATAGTAAAAATAATAACTTTACGATAAATAATGTTTGTAAAAAGAGGACAGCTGAGAAGAATTGAATTAGTTGTGAAAGGACGATGTCTTTGAGACGCGAGTCTAAATCCAACTGACAACTTTTAACTGAAATTTTAATCAGGTATTTAAGTTTAATTATTTTTTTTATAATATTGAAATAGAATCTATTTATTAACAAAAACTACATTTTAATTGATTTGACTTTATTATATTCTTTATAATATTTTTCTACAAATTATTCGCCCTAATCTATAACCTTTAAAGATCAGTCTTAATGCAATAGTTTATTCTTGTTAATCCTAGGCAACATATCAACATATGTTGTAAGCCAAGCCTCAATATCATCCTCTTCAATTGTACACACATAATTAAAAAAACTTGTAATCCAATACAAACATACGAAAGAAAAAGTATGCAAAACTTATTTAGTAATTCAGTGTAGGAAACGATGAGGTCGTGTGTCTATCAAGTTGATGGATACAAACAGGGACGAAACCAATCAATCAATCCAATGGAGCGTCGCGCGATAATTGAACTCTTCCCTTGTATCCACGTTTCAATAGATAATTACAATCGCAAACCAAAAATTACATGCGGAATAGCTGTTACTAGGTAAGGCGGTCGGTTGCGATGGGCAATCTTCCCCGCTTCGAGAATTAAGTGAACACAAAGAGAGCCTAGTCAGTTACGGGGAGTGGTATTAATAATAGTAGTGAATGCAGCATTTACACGGTCCACCGGGAGCTGAATGTGTGACTATCGCGACGGAGCAAATCGAATCGGTGCGGCTCGCCGGTCCGCACGTGCTGAATTTACCGTTTGATCGGTCATCCTACAATCCCACCAGGTACCGAGACAATCAAAATTGAACATTCGAAACTTGATTTCGTATTTGATTTGTAATCGATGGCTATTAGAAATGTGTTTTCTATTATAATATTTCCAAAGTAGCCATTATTGGGCAAGAGCAAAGGCAAAAGCTTGCGACTCACTCGGGGGAATGGATTATCTAATATATTTGTTTCACTCAAAACACAATGCCTGGAAAATTCTGTGAAAAGTGGAAAACGGAAGTGAATGGAGTGTTTTAATAATAGGTTCCCAGGATTTTTATGCCTTTTTGCTAAGTGTGGGATACAGCATGATGCTAAAAAAATATTACATAGGGTTGATGAGAATTTCATATTTTTAATATTAGCTATTTAAACAAAAAATATAAATTTTAAGTGTAACTAAATTTAAAAAAATGGTGGAATGCGAGTCGGACTCGATCCTGAATGTTCCATATGATTTTCATAATTGAGCAATAATTATATATATTAAATTGACAAGCTTAGATCTGCTAACGTATTTACTCACTTTGTAAAACCATAAATATAAATTTGTAATATTTTTTTATAAAATACCTATAAAGTAGGTTTAGTGTAGGTCTACGAGAATCGAGAAGTACACTATATGCAGCAAAAATTATACATATTACTCTTTTGTTTCATTTGCATCGTGCTTGTCATATATATTTTCATATCATTATCTTAGAAATTTACTTTTTTCGGTGCTCCAAAGGAGAATAAACCTGAATATTTGATATTAATATCTTAGTACCTGCGACCTCGTAATAAATGGTCTTGGCAGACAATATACGATTCCATTTTTCTAAGGTTTAGAAAAAAAAAAAAAAATGCTACTAATAATTTAATTCTTCTAATTTTGTAGAATATGAATAAAAAGCTTTTTATTTAATTAATTGAAGTAAGAAATAACCGGGACGTTACCTGTAATGACAGGTATTATCATGGTACTAGAAAGACGAGCCTCGCTGTCGCATGCAAATCGGTGCACTTTGTCGAATGCCATCTATAATTGCCTCCATTATTGTAACGATTTGTTTATTTGCATGCTGTAATTATTGTACTATTATGTGGGTTTATTTTATAGGTAGTCTAATATGAAAATTGAGTATATTTTACAATACGAGAAAATTAGTTACTGAAGTTTGTATATTGTTAGTGTAAAGATATGTATATTCTTTAAGGAAATTCTTACAACTCATGAATTTTAAGATTTATTTAATATACTACTATACAGTATACTAACCGTAGACTGTATTTAAGTTAGAACAAAGTTAAATAGAATGAAAGAGTAACAGAACAATATTATGATATTATAATAGATTTTATAAAACTTTGTTCAATATCTTGTAGTTCACTCGTGTTGTTTGGAGTAAAAGTGGAAAGTTGACGAGGAAACGAGAAGTTTCATTGATAGTCAATTTTCGAAGTTCACAAGAACGCGCGGCGCGTCGCTTGCGCCTTTGCATTCTAGAGTTGGACAACAGGGATGCAGAGTAACGTACAGCTATTGAACGATCCTGTTGCCGTGTACTGGTTGGTGAATGGATTGCTTACATTGTGTGAAATTAAATAACGTACATACATATTCAACACAAAAAAATATATATTTACTGCAGTAAAATATGAATTTGCTTATTTAGTATTATAAGCAAATTCATTTAATACATATACTAAAATCTGTTGTTGTCTGTACATATAAGATATACGAGAAATTCTATTATGAGGGGCAATTATCAATGTAACCTAAAATAATATTATTTTTTTAATTTTGTCTGTGCGTTTTTGACCGTTAACCTCGAAAAAGACCTAAGCGATTAAAATGCAGTTTTATCGTTATATAGGTAATTACCTATAGTAGATATTAGTAGGCAAAGCGCGGCGTTGAGTTTCCGCCACTCAACACGCAATGCCTCAAATTCGGCGGAAAGTGGGGAACGGAAGTGGAACGGAGTGTCTTAACACTAGGTCCCCGGGTTCAAAAAAAATCGTTATATTTTTGCAAATTTTCATTCACATTTAATGTTTATTTTAATTAATTGGAAAAATTATTTGAACATACAAGCCATTTAGATTAGTAAGTAAATAATTGAGTAGTCTAAATGGGCAATTCTTTTTTAAATGGTATAAGAAATTATATACATATATATATATATATATATATATATATATATATATATATATATATATATATATATATATATATATATATATATATATATATATATATATATATATATATATATATATATATATATATATATATACATATAACTTTAGTTATTATAAGTTTATTTAATATTTTTGTTAATTCAAAAAAAGTTTTTAAATAAAGTGATAAGAAATAAAGATTTTATAAATTCCATTTTATGAAAATATCTATGACTCTTGAATTCCTTAAATACAGAAAAAAAAATTAGTGCACTGAATAATGTTTTATTTCTTTATGCATAGAAAAAGATGAATAGAGTTCAAAGAATACAGTCTGTCAGAATAGGTACAGTAGGTTGAACACGACGGCGTCATGAGCACTATTATGCTAGTAAAATGTTATCTAGCTAAAGAACTACCTTTTTATTTAAATCGAATATACTTTAGGTTTATTATATGATACTACTTCAGTTTATAAAATAATATATTTAGTCATATTTATGAGTATTAACAAATATATCATTATGTGGTTATTATCTAATTCCAAAAAAAGAAATACTACACCACAATTCAAATCTAATTTGCATTGAATACTATAGTGCAGCAGCATCGTTAAGAGTTTTAAAGCCATCCTTATATCTCATAGTGGAATAGGCTTCTCTACTAATGAGAGTGTTTGAAACCTATCCAACAACATCGCTACATACATACATTCAGGTCTACCGTAATAGTCGTATCAGTAAGACAATGGTACAGAAATACACTGTACAATAGCCAGCTTCACAATATCTGCATTTGAACATTTTCATTACAAATTAAAATAGATTTTAAGTTATTTAAGACAATATTTTTGTTAATGGATATAAGCATACTAATAATACAACATATTTAGCTTTACAAAAGTTTACATGCAAAAATTTCAGTATTTTGGATTTTGACGGTAAAGTGCTGAACCTTAAAGATTATTCAAGACTACTTTAAAAAGGTATTTTTTCTTATAAATATGTAAAAAAAACTATTTTAATATATTTGTAAAAATAACGCGGAGGCCTGTCGTGACGCAGCGACAAAAGCGTGTGACTGTCACCGACAGGTTATGGGCTCGATCCTCACTCAAGGAAACGAAATATTTGATATTTTCAATTTAAATATTTAATGCCTCAAATTCGGCGGTAAAGTGGGGAATGGAAGTGGAACGTGAGTATCGTAACAATAGGTTCTCAAGGTCGCCTTTACCTACCCTGCCGTATGCGGGATACAGCGTGAAGCTAACTAAGTATGTATTATATTACTCTATTAATCCGTGGTAATAAAAACATACTTGTGGTATTTAAGCGAGGAGTTATAAGTTTCACGAATTATTTGGATGAAACCCTCTGCATTTGTATATCCTTAAGTTTCAACACTTGTAAGGTTTATTGAGGATGTATAGGTCATAGAGGGCAGATGGTAGACGCGTGCGCTTCCGTTTCCGACTACCAATGACTTCCTTGAACAAAGGACAGGTGGCTTTGTTAATCATTTTAAATATGTATGATCAATTAACTTTACACGTATTTTTCTTTTGTTTTCTATAAAAGGCACGAAATATGTATGTTTTATGCAGTTACTTATTTATATGCGACGAAAATGAATACGCTTCATCTAATTCAATATTCTTGAATACAAACAATTAAAACAGAACATAATGCATTAAAAGATGCATTTCCAATTTGGGAGACATTTTGAGAAGTGATACTATACATTTCAAATTACTAAGCCAAGTTAATCTATATAATTATCATAAGAAGAAGTAAAAAGTTTAAGTAACTAAAATTATAAATATGGTATCTAAAATCAAAAATAAAAATAAACATTCACTTCTTTAACAATGATAAACAATAGAGACTTTAGAATTCCTTCATTATAAAGAGACATACAAAAAGAGCAAATTTTTCAGCGGCCGCCATTGCATCGGTAAAGCGAGTCCGTATGTTGTTGCAATTTCAAAAATTCCCATTATCGTGGAGCGTGAACAGCGGAGATGGAGAAATAAGAAACGGCGGACAATAGTAAGTGTGTGGCTGATAGGGTTACTACTCAGTAAAAATTTGTGAAATATTTAAATATAATCATTTATATATCCTTTAATAATAATCATTGTAAATCTATTTATCATGGGTGCAGTTAAAATGTGATAATTAGAAAGCAATTGACAAAAAAATATTAAATTTCCAAAAAATAACAAAAATAGTAAAAACTACAACAATCATATAGAGTTTTAATTCACTTATCTCCAAATCAAGTATAATTATTGAAATATAATTTGTGATGTTGCAACCCTAATTTCAAATATGGCGTCGCCGAGGAAACGCTTCTGTTGACTCCTTCGGCAAATACACAACTAATAATGACTACCTATACCTTCATATTATTTTCGGATGATAAAGAAAAAAAAACATAACATTTTATTTGTTGTTAAGAATGTAGGTACAATTTTGAGTTAATTTATAACTGGATTTTTATTAGTATCATTATATTAATGTCTTTGCTTTGAAATCCTACTCAAGTAATGGAAGGTATACATTTATAGTATATGACTGTGGAATTTCCTTTTGGTTGTGTTAGATTCCGTCACCAAAATCAAATTATAAATCAAATGGAAGGATATTAATACATAGTTTATTTAAAAATAAACATAATTATTTATTTTTGAGATGTCTTGTTTACTAAGCTAAGTGAAAGTAAATCTAATTCATAGAATATTTTCATATTCACTTACTGATAAGCGAATATACAAATAATATGAAATCTATCTGACGAAGAAACAAGATAAAATATTTATTTATATTAGAAAATATAAATCGTTATTATAGATGAGCCGATAAGGCAATTAATGCGAGACACCTAATTAATGCCTCGAGGACGATATAATAGGCAGCGATGGGCAGTCGAGCACGTAATGGGCGCGTGGCGTATCCGAGGAATACGTTGCGCTTCAATGCACCGGGTTCTTAGTGTGATAACGCAGAAAGAATATCTAGGGAGTTATAAAAAGATATAATATTCAAAATGTAATTTTTATTGCATAATATTGATTAGAACATCGAAATAGGATAGAAATAGGGATAAATCGTTTTATCTTAACCAAAACCTAAAGGTTCACATGTATTTTTTCAAACCATCAAACCATAACTAAATTAATCGCCAATTTTCCTTCTACAGTGAGATGAGAGATCCAAATTGTATTACCACTAAATGTAATTATCTGTTCAGAACAATCTAAAAGCCACTCGTGTAATCTGTATATGTGTTTGGATTGGGTAAAAGTGGTTTTCTTTTAACAAACTCGTACCGACTCGCAAACAACCTCGACTGAACGAAGAATGCCAATCGATTTAGTTTTCTATACTTTAATAATATTCCGGGTGATATTTTACACACCTTAGAACTATAGTAAATCACTTAGTTCAACACAATACTACATACACGATTTATTGTATACAGCTTGCTGAGATAAAGCGTAGACAATGGGCTATCAGATCGCGGGCTGGCAACACGTGTATGCTTTTAGACTTCGACACGCAATTACATTGTCGATGTCGATCCTATCATTCGTCACTTACTAGCTTTTTATGGTTAACGGTAAAAAAATACGCTGTGAGAAACATAAATAATACAGATTAATTATAGCAATTTAGGTTTTAGAATATGGCAAGTCTATGTGAATCAAAGCAACGGCAAGGCGTAGTCTATAATTGTCTATGAATAGTGGTAATTTACGAAACTACACGCTTCCCTTATCAATTAGATTTCAATATGCATGTTCCATGTGTATTACAAAGTGAATCATTTAAATCAAAGAAACTTAAAGCTGTAGTTGGTCGCTTCGTGTTACTAATTACATCATTTACGGTTACAAAAAGCTTAACAGGCGGTTATGAAGTATTCATTTGCAGGAGGGTGCGAGTTAATTGTACGAAAAAATTCATAGATGCTATAAAACTTGCATTGTGACATAAAAGGTGAAGTTGAAATAATAAAAAAGTAGGGTGTAAAGTCACCCTCTCGGCATGAGATATCGACGATGTCATTAAAAGACACGCGCATCTACGTTGCTCGCGTTTCCTTCATTTTTCACGCATCACTAGTTACGTTTCATATGAAAGGTGCATAATATCTCATGTAGGTACAGTAAATATATATTTATATATGTATGCACCAGAACTACTGATCAAACACCGTAAAGTTAAGCTTTGATAAAATGCTTGCTCTGTATGCAACTACAGATGGTACGTGTATGCTAACTTTTTTAATGTTATGCTTGATAAAATTGTGCAAGCCTTTTGAAGTAAAACAATCGCTTTACTATAAAATATTATGATATTATTATATTATATTATATTGTGTTCAAATTATACTACCTGTATTGTCAGGCAAAGACAAGAAGAGAGCTGGAAATTTTGTGTTGTCATATAAAAATAATAGTCGGTTCTATATCAGCCTTCCCTTGTGACAGATATCGGAGCCGCATCATGTGTTACTATACCGATAGACATCAGTTCCCGTCACAATATAAAGTACGAGTGATTTTTACAAACAAATGTTTTGGTTTGCATATTTTGATAATAATAAAAATTATACTGTATTGTATTCACTTCTTAATTATTTTTATTCATTGATTTTTAAAACACGCTTTTATTAGTTCAATATGTACATAATTAATGTAAATAAATCCTACTTTACTGCTTTGGATTGCCGTACGATATATTTTTAATTTTTGGAAGAGGTTCAGGTCGTATATTTTAACTATACTAAATTTAAAAACGTATAAAAATTATGAACATAGTAGGATTAGAACCCGCGCCGTCCAAGCGCTTTGTGACCAACTAAGCCATTCGTTCTTAGTTGGTCAGAGCGCTTGGACCGTTTCCAAGAGGCGCGGTTCAAATCCTGCTAGGTTCAAAATTTTTATACGTTTTTAAATTTAGTATTTATCTTTCTTAGGTATAATATAACACTTTAAAAATAGTAAAAATAATATAATTATGTTTTCAAAACGAACAAGATATTGAGAAAATGTTCCACTATTTAGTGTTTATTTTTAATTTTCGTTATGGTTAATCAGATTTACAAAATTTAACGTGTTTGTGATTTAATTTGTAGCATTACCGAGTATAAACTATTAATGACTTATAAAAACATAAATTGTATGTTTTTATAAGTCATTAGTAGTGTATATTTGATATATTCATGTCATTACGTATAGGTTGCCTTTAAAGCTGTTTAATTTTAAACCCCCTTTGAATACTTCACTAGTATAATAATAATTTTCACATGATTACGTCGCAGATGTGCATGTAACATTAACCCCGGTGCCTCTTGATAAGGTTTCAGCGAGTGATAAAGTCAGGCGGTCTTATGTTGGATTGGCACGCGACCGCACGGCCACGCCTAATAACCTCATGATGTCAGATATATGTACTGAGGTTATGGCTCTTCCATAAAGCTCATGAATTAATATACGAATACAATTGTATGTCCCATATCAAATATTTTAAGTGATATATAATAATTCTAGTGAAAGAATTCCAACTCAAATAATATTATTTTGTCATTCAGCTTTTTTTTTTCAGTTTCAAGCTGTATCCCGTACATGGCAGTGTAGGTAGCGGGAATTTAGGAACTTACTGTTAAGACACTCCGTTTTCTACCAAATTTGACGCATTGCATTTTGATTTACGGTACTTAGGTACAGAGCTAAAAAATAAAGTAATAACGTAATATTCTATAATGGTTGACTAGCGCCGAAGGAGATATATTGCTTATTATTATCAGGCACTTAGTTATTATTTGAGTTTGTACTACCGTTAATCATTACATGTACATAGCATAGTTTCAATGGGGCCTCGTCTGAAACTGGCAGTTGAACATAAAGGAATGGAGAGCGCACCTCGAAATAGGCACTCTAAAGGCTTGTAATTTTAGATATCGAGCCTCCCTTCCCAAATCCCCCGACTCATCCCGACTTGACTATGGATTAGAATGAAAATACAATGCTTTATTATCTTCCCTTTGACCGTATGTCTTACCTTTATCGAGCCACTACTGTTCTTTTTATCAGCTGAAACACGATTACTTCCATAAAACTCAATGATCGGAGACCTTATTGATTTTTATATTGAAACATTCATTGTTTTTATTTCGAAGTATATTGAAATATTTGTTTATTTTTTTGTGTTATTTATAAAATGAGAGTAACGAGGCAATTACATGTACATATCTTTATTCATTGTGTTCTACGTACCGTAGGTAGGTACTTCACGTTTATGCTGCTCGCTGAGTACTAGAACTCCAAATGGCATACAGTTTGATCAGACCGAAACAGCCGGTATAATGCGAGTATAAATATTTCCTGGGATTTATTCATTCTGGTTATTCATAAACCTTGCTTTAAAACCATATGCACTACGATGGATAGTTGTTAAATAAGTAATTACACCGAGTGCTTACTAAATTAAGCAAGTATTGTTATTAACATCAAATATTTTAAAAAAAGTTAGAACAATGTTAACTGCTTTTCTACGTATTATAAAATCTCCTTTATTTAAATGAACTATAGTAATAACATTCTAAACTGTAAACTTTAAAAAATTAACATTAAATAAAAGTTGTTATTCTATTTAAAGAGAAAGGAAGCTAATCTAACTTTTTATGTTCTACTGTTCGTGTTTTTATACACATCGTTGTCCACATTTTATTTACGTTCGTTGTTAGAAATCATTTGCATTTTATATCTTTATAAGGTGAAATCAACACGAATTTTCGTTAGAGGCACGTTTCAGCGACAGTAGATTGCTCTATAAGCGACATTTATCTGCGTTGGCACAAGGGTGTCCCTTTGTAAAACGTTTGCGGATGAAAGATTTTCCTCCTTTTATTATTTCACACGTAATTTATGGCGCTTCTTAGGTTCCACGTTCCCTCTTGTAAGGAGTATTTACGCGTATAAACGAATTCTTATTTTTAACATTCTTTTTGACTGACATTTATTGCGCACATTTTAAGACTTTTTCATTTTAAAACGTGGGTTATTTGGTTAACCTCTGCGTTGTTACTTTGAATGAGCGAGTCTATGTTTTTATTCATTTCATGTATAACGTTATTTCACTGATTTAATAGCAGCGAAAATGCGAAGATCAAAGAGCTCTATGCATTATATTAAAGTTTCATTCGACGCCGCGCGCGGGCGCGTAGCCCGGCAATTTCCTTTTCAATTACGCCTACTTGAAATAAAAAAAATACAATTTTTATTTGTGCCTTGGTAATTAAAAAGGGATTCTGTAATGAAAAGGTATACCGCCAGTTCCGGGCGCTCCTCTCAATTTCGCTTCCGTTTGTTTGTTCCACGAGAGCCACGCCTTCGGGGACTAAAGTAAAGGGTTGCCGACATCAACTCCGTTATACGCCATGTATGTCAACAAAATTAAGCCGTTGATGAAAATTCAGTTTTCGCTTTTTGCATTTATATTACTTTTACTAAATTAGTGATCATACAAAAAGTTAGCCTGCGTCAAAGGATGTTGAAATTGCTAATTTTCGTATATATTTTGTAATCATTAAATAAAAATCATAATTTACTTCAAAGCGTTAAATTTTTATCTTTATTTATTCAACATAAACATATACATATATAAAATGGATTTAACTTAGCAAACAATCTTTAATGTACACAACGACTGAAGTGGTAAATGCGATCGACAAAGTGACGTCACGGATGTGCGACCGATTGCCGCCCGACTCGATGCTTCCTGCGTTCCGGGAAACTTAGTCTTTCCTCTTTGACTATATCTGCATAGATAATGAGTGCTACAGATAAACTATTATAACCTTGTTTAAAACAATAAGTTATGATAAGATTTTAAATATACGATTTCTTGAACGCGGCGTTGAGACCCGTCACTCAACATTCAATGCCTCAAATTCGGCGGAAAGTGGGAAACGGAAGTGTTACGTTCCCAAGTTCCCTCTGCCTACACTGCCATGTACGGGATACAGTGTGAAGCTAAATTTCTTGAAAATGTATTTATTACATATATTTACTCGTATATCTTCATAGTCGACAAGTGTAAGTAATAATTTCAATTATTTTGTCATTTATAACAAAGTTAAACTATCTTAGGTTACACAAAGTGACAAATTGATTTAAGCGTACTGCGCAGTGATATTGAACTAGTTTGTATATCATATTTTCTTGTGTTAAAACACTAAAACGCTTTGATTTTATCAAACAACCCTCACGGGGCGTAAATTACTTTAAAGGTTCAGGATTATATAGTCTGTGAAATGTTTGTTTAAAAGGAGGCGCATTTTTAATCATTGTATATTTACAAGGGGCGTCCACTTAGGCCTTTTTATTTTCATTTATTTAAAACATGTGGTGTATATGTCGGTACACATATGAGGTATGGATGCGTTATATGTATGTGACTTTATACCATAAAGAGGTAGAGATATGCGTTTAGTACTAACAGGTGTTAAAATTATAAGTATACATTTGATCATTTCAATAATGGATCTAAATATTGTAGTAAAAACGACTCATTTATATTGTAAGTTTTGTTCAGATATTATTTCATCGCAAATCTTTGGCCAATGAAATAGTATGTTTACTTTGAAATGTTCGTTCTCGACATATATCTCGTCACCCTTGGAATATAGTTAATAATCCAATTAGAAGTAAATTTATATAAAAATTAATATTTTATTAATCCAGTTACAGTACCTATATAATGTACGAAAATTTGTCGCATCAGTTGCATCATATTAACCCTTATTTTAAAATATTGCACCGTATTACTTAGGAGATCTTGAATTTTATGAAGAGATAATGTTGAACGCCAGCGACCCTCTTGAAATATTCTAAGAAATTTGCGATTCAAATGCGTAAAGCCGTTTAAAACGCCTAACAAATTAAAGGCGGACTCGTTAAAGCAATTACTGATTACATTATGAAATAATTCTTTTGTTATTCAATATATCAAATATGATAAGCTGCACATTACTTCATTAGTGTATCTAAAAGTCACTGAAAAATGTAAAGCAGTCTTTTTTAAATACAATTAGGATAATTTTGACGTCACATCTGTAAAATAAATAAAGCAATTCAGTATCATTTTTACATAATACAGTCACATTTTAATAACATAAAAAATACTAATTAATGATGGTAAAAAGCTTTGAGGTTATAAATATATACACGAACTCACAGGATTATAACAAGTGTAGATGTAACGTGTCGCAACAAATAGAGACTAGTTCTGTACTACCCTTTCAGTTGAGTACAACTAGTTTGTTTTAATATCTAACCGGGGCCGCACTCTGACTATTCTAATATACAACGAAATCCTTCACAATTTCATCACGTGGACACACCAATTCTAAATCTAAAAGCTTCATAATTTGAAGTGCTTTAGTTACGATAAAAACAAACTGAGTCATCAATACAAATGATTTCAAATTGGAGGTATATTATAATTCTATTGTGTTTCTTGTTTAAACTTGCAAAAAACACAAAAAGAATTAAACAAACAAAAGATTTAATCTATAAGAGTTTTTTATCTGTACTGTGTTTAAGTAGAAGTCACGAGAGACGACGTCTTATCGGAGCGGCCGGTACCTATTTGCCGAGCCGCGCCCTGTGCCCGCACCACCGCGCCACACCGCCGCCGTAACTTCCCTTGTTTGCAAACTCGGATTGCATGCTCTCGTTCTACTTTCCTCGGGACGTCCGCAATTTAGTTTTATGACTTAAAACGTCGTCACTGACCTAAACGCTGTATATGATTTTATCTTCCGATTATCAACATATAATAAGAATTTGTATAGTACCTAAGTCACGATAAAACTAAATTTCTAATATATTACCTTAGGAATTAACAGGCGGAACCATGTCAGTACCGCACTAAGGGGGGTCTGACATTACAATGGCATTCGAAAGCCTTATGCGTTGATGCATGAATGGAAAATACGACTTTGACCAATTGATTTTTATGCCGCCTTAGGACAGGTTAGAAAAAATGTCGATGTCACCAGTGCTATTATACGAACTTTGATATTTAGCAACAGCTGACAAACTTTCCGCAGGTGGTCCTATCTGTGGTCTCATGTTATTAAAATCGGAAACAAATCAAGTGAATCCGTTTCGTACCTGCAGTAAAAAAATATACTGGTACGCTGTCAACTGAAACAAAGTAAATTTTAGATTTTTGAGCTAACACTGTTGTTTGTACAGTAATCAATTTCGAAGATTTGTTTAACACTGAAAGGCCTACAGCAAACATTGTGAACATAAACAAACGCACGTGTAGACATATGGTGGTAACAAGTGCAATGCAGCGGACATATCGGTTGCGGCGGGAGAGGGAGGAGAGGGGAGAATGACTCTTGACGAGCCTTTGTTTAGAACATAAAATTATACGACATCGATAAATTCTTTGTTTACTGATTAATGTATACGTTTGTTTGTTATATACTATCAGGATTCAAAATCTAAATAAGTGCGAGCTAGTTAAAGAATATTTTTATTATTATACTCTATCGTATTAACGATCAAAACAAAACTGTCCAAGATATTCTATAAAAGAATATGTTCAAACATAAGAAACCTAAATACACTAGCGTTATCAAAGCACTCGACTTCATAAAAGGTTGTGATGTAAAATGTCAACCCTGAAGACAATTTGTATTATCTGGCTTACCTGGAGATAGCATCCAACAATAGCCGTCGGCAGATGTCCCCGCGCAAAACAAACTCTCGAACAAAACTAAAGCATTGTTAGGATAAAAAACGAGGGATTAATTATACTGTATTCGAGTAGGTACAAAGTTGGTTGTAGATATAATAATAAATTGTCATCAATGACGTGAATCGCGGTATAAAATGCTAATGTCTGGTATTATGTTTACAACAATGACGTATTGTGCAAAGAATTCAGGGACTGCAGCGTGTTCCTACTCAACAAAACTTTGAGGCGGCGGTGTTTTTTTTGTTCAGAAATTTTACGTGTACTAAAATTGGTATCGTGAATTTTACACGCTTTGTATAACGTTTTTGTAAAAGCTAAAACAGAAATTATATCATATATGCATCTATGTATATATATTTATAAAACGATTAGGTGTAAGCCTAATTGGAACAGATGAAATATGTTTAAAAACTAGTAACTAGTCACTAATAGGTGCTTGAATATAGAAATATATGTTCTTCGGTGGTGATTGTGGACGCTAATATACGTATGTCGCCGAAATCGAACCGAACTACTTCTTAATCATGCCGGAAACGGATTTTAACAGAGTTTTTACTGCTATTTAGAGAATTTAGTACAAAGTGTAATGCCGTGACCGGTCTTATAACTATACCGGGTACCTACTTACATTTCGAACTATATATACCGGGTACCTCCTCATATTTTAAAAAATTAAAAGTTATATATTTTAAAAAGGCAATCTATCACGTGCTGGTACAGTTTTATTTATTTATTTGAATTAACGGCTAAGATTATAGAAAAAAATAAGGCTAATTTAATAATTACTCTAGCTACGTATCCGATAGGTTTGATATTTGTAACAGATAGGAACAGGTTTGATATGTATATCTACATAATATATCTATTTAAAATATATAAACGCACCGAAATAGCAAATACAACTGCTATATTTTAAAAACAGTGGTTGATCATCGTTTACCTGTTCAACCTTTTATTTCTTCCATTTTTAAACCGTTCGCCATCCTGACCAGTCAATTCAAGAATAATAAATATTGCAATACGTAAAAAAAAGTGTGCAATGTTTAATGAAACCCAGATGTTTTTTTATACTTAATATTAATAAACGGAAGGGCCCTTCTGATTGAAGGTGGTAATCTCGGGAACTACTAGTTTAATTTAATTTACCTTTGTATACAAAATCTTACTCATTTACAACATATGTATATAAAAATAATAATATCTATTAAAATTATAATATATAAACAAACGTACTATAGTATAGAAGTTATAGTATAGAAGTTTAGCCAGTATATAAGTCAATTTCAGCCGGTTTTAGAATGTAAATACAAAAAGTTGGCTTTTAACTTGATATACTGCTATGAGATTTTATGTAGGATCCGACTGCAATATTTCTTTGTATAGCGGATCTGTTTTTGTAAACAAAAAAAGTTGTTGATGAAAGTTTTGTACGTTCAGGCGTAAGTTGTTTTGGCTCGTGGAGGAGTGTTTGTGCTGGGTTTTGATTCGTGCAGTTTCATTACAGGTTACCGAGAGTTATGTCTGCTTTATTATTTTGATATGAGCCCCGCACAGATGCTTGCGGACGAAATCTATTATTGTAGGATGAATTTATTATTAAAATTATATTGAAGTTTGCTTTATAGTCTATTTTATTATTAAAATAACAAGTAGTATAAGTAAATAAATTTATCAGTGATTCGTAAATATAATACATAAAAGTAAATACATTTACTGCATATATTTTTTTTTCATATTCAAAGTTTCATAATCTTTTTATATAGAAATTGTTAAAAGAAAATACTTATAACTTTTACTTCAAAAATAAAATCTAAACAAAAAATATATTAAAGGGCAAAATCGAGTAAGATGATCATTTTTATTTACTTAATTAATATATATTATTTACGATTTGTTCGGCTTCTTTAGATAAAGATTTGGTGAGATCAAATATCGATACACTCAATATTGTCTCAAATTACTATTGTTAGGAGAATAATACAAGAATTGCTCTAAGGGTTTTCGCCCCGTACCGTCATATGGCCATAGGTACCGATAACGAATGCACAAGGCTTTCAATCTTTACTAGATGCGAATAAGGATCAAAATAGAAATATGATTGTACTATCTATATTGTTTATTTTGTGTTATTACTTCAACAAAGGCAAACTGTTGGCTGTTATTTTATTTTTGTTAGCTATATTTTATAAGACGTCCTTCTTGCAACATATTCATAGTAAATATAACTGAAATATATATTAGGAAATATGTTTATATAATATCTAGTCTATATATTATAGACGTACTTAATATGTGACTGTTGAAATAATATGAAATTTCTATTCAGATTAAAAATGTTTACGTATGTACGTTGATTAACTTTTAGGTCTTAGATACTCATATTAGATATCTATGAAATAACGAAACCGAGAATAATTTATATTGTTATGAAATCCAGATAGTTAAAGGAAATTTAAACAAAGATTTAATTCAATCGTTAGAGGCTTTTTTTACGAGAAAAACACTTCTGTATATAAAAAGTCATGTTGTACCTATTGATAGTAGATCGTAGTTACGCCGCAACTAGTCGATATAGCATCGGAAATTCTCAGAAGCAAGTGTATATTGAAATATTTTGTATTTTATAAACCTACAGTAGCTAACAACTTATGATTTTATAGCAATTAAAAATAATTTAAGGTTGTTTTATCTTCGGACATGTTAATGCTAAAAATATTTTATTAACAATTAAATAAAATATTTTGAGCATTAGGCTTCAATTATTTTTTTATATATATTTCGCTCGTAGGTCATATAATTAAAAGGTCCATGTGTGCTTTACGTACTCTGCAATATTACAGAAATTGTTTAATGAGATAAATGAATTAATGAAATATTAAAGAAGTGTGACATTTTCCTCACAATAAAAAATATATTTTTTTAAATTTGTGATCCAGATTCAATTTGCTATTAATCAAAGCTCCAAAGCTCCACAATTATAATGGTGGAGTTCGGACACACCGTCAAACGGGCCCAGCGTGTAGTTGACGAACCGTGCAAAATGATAATTAAGAGAAACCGCTCAGTCATCGTTAATGCGATAGCTGCCATGTAAATTACAGCAGCGGTGTTTATAACAATGCCCGCAGTCGATGGCATTCATTAAAATTTAATATGCTGAAATTTAAAACCTGAGATGCACGTAGTTAGTAAGTATACGTTTTATTATAGTTAGACGTTATAATAAAGGTAGCATTGCATAGAAGTTTACGTATTTGGTAATAAAGTTCCCATCTAATCTCATTGTTCTCTCATTTCAAATTTAATATTAAGATATTCTTAATCAAATTATTAATTGATTAGAACGAGATAGTTTGTTCGTCTGTTTTGTTTAAACGATATTGTCTTATAAATAGTTGAAAAGTCGCATGGCCTCACTGTGCTCTAAGTTGAACTATTAAAACTTAAATTTGTCTTTAATATCTACCTTCTAACATAAATAATCATTTATGTTAGTCATGTTAGCAGGGAAGCGTGTAAAAGCTAACCAGCCTTGGATGTTACTTCGGTGTTTATCAGATTTTCTGTCGAAAATGACCGCTCGTGACTCAGCAGATAAACCATAACCGATTGACAACACTATTATTAAAATAAAACATTACATTAAATTAAAAAGAAGATACGTATGTTCATTTTTAAGTTTATGTAAAACGAGTAAGGTGGCGTAGCTTTGCGGCATCCCGCGAACACATTGTCTCACGTTATTGTCTATATTGTCGTTACAGTGACGCTGAACTTTTTATTTACGCTCAAGTGCACTCTGCTTTTGTCGCGACGAGAGCTGAATTAAGCTTCTCCGTTGATATGGGATCATTCAACCCGAGGATATCGAATTACCCAGCATACTGGGCGCTTTGTTGGATAGTTGCACGTGATATTTCTTTTATTATCGCAGGACTGCGCTTGCGTAACTAAACGCTCTATTCTTTTCACATAGTTCGAACGGTATCGTATATTCATCTAAATATATTATTTATATATCTAGTATTTTTAAATGTCTCATGAGTAGAACGTAGACTAGGGAATCATTGGTGTAATTAAAAAAAACTATATATGATAATAACACATAGTAAATATAGTAAATATAGTAAATAGAGTCATTTTAGTCTCAAATTCAGTGAAAAGTAGGGAACAGAAGTAGAATTGGAAACGGAATATCCTAACACCAGGTTATCAAGTTTCCTCTGCCTATTCACGCTGTTATGTCGGGATATCGCGTGAGGCTGAAAAAAGCTTAGTTGGTCGTAACACATGCCATAATTGGCATAACGTATACCACTGACGTTCTACGACTTGATGCGTGATGCTATTTTATGTCCTTAGATTGCTGTCTCTAGCTAGCAGTGCCCGCCTGTCTCATACGAGTGTGGTGATATTTGATGTTGCGGAATACTGGTTGATGGAGCGCTGTTCGTCTAACAACCTTGTTCAAATGCAAAATACACGACTCAGACGTCAGACAGGGTGGTCCTTTTGTGATGCCATTCTCTTATTATAACTAACGACATTGAACAACTTTAATGGACACGATTATAGGACGCACTTTTGGCTTTTGGAGATAATTTTAACATATAAGGTTGTCGTGATTTCAGTTACTAAATTATCACTAATTAAACACACACATCGCGAGCCAAAGCTTTATTGTTAAATATATTTTTAAAAGTGTACAAGAAATCAAATACAGCATGTAATATGTTACATTCATACCGTAACGTATTGTTGTTTAAAGATTCTAAGCATTATGTTCTAAGTTCTTCTCAAATATTTTAGGCACAAAATATTTAAAAAAAAAAATATTTTGTGAGTGAAACCCCGTCCCATGATTGGCTTGACACCCTTTAACATACAAAAAAAAGTTGTATTTGTTTTTATATTTATATACTAGAATTCAATAATTTTATAGAGATCAATAAAAAGGATTACAATATATCTGTCCTTGGAATTCAACATAATACTGGAAAATAAAATATCATCAATATATATATATATATATATATATATATATATATATATATATATATATATATATATATATATATATATATATATATATATATATATATATATATATATATATATATATATATATATACGAATATATATATATTTTAAGCAAAAACATTTTACTTTAAAGTAAACACCTTATTCTGCGTCAGATTTATTAGGTGGCCGAAGGTGGAAATTCAATTTGCAACTACGCAATTTCCGGTCGGCATTCAATCAATTTCGTTCCAATTTTCAAAATATTGTTAAAACGTCAATAGCTGTTAAAAAACGTATGCTATTCCCGATATTCTAACAATGCTGAAAAAGTTTAAAGGTTTCTTGAGCTAAAAATCATATATTTTTTTATTTAGAAAGTCAGGTAACATAGTTTTTTTTATTCAACCAATTTTTTTTTCAAAGGAGAAGGTTCTAAATTTGTTGCTTATAATTTTTACGTGTGACTGTTTATATATTCATAATTTGTGGACCTTAAAAGTTGTTTTTGTACTTGAAAGTGCGTATGATTTTGACCGTTGACTTTTATATATATCAACACGTAATTCTGCTGAAAGAATGTTCAATGATCGCTCACATAAAATTAACCTATATTAATAATAAAATCGCAGTAAGGACCTTGGATTAAGCCTGGCTTTACTTAAATATTTCTTTAGTTATTAAAGAGAAACATATGCTTTCATTGAGGCTTGGCAGGTTTGTTACAGGATGTTTTTCGTAAAATATTATTGTCCATTACATATTTATCTTGGAATCGAACTGACTATCTGCTGTTCCACCGACAACGAGTGAAATTAACCGATTTTATTCTTTAATTCTCTTTTTAAGTGCAGGTTAAGTTAGATTAGGATAGTTATTTTTAAGTTTGTTAGTTTTTAATAACCACTAAATCTGTAGCTGCGGTGATGTTGCTCTCTTTTACATCTTCTACTGGATGCTTATTTAGTAGTGTATAAAAGTAGGTAGTATAAAAATAAATTATATTTCGTAATTTTTTTGGATAGGCGAAATGTTTCTTCGCGTATTCTACACATTGTTATAATATAAATTGCATTGTATATAATAATACATTTTACAGTAACATATGTTCACAATGAAAATGATTATGATAACTTAATGTTTTTTTAATTTTCTTTTTTTCTTAAATACATTTTTTTAAAATTGATATTTAGGTATCGTTTTAAATTCTGTTCAAATTTTTTTAAATACTTATAACAAATTCTGCGGAAATTTACAAAATGCAAAAAAAAGTAACAAAAGCTGTGTTTTAAAACTTTTTAAATAACATGAGATATAATTAATAAAACACTCGTCGTCAAATAATGCTATTGTAATCGTTTGTGGTCATTTTAATCATACTAATTAATTAAATAATGAAAAATTGATCATACCACCCACTATGCATACATAATGCTCGATAATGTCACGTACATTATAACAGATGCTGAAACAAAACAATTGCGTAAATGTACGCCATTTCGTATATTGGGATCGTCCATCATTCACCAAATGTTTAATTTGATTATTCATATAATAAATAATACCGTGATTTTATATAGCGTTCATTCATTACAACCTATTATATTACCTAAAAGTACACATTATGTTTCATTTATCATGTTCTAATTAGCCTTGTCGCACGATGAAAATTTATACTCGAAGCTTTGTTCAAATGACTTATTATAACATGTAACGAGGTGAAAATCTGGGTGATGGTAGTGGTTACTTTCTAAACCAATTACTTATTAATAAAGTATATCTTGTTAAGTTGATTAAGATTAATTATACGTTTTTTTTCTGATTTAGGATTTACGATCAGAAACTGCTGCTGGATTTATTATTATTTGATAAACATTAGATCGTGCTGCCAAACGTGAATCGGGAATATGATTGTATTATTTATTATGGATATGAAAAGGCTACAAAATGTTGAATTCATTAAATAACTTTTGCGTTGGTTTTGTCTTTTACATCTGAATGTTTTATGATTATAAATTAAAAATGCTATAATTTTATGAATGAAGCTTTCTTCATAACGCATTGTAAGTAACGCATTTAGTGAAGTAGCTAGAAATTTCTAAATAAATATATATTTTAGCTTTACGCTATTGTATTCAGAACATGGCAGGAGAGGTAGAGAGAACTTAGAAACCTGTTGTTAATACACTTAATTTCGTCCACCACTTTCCGGCGAATTTGAGGCATTACGTGATGAGTGGCGGCACTTAACGCAGCGCTTTGCCTTGTTATCGAAGCGAAGAAATGAAAATATTAATTATTTCGTTTTTTCAAGTGGGGATCGTGCCCCCGCATCACGACAAACCTTAAAATAAATACGTGACCTTCCTCCAGTATCGTCGATACTGTGTTTTCGAAGGTCAACCGAGGTCTCCCCCTCCCTCTCTTACCACTCACTTTTCCTTCATAAATCTTTTTTACCATTCTTTCTTCACTCATTCGCTCGACGCGCCCAAACCACCTGAGCACGTTCTTCTTCATTCTCACTGTGACATCCACGCTAGTACCTGCCATTCTGTGTATTTCTTCATTGGACATGCGATCAGATAAACTGACTCCGCATATCCGACGAAGAGATCGCATCTCTACAGCAATCATCTTTTTTACATTCTTCTTTTGTAATACCCACGTTTCGCTGCCGTATAACAGTGTCGATACCAACACTGCATTGTGTACGGCCAAACGCGCATCTATGCTGACGTTTCGCCGTCTCAACAATGCAGCTAAGGCACCGTTAACTCTGTTACCGGCAGCAATACGCCTTTCCACATCCATTTTGTATCTACCGTCTCTGCTAAACATACTTCCCAGATATTTAAAATAAATAATATCAACATATTTTTTAAATACTAACATTTTAGAATGAGCACAGAACCAAGAACCATCGCCTTTATTTACAGTTAGACACTGCCAATTGTCCCAGAACAATATGAAAAAAAAAAATATCGTTATTATTCCACTATTTCATATTTTTATTTTTTATCCTTTAATAATGGAATATTTGGTATTCCTCTTATGGAATTTACAATTGCTTGAAAAGCGTCAATATGTTGTATATTCTTGAATGAGACATATTTTCGTGTGTGAAAGAGAAGCCACCGAATGTAGGAGAAAGTTGTGGATATTGGCTGTACGCCAAGATGCGCACCCCGTCAAAACGCTTTTGAATTTATTAATACTGGCTAAATTAAGGCGATAATTAACATTTTTGTCATCGAAAGGATTACCACATAACCGTTTAACTTTATTAATATAGTTCTAAAAAACATTTTTTACCGGTTTTCGGAAGTAAGAAATGTCATTGAAAATAACTTTATGAAAAACATGACAGCTTATTCCATACGGAAATAGTAAATTGTGACAGATAAATTAGGATCTGACACTTATATATAAAGTTAAATAATAGAAAGTAGCGCTGTAAAACAGAACTTGTTCATTGCTAGAATATTGTAGAAATGAATTTTGAAATTGTATATTATACAATTTCAAAATTCAAATTCGCAAAACGCGGTGTTGAGTTCCACTACTCACCATGCAATGCCTCAAATTCGATGGAAAGTGGGGAACGTAAGTGGAACAGAGTGTCTTAACGCTAGGTCCCCAAGTTCCCTCTGCGTATTCTGCCATGTGCGGGATACAGCGTGAAGCTGAGTATATTATACAAGAAATAAATGAATAAAAAAACTTATAAATATTATTGATAAGTTTGTGATGTATAGGTACCGTAATATATAGTGATTTTTTGTGTCTAAGCCCAATTTTTTAATTTGTAGCAGGAGTCTCTTTCTTTTAAAAGTCACTATAGTTTCCAGTTCTTAGACATTCAAAATAATAATGGTCTTTAATAGCGCAATTAAACAATTTATAATCGTAAAACCTATTATGTTGTTTATAAAAAAGCCATCATAATGATGAACATGTTTACTTTAAATAATGGATGCCTTTTGTTTAAAATCATGTCTTACAGTTTACTGAGAAGTACATTAAAAATAGATCGCTCATTCAGTAGAAAAATAAACAGACGGTTTCTAGTTTAAAAGTTATTCTCGCCCCGTTCTAAAAGTCTGTCGCGCATAAAAATGACATTGAATTACTTACTCGGATGAATAAATGAAAAGCAATCTGTTGAGTGTAATTTTTGCAATAAATTACAGGTCTCCTATTGACAATGCAGATTAAAATTTGAATTTCCATTTTTGTTTTAATTTGAATTCCGAGCACACATGGCGTCGTCTCAGTTTAAACAAAATTTGTTTATTTGTCGAGCCTAGGCGGCCGCCGCGCCGGCAGCTCGCGTTTGTTAACATGTCGCCATGATGGCTTGACAACGTCCCTCAACAGTTACCGTTTATCTTTTGAGCCCCAAAAATTTAAAAATAAATTAATAAAGTATCCACGTCGCTTTATTGAATAAAACATATTTAATTACATTATAAAAATAAATATAGATGTAACACTGGACGTCTGGATATAATATATAAACATTAGTATCTGTATTCTGTTAACAGTCACATCACCGTACAATATATTCATGTTTTTCACAGATAATACAGAAAAAAATTAAAAAATAACTCTAATTTTTTTGTCAATTTCTTAGGTAATTAACATATTTTTTAAGCCAAAATGAAAAAAAGATATCCAACACTAAGTTCCTAAATAAAGAGTTAAATTATCTGCGGTGTTCATTCTGTCAGCAATCAGACAGTATAGTAAACAATAAAGGATTTCCAATCGGAGGCGACGGCGCGAAAGAGATTCTAATAACATTCAAAACTCGTCCCGGGGGACGGTGTCAGTTTAATTACGAGCACGGGACACGCCGCGCTGTCTCTTGCATCACAACGGATTTATTTTTTTCACTGGCACAAAGGACGATTAAAAAAGTTGGTAATGAGAATCCTACGCTAAAAGTAAAGGGTGAAAGTGCTATCGTTTCAGACGCACCCGCGTCTATCCTGCCACAGAAGCTTTTGAAAATTACACTGGTATTGCTATTAATTAAAATGATGAATTTTTAGCGATTTACTTATTAACGAGACTAAAATTATTCTGAAGTAGGAGATTTTTTTTTCGTTTTCTTTTATTTCGATTTATGTAATTTCTTATATACTTACACTTCTACTTAATAGAACGATACTTACCGGTTTTATATGATATCATCATTAATCGATTTAAGCGGGTAATTTAGACACATACGCACCTGTAACAATACAAATGTACAATTAATATATGAAAAATATAATAACAAAAAAATAAAAATTTAGTTTTTCTACTGAACAATATATATGAGCATTTAGGCGAATGTAAAGTAAATAGTAAAATTTTGAAATATGTAATGCTTGCGCCGACGCAATTCTATTCCTTTGATGGATAAAAAGTATGCGTCATGCGTGGGTATAGCTCTCATGAATTCGTATTTCTGTAAATGTTTGGATATGCCTCGTAAGATTTATTATACTAAAAGTCAATGTGCCTCGGTGAGCAAAGGATTATTTCTAATTAATTTTAAAGCTTAAAAATATATAAAGTTTAGAAACGATGGGTAAGGCTAATTTAAAAGTTTTATTAATAAAGTAAAAGTAGCGACCATTAAAAAAATACTAGTGTAGAAAATTACAGAATACAATATAAATGTAATTGACAGACATAGAGGCAATCAAATTGACAAAATGTCACCAGAAGCCACAAAGTAATATCAAATACATTTTTTTTAATAATAAAACTACACATAAATAAATCACTAACTTTGTGTTTTATGAAACGTAAAAATGTTCAATTAAACATTTTTTTTTCAAAAGATGTGATAAATTCCACGGCATGTCAGAAAATAGACGTTTCTCTAATGAATGTACCTGCTACCCACGTGATCACGACATTCTCTTCAGACTGAATACAAACAACAAATGATCCAAGGATTCCGAGACAAACTACCGGGCTTATCTGATACAGGCACTTCGTGACGCGCCTCCGACGATTCACTTCGGCTGCTATTGCCTTTTATGCACCACGATATGGAGGCAAAAAATAGAGTTACATTATTTAACGCGTATATGTTATTTTACTTTTTGGTATATTTGAGCTTCTAAAGTAACGTGGGAATTGGTGTTGTTACATTCAAGTAAAATGTAATATAATAGATGGTATACACAAATTATAAAGACAAGGACACATTTCTTCAATATTTCATTTATTTTGAATATTTTCTAACAAGGCTAAGTGCGGCGGTGAGTCACCACACAATGTCTCAAATTTAGCGGAAAGTTGGAAACGGAACAGAGTATCTTAACACTATGTTCTGCCTATCCTGCCATATGCGGGATCTAGCGTGAAGAATATTTTGTTTTGGTATCTGCAGAATGAGTATTAATTATTTACAGATAATAATATTTTATATAAGTTAAGCAATTAAGCAAAAATATTTCCAATTTTAAAAATGTATACAGCAGAGATTATTAAGATCAGGCTTCGATTTCAAATACAATAACTTGCAGATTATTCTGCTGCGACAGCCAGAGCGGAGTTTGCAGGTAAACAATGCAATCGGATTTCAGGTCAAGATGTCCTCGTAATTGGTGATGGAAAAATCAATTAAATACAATAGTTTGCACAGTTTGTTTTAATAAAGGGTGTATATTTATTTTACAAACGTTTCTAACTACAACGACTTTATTCGACATTATTTTCTATTGATAACTATTAATTGGTTTTAAAAACGCATGACTATAAACGCGATGTTAGTAGGTTCAATTTCTATTTATGTAATCATTTATGTAATACTTAATTTTCGCATTCTGATGATAAGACAAAGCGTGGCGTTAAAGTACTCAAAACGCAATGCTTCGTTTTTTTTCAGCTTCACGCTGTATCGCGCACGAGGCAGGATAGGCAGAGGGAACCCGGGAACCTAGTTTTAAGACACTCCGTTCCACTTCCGTTCCCCACTGTCCGCCGAATTTGAGGCATTGCGTGTTGAGTGGTGGAACTCAACGCCGCGCTTTGCCTTGTTACCAGAGCGAAGAAATGAAACATTAAATATTTAATAATGTCTTTGATTTTCGCGATTGTTATACATTTTGAATGAAACACTTTTAAACGGATTAATCGCGTATATTAGATGGTAAACATTTTTGGGAAACCCGACGTTTCGAACACTTTACAGTAGTCCGTGGTCACGGGTAGACTGTGGGTGAGTCTACCCGTGACCACGGACTACCGTAAAGTGTTCGAAACGTCGGGTTTCCCAAAAATGTTTACCATCTAATATACGCGATTAATCCGTTTAAAAGTGTTTCATTCAAAATTAAATATTTAAATTAAAAATATTAAATATTTCACGACACACGGGGATCGAACCCACAACTTGTCGGTTACAGTCACGAGCTTAAATAAAACCATTGTTACGTTTGATCGCAACCAGACTGGAAAACATTTTTCTATGAAAGTCTGCCATTGCCGACTCAGATTAAAATCCGCAAACTCGGTGTACAGTAAACGTTCGTTTAATATGACTGCAGTACAATAGTAGTCAATAATCATAGCATAAAACTGAAAAATTAGACATTTTACAGAATATTTCACTTTATTTTAAAAGTACATACATTTATAGTAAAGATGTAAAATAAAAATGATAGCCAAACCAAGTTTCAGAGTGGCATCGTGGCATTAACAGGATTGGAAGGGCGGCAATTTGGCGGTATTCAGCGTCGCGACGCTGTAAAAGCGCGCCGTATCTAATTAGCTTCGGGCTACGCTGCCCGTGGAAATGTATATAAAATATACTGTATATATTTAGGTAAATTTATGTTTTAGCTGACTTTCGTAATTTTTCAAACAAGAAATGTGCTTATATAATGTTCTTCTTTGGTTTTATATTTAGTTTAGAAAAGTAACAATCTCAATATTAGTTTTATATTTGTTTTTATATACATTAGAACTTTTAAGAAAATATCACCTTCACGCTGTATCCCGCACATGGCAGGGTAGACAGAGGGAACTTGGGAACCTAGTGCTACGACACTCTGTTACACTTCCGTTCCCCACTTTCCGCCAAATTTATGGCATTGCGTGTTAAGTGGCGAAACGCAACGCCGCGCTTTGTCTTGTTACCAGAGCGAAGAAATGCAAACATTGTATTTCCTTTCCTCGAGTGAGGATCGAACCGACAACCTGTCGCTTACAGTAACACGCTTGTGCGGCTGCGCTCCGGGTATATTAATAAAACATTTTTTTATTGTTTTTTCTTTTTAAAATTCCAATAAATTTGATCAAAATCACAGCAATGAAAGTGTTAGGTACAAAACATATAAAATAGAGTGACTGTGATATGCGGTGTAGCCATATATTCATTGGTAACTGAATTACTAGCGACGTTTTTAAAGCTTTTTGCGAGGGAGCGTTCCTGAACTAATCAGGCTAATACCTACTACACGCCAGGTCACTGCGACCACGTATCTGTTTCTGCTCAGTCTCTAATCGGGTTATTTATTTTAAAATCTATCAAAATTTTAATTTATTAAGTAATATATTAAGTAGACTGTACAAAGACATTTTAAAAGCTTAACCTCATGAAATGTGTTTCATGGGACGGTTAACAGCTAATTAATTTACGCCACTACCAATGTAATAATATTGACGTTAAATAAACTATTATTAATAAATCGGTATATCTATAAGATGTTTAAAAAAACCCTTTGATTGTAAACCGGACTCGCCCACCCTCTCGCTGGGCGAGTCAATTTTAGGATTGTAGGTCAACAAGGTGGGTTAGTTTGATTGTACTATACAACTTATACAAGTTGACTTGTATACTATATTTTGCGGGTGTATTCACTTCTATTGTATGAAACGGTTGTTCATTTCATATATGTTTATAATACTTTATTAAATATTTGTTTCTAATGGTTTTCTTTGAGACATACTAATTAGTTTTATATTTTTAAGTGAAATTCCACACTTGAAAAAGAAAGCAAAATTGTCGTAGCTGGATGTTAACGTGTTGCTTAATGGTCAAAGCTTAGACAGCTTTCAAGCGGCGCGGGTTCAAATCTCGTAATTTTCTACGAGAACATTGTTTTAATTTTTTTTCTTAAAAATAATAATTTAAATATTCATATTTTGGATATCTTTCTTTATTTGTACTGTAACTGTTCTCAATTCTCACTCAATAATAAATAAATTTCGAAGTTGTAGTTTAACATGAAATGGCTTATATTTTTAAATTACGCGACGTATACTATTACCAAAGTTAAGATGCCTAGCATATGCACTAATTTTGTAGGAAATGAACTACAAATATAAGTTTGTGATATTTTTTACTATTAGTGTTATTCCACAATTTAAAATTAGTAAAAGTTTTATGTTTTTTTTTCTATGAAATAACTATAACTTTATTTTCTTTAATTTTGTTTTTTTTTTCCTTATTAGTACAGTGAATTCTCACTTTGTGAGAACGTTGATCATGTTTATAACTATAGGTACACGGAAAATATCATAAATTTCAAGCAAAATTCCACAAAAATCAAAAACAAACTGAAGAAGCTTAACATTCTTTTGTTTGTGCTAAATATTTGGAGACTTTAGATATTCATTTCAGCTTGCCTTCATGCGATCTTGAGATTGAAATGGTCATGATATGCAGATAATAACGTCATCCTCAAGTTGCGTTCCATTTTACTTTTGAGACATGGATCCCTAAAAAAGGATCAAACAGATTTTTTAATTTCAGAAAAAGATACGAATAATACAAATTCGTGTTAAACACCGTGTGCTAGAAATGAATATGATTTATCCACTGAGTTATGCTCTAAATATTCAGATTCAATTATTATCCCTGTAAAATACTTTAGTTAGGAAGCACTTCAATCAATCACTCCTCACCAATTTAGTGTGAGCGTCATTTGGCAAATTCGATTGCGTCTCCTATTGATGGCGTTAGTGCGGGAATAAAACAGTGCGGCGCCTGCTATTGACGGTTGTGACAGAGCGCGGCGTACGACGCGACGTTTCGTTCACCGGATTACAGCTTAATTAATCTCCTAAACTAAATTTAAATAATGGATAGATTTAATGTATGTACGAAAGGGGTCATTCGCAATATATTGAGTTAGTTAAATCGAGCTTTATTCAAGAACTGTGAAATACGAAAGTGCTTAAATAAGAGGTTTCGTTATTTACATATCTATTCTATGAGGTATTCAAATTTCGTCTAATTCATTTAATTTTCTATACAACATAGTTTACATAATTTACATCATTGAGGTAGGTACTAAAGGATTATTATATTAACATCTATCTGCACTGTAGGTCCCTATAATTTCTCTTGACCATGTTGCAGGATAGGGTGCACTAGTAACGAGTCGGCCTTTTTTAATAAATGTAGCAAGTAATTAGAAGTAGTCTTTAAGATTTTCTTTAAGTACTTGACACTGTAGTCACCAAGCCCAAAACACAGAGACGTGGGTGCGTAATAAAATATTGCAAAAGATTTATGATTCAAAAGTGACTGGAGGCACGAGAACAACCTGGAATGTATAGTTGTATACGTGAAGATATTAATTTACTGTGGACGAGGTAAAAGATGTATGTAATAATTGTAGTGTTATATGATCCATTTTAATGCATACCCTGCTAGAAATAAAGCGTAAAGCTAAAAAGATGAGAGAAAAAAGCGGAAATATGGAGAACTTACTGTTAATTTCTCCATATTTCCGCTCTTTCCTCATCTGTATGTTTCTATGATACATGGAGGAGGTTATATTTTCCACTTGTTTGCATGAAAAAGAATTACATGACACAGACAATTAATGAAATTAAGAGATTTCATTAAAAACAACTGGAAGAATTTCCTTAAAGTATTAAATAAATATGGCATACTATGACCTTGTACATAAACATTCTCACATGTGATCCATAATCTGTCATTTGGCAGTACAAGTCGTTCCCTTTTCATTTGGTGTGATACTATAGTGTTAAAACTGGCGTTTCGATATATAAAATACATATTTTCAGATATATTGGTGGGCATATTTAGGCTGACGAAATTGACACGGCTCACTTGGCGCCACGCGCTAACGCTTCTACAGCCGTTCTCATTACACTCAGCCCCTCGCTTCAGCGGTATGTGGTTATTGATCACCTATATTGGATACCTACCTACTACTACTACTAATAATATTTATAAATAAACATTTGTGGACATCAGGGTGCAGTGAAATCCGTGTATGTAAATGCGTTCGATCTCTTGAAGTCGTGATAGAAAATGTGGAATGTTTCAGGATACAGAGTATAACTTAAAAAATAAATAGAGAAAAAAAAAATTGTGGATTGTATTATAAATATGTTAATGATGTTTTTAGATTCTCGCTGTATTCCACACACGCAAGGGTACACTGAGCGAACTTGAGTACCTAGTGTTAAGATACTCCGTTCTATTCCTCATTTTTTCTCCGAATTTGAGTGAGCGAACGAAGTAGTGAAACTCATTGTTACCAGAGCGAAGCAATGAAAATATTTAATATTTCATTTGATAATATTAAATTCATATTTAATTTCTTCGGGGATCGATCGAACAACCCGTCGTTTACAGTCACACGTTTGTGCCATTGCGCTACGGTAGACCTCAATTTATTTTTTTAGTTTTCCCTACTAGTTTTTATAATAATTATATTTAAAATGCATGCATATTAAATTTATGGCGTAGATAGAATAAATAAAGTAAATGCATTTTTAACGATGTTGATTTTGTACGACCAAACATTTTTGTAACAAGTCGAAATCTTTAAGCACTACTCCTTCTAAGTTAATCTAACAAGAAGGATTGAGTGCCAAACTTTATGACTCGGTATACTACTTTCTTTCGTTTTCCTTTTATTTTTCTTGCCGCAGTTGTAAATATTTAACTTCTACCATCATATATATCCATGTACATATGTACCTATTTGCAATAAGCAAGAAATACTTATACGTTGTAGATATACAAATAATAATTATTTAAAAATTTTTATTAGAAGTAATCTATGAGCAAAGTGATTGGTGAATGCATCACTTGGTTAAACAAATAGAACAGAAGATAAGACAACAAAGCAATATGTAATCCTTATAGCTTGCTATTGCCGATGCACAGGCGTCTTCGTTATGCCAACACTACTAGTGATCTGAACTGTAAACGTTAGAAGGATATTGCTCATTGACTCGTCACATAGAAATAGATACCTTATTACGTACAACTATAAATAATATATTATGTGGATCTGTAAATGTTTTAGCCGAATTAAAGTACATAGACTTATATAGAAGAATTTTCCAGGGTTGCCTGGAGTGTAGTAGTTAAGCTTTCAATAAGCCTTAAATTTAACCAAACCAATTTAATTTTTCAGTTTACATGTTTAACATTCAATATAAACAGATAGACAAAAAGTAATTCTATAAGAGACCCGTTTTTTTAAGATATGGAATGCAACAAGATTTTTCAAATATAATTTCTTACATACTAGCATATTTATATATTCAATACATAACGTAAGATTAGAAAAAAATGGATAATGGTAATCACCAAATTGGCTCAATAGGTACTCAAACTGGGTCAAAAGCAATTTAAAGTTTTTACTCCATAAATACAGCAAGCAAAAGTAAGTCAGACAAATTCGTTTTCAAATAGATTCAGAGACTAAAACCTATATATTTAAGTAATGTTTTTATGAAATTATTAACTATTGATTTTAAAAATACTGTACTGTATCCAGCAATAGGTATATATTTTTCAATTTTATACAATATTTTCCTAGTAGACTTACTTCGCTCATTAATTACGCTTCTTATATGCAATAAATAAAAACAAGATGAAACTATTCATTTACTATATAATTCAGTCTTTTGTTATTTAAATTACGGTTTTTTTATTGTCTTGTTTAACACCGAAGAAAACAAGCTAATGGACAATGTAATAAGTGGAACTAATAGACTACAGCCTGAGTAGATTGCTGATACGTTTCTGACTTTGACGGTAATAATGCCGTATACTGGCATTGATGATAAAAATATCACCACATTATACGCCTGAATACCCAAAACATGACTGTAAAAATTATTGATAGTTCAGATGTTATTAAATTTTAAACGTAAAATATATTTAAAAAATCAGGATGAGAAAAAGATAAAATCCTTTAGTGTGTATTTTGTAAAATCGATCTAACGTACTTACATGGAAAATCAAGTTTATTAATTAGAAAGGAAACTTCAGCGAATAAAAGATACTTCGTTAAAATAATTTCAACTAAGGCAAAGGCTGTGAAAATATTTTTTGTTTTAAATACTTTTTTAAAAGTCAACAAAGAGGGAAAAGGCGTTGTTAAAATTCTCTTTGAAGTCAGCAAATTTTTAAACGGGCACCTAACGAAATTGTTCCTTTAGTCTTCGTAAATGTGCGAGTTCTTTGCGCTATTTTTTATAGAAATGATTTGAAATGAAAAAATGAGTGGAGAGTACCTTTACCTACACTTTCAATTTAATTTAACAAAATAACTTCATTTACAGTTATGAAAGTTAAAATAAAATAATATAAATAATAAAAATAAAATAAATGACTTTTTGTTTTAAAACAAGAAGTAAACGTTTATGTTGACAAAATTCTATTAATTGGTGTCCTGTTCATCAAAATTTATCCACATTATATTGAATATATTGATTGATTAAAATTATGCAAAAAACTAAGAAGCATTTATTTTTAGTCTTAAGAGATAACGTTCTTCGTTATAATAACATGAGTCTATGTTATTATAACGAAGAACGTTATTCCAATTAGGAAAATTCTGTATTAATAATTAGGTCGTTTACGTCATACTTACGACGTTGAAATTCTTAAACAGAATTATATCATCATCTCAGCTAATTAGCATAAGATGTATGCGAGTATAAAATAGCACCCATGGTGTACTTCCGTGAAAATGGCGCTGAAAATCTACAGATTATACAACAACCTAAATTACCTCATCGCATAATTGCCTTGTTTTGACGTCTACCCTTTGAGAGGCGTTCGTTACTTCCGAGTTTAAAGATATTAATAACCTTACCACTGGGTCCCTGTCTTGTCCTACAAGACGGTTCGTAGATAGTACGTTTATATTCGCTTTTTAGTTGATGTTTTTCGCTAATACCCTTTCCGAGATGATAAGATGATGGCTTTACAAGCAAACAGTAATTACGTCCGTCCAATTACCGCTTGAAGACAGGATAACGAGTCATTGTAGCGAAGTTTTGTTTAAGAAATTAGAGCTCTCTCATTTTAATGGCCATCCTTGTTTGCTTATTTATCGTAAACTTATAAATAATCTTTTTTTTAATTAAAAAAAAAATTGTTTTGTTCATTACGGAATAAGTAATTAATAGGTAAAAATGTCGAAACATAATGTAGCTGTCTCCAGCTTTCTATTTTTATTTATGGTAAGTAGCCATTGTGGCATAGCCATACATATGTACCTCATATGTATTTATATACATAAGTTTATAACAGTTATTGTGCACTTTATGGTAACACGGATTTAAAGAACAATGTGCACAAAGAAAGTTTTATCAATATGTAAAAGCTAGTAGTAAAAAATATAATTTTAATAAACAAAAACATCTATAAAATGATATTTGCATAAGCAGCGTACCACGTAGCTACACCACGTCAGTCTACAATTACAGGCGCATTCTGTATACGGGGTGTTCATCCACTAATTTGTCATCCGAATATCAAATTACGCATAAAATGGCGCATGAACACTCTGCTTCGGTACCACGCGCTTTAAAATAAAATCCAATTCGCCGCCAGCATGCAATACGTAATTGTACCCACCGTTTGCTGTCAGCTATGCTGGTAATTGGCAAGTAAATTTAGCGGAATCGTGTAATTAGTTTTGTGTACAACTGTTGACGCGGTGGCGATTTTCCGAGAAATTAATACGACAATCTATAGTGATAAGCAAATAATATAGTATATATGTATATACTATAGTCCATACATTAGATAAATCAGCAATGTGTTTTAGGTTTCCTAATACAGTATGCGCAAGGATAATTTTCTTCTGAATATGAAAGTCCTGAAACTGAAAGATATTTACGTAATGTTATGTGTTTCAATATCAATAATGGTTCCTGTGAGTGAACTAGAGTTTCAACGAAATGATATTATGCACTGAATTTATAACTGGCTTTATTCTGTATTATACAACATGTAAAACTACTAGTGGCTGGTTAAGATTGTGTTATAAAATGTTTTTTTTTTAAGTTTACTGTAGGGGCATATGTTATTATGTACATATTTGTAATCTATACTTTAACTTGTAAACGAAGAGTGCTTTAATGAATTGATTTTAGATAACTTTTTGGCGCTTTATACCAATTTAAAAAAAAATCAAAAATGTTATTTATTCTCTTCATCGTTACAACGATACATATAAATATGTTTAAGTTTAAAAATCTAAATATATACATTAAAAAAACAAAAATAGAAATAGAAATAGTTATAATATGAAGAACGAAATGTAGATAAGAGATATGTACTTGGCTTTAATGGTAATCGATTCGTGAGCGGCACATGTCGAGGGGAATTTCGGTGCGTCGTCAGGGAAGTTCACTTAGGGCAATGGTTTTTCCGCATTCACACAATGAAATGGCATAAGACGTAACGACATCTAATTAATAACGTCTATCATATCTCCATTGCTCGGCTTATGTGGGGAGCTTAGTATAAGAGGATTGCTTATAGACGCATGATTTGTTCTAGGTCATTAGCGGGCGAATTTATTTGCTATTTACCTCTATAATTACATCCGCCGGTTATTTAAGGAAAATGTATTTAATAAGAAAGTTATTTTGTCATTTTTATTGCTTAACATTGTATATCGCATATAGCAGGGTAAGGAGAGGTAACCTGGGAACAAGATTTCTCTATTTCTATACTTAAAGCAGTGCTTTGCTTCATTTACAGGTCGGGAAATTGAAAATATTTAATCTTCCAAGTGAAAATTGAACCCATAATCGTAATTTTTGCTGTCACGCCGGGCTACTACGATCAACGATATTTTACAATAACAAAAATGATTACTTTGTCATCATTTTTGCTATTCTTGGATTGGTGGATTCTTGAATTTTATTTTTTGTATACATAATAATAGAAAATCTTTGATAACAGATTAGTTAGCTATATTTACATTTAAGTTTGTGTTGTTGAAGAAATCATGAAAATTTTATAATGGCTTCAGGAAATCTTAGTCTTAGGCAAGTATTTGGGAATGTAATTTTATAGGGCATTTTGTCACTTGTGTTGTGCGATTAAAGTAGCTGCTTTAGATGTTTTCTGTATCGTTAAGGTTATAGAAAAATGATCGTGGACATCGTGCAACTGTGTTTTAAAGCCTTGAACTAACTTTCTTTGGTGATCTATCACAAGGCTTGGTACCCTCCTCTACTTTGCCCTGTATCAGGAGCCGCTTTATTGAGTTATTTCCTTTTTTACAGATGTGACCGTCGCTTTTGATGCCGAATTCCCTCAATGTAGCATATAGTTAACTATATATATATTTTTTAAGATATAGAATCGTAGATAAGTTAGCAACAATATAAACAAACAAACGTATGGTCACATACAATATTTGCGTAACAAAAGACTGATAATTAGTGACACAGCGAAACATCACTCCACATCAATGTGCTTGACATGTTTCATGTTAATTGGATAGCATGGGACAATGGCAGGACAACTGATGCAACCCGAGCATAGGGCGTCGTTATTATGACATATTGTTCACGATTGAAACAAACCATTTTAACTATATATGCATGGACGATATTCGCTGAATAAATCTACAAACGACTAACGGTCACTTTGTCAGCGGCTGCAGTCATTTTGTTCTCGCTGGGACTTGTTAACTGATTTCTCAATAGGGGAACTGTTGTTATTTATTGATTGCAATCAGGGTTGGGTTACTTTTTTTAACGTATACTGTGAACATTATCTGAACTACATTAGTAATAGCCTAGCCTTTACGATTTTTTATTAAAAAGTCAACTAATTTTATCTTTTAATGTAATATATTATTTAGTAATAATTAATAAATTACTTCAAGACTATTTATTTACAAATGTACTATAGTCGCATTTTTCCCTAAAAAACAAAAAATATTGGTGTAAAATATTGCGTTTTAAAAAAGATATCTTGCTTGAAATATTTTATCGTATTTATGGATTACGTAACAGTGTGTGTAATATAATTTGCACTAAAGGGGCCATGTGACCAATTCGACCGCAAGACTTAATGGAGTGTCGCCATTAAACCGCTTTCCGTTAAAAGATTTAATTCGATAACTGTACATAGTCACACGCATTTTCAGGCTTTTAAAGCTAAAGCCCACGATAAAAGCAATTAAAACTTTAACAGCATCAGCCCCTGCTTTTTCCAATGTCCTACCTCAATTTTGGCACGAGTTTATATTGAAATTATAATATATTTTCTATGATTTTAATCATAATTTCTCATAAAAGTATATATATCTTGTAATTTTTTCACTTCTAAACAAAATTTTTAGCTGCAATGACAAATTATTTGTATAATTTGTCAGGAGTGGTTGTGCACAAGTCAAAGATAATTTATCTGTCTCAAGAGCTTTATTTATTACGCGTTCGCATCTTCGTTGAGCCCCTTAAAGTTGTTGGTTAATGGAGCTTCTTTGCGGCTGAGACGTCACTCACTTTCGAGGGAGTGGGCTGAGTGGGGAGAGTGGAGGGACTCTACATGTGGTCAGTTGAGTTTTTTCTTTCTTTCAGTGACCGACAAGTTGATGGAAAAGAAATAAACTGGTTGCAAATATATTATCGATGTTTATGCGTATGTTCTTCTTTACTTTTTTGTTCGGGAAATCGGGTTACTATCAATTCAACTTAAACAACCTAGACTACTATAATTTCTTGCCGTGTGATTCCGGCTTAGAATAGGATCACCTTGGTACTGATGGTGTCGTAAGAGGCGACTAAAGTGCGTGTGGTAGAGTCACGTTGCCAGTAATGGCAACACGCATGGGCAGACTCGATCGGATTGATACCACCCCCGGCATTTAAGACCGGCGTTAAGTAGTGGCTTTGGCCACCGCGTTTCGCATTAGGTAATGCCGTGCCGGTGCCCTTCCACCTTAAAGGACGGCAACGCTCCTGTAGCTCCTCTGGAGTTACACGGGGCTGTGGGCGACGGTGATCACTTACCTCCAGGTGACCCGTACGCTCGTTTGCCGTCTCTTCCATAAAATATCTTTCACTGAATACTGACAAACTATGTAGTTATATTAAACATATTAAAGTAGCCTAGCTGTCGTAGCGCAGTGGTACATGCGTGTGACTGTAAATGGCAGGTTGTGGGTTCGATTCCCACTCGAGGAATTAAAATATTCAATATTTTCAAATATAATACATCTTTATTTAATATTTCCAATGCTTCGCTCTGGTAACAAAGGAAATCACGGTGTTCAAATTTTAAATATACAAGTTCAAATTCGGCGGAAAGTGGGTAACGGAACGGAGTGTCTTAACACTAGTTTCCGAAGTTCCCCCTGCCTACCCTTCCATGTGCAGGATACAGTGTGAAGTTAAAAAAACGCCTAGATAATTCGGCGGAAAATGGGGAATGGAAATGTCTTGCTGGGAACAGAGTGGTGTTAATACGAGATTTCTAGGTGCTGAAGTAATTTAAATTCTTTATTCACCTGTCTAAATAAAAATAAAAACATGAGTCACGAATATTATGAAATTGTACACATGAGGTCTAGATTAACAGTACGAAAGAACTATTTAAAAACTAGTAGGATAACAGCGAAGTTTAACGTTATTTAGTATAAAATATACTTTATAAAAGCATAGTCAGACTTTTACGCAAACAACGGAAATCATTCTGTCGAGAGGTACCTCTATTTAACCTTTGAATTTAATTAGTTCTAGAGTACGTGAACAAACAATATTTGAGTAGTATTCCATGTGGGGATTAGGTGAGACGAAAGGGGGCAATTATGATTGATGATGGGATACGATTCGTTTCCACTTAACACATTATAAAGGGGTAATTTTATTATCTGCTCTTGTTTTGAAGTTAGACTAATGAACGTAGTGACTCAACTAATTTGTTATCGTTGTTTTATTACTACACAACTTTCACTTTCTATATCGCTTTACAGTATGCAGCTGCTTACAAGTTATTAAATTATTTATAAAAAATGTTGTCATGTTTAGCTTCTAGCTTAGTAGGGGGGCAGAAAAAGCTCTGATTTCAAATTTTCTTTTTCCTCAAATTCGTGGCATTATGTGTCTTATGGCAAGCGGAATTTAATACCGCTCCTTTTTACCAAAAGGAAGAAAGAAATTAAATATAAATATAATCAACAATCATCGTTTAACTACCTTCAAATCAGAGAAAACATTAAAAAAAAAAACATTAAGCATGCAAATCGTTATATATATATATATATATATATATATATATATATATATATATATATATATATATATATATATATATATATATATATATATATATATATATATATATATATATATATATATATATATATATATATATATATATATATATATATATATATATATATATATATATATATATATATATCTCTCTGACCACAAACAAATAATAAAGAATACTTTACTAAAAGCGTTTTCTCCAGTGTGATTTGATGTTGACATTAAGTAATTTTACGTTAAGTAATTTTTGTTTTTTTTAAGATGCCCGTTAGAAGATGGGTTTAGTCACTCAATTTTACTATCGAGCACTTTTATTATTAAATCAAATTAAAGAGAAAGGAATTCATTTTCCTTTCTCTTTAATTTGATTTAATAATAAAAGTGCTCGATAGTAAAATTGAGTGAATAAACTCATCTTCTAACATTTGTTCACTGTATTATCTAATTAGATAATATAGTGAACAAATGTTTCAAATTTGGAAGACAATATTTATCTAATAAATCCCTAGAGAAGTATCAAATCGCCTTCTTGTAAGGTATTATAACAAAAGTAAGACGCTGTCCTGTCTCACTTTCTACGGTCAAAGCGGTATTTGCATTTAGATAGCAAACCAATATCGTTCAAATAACTTCATCTAGTAAAAGTAATAACATAAAATGAGATTTTAAGGTTAGATCATGCATTATTTAGGTTCAATTTGAAAGCTAACACGACGGGCGAGGGTCGTCTCGAATCGTGAGCAGGCAAAATTGTGACCGCACAGGGCTCTACCCTATAAGGTATTAATGACCTTTGCTGTTTTAGTCCAAGCGGCCCATGTACGATATGAAAAGCTCATTAATATTTCGTGTGTATCCCATAATATGTTTACTTACAACTATTTAGATAAAATATACAAGCGTTATGTTTATAATTTTGTAATGTAAAGGTTATTAAATATATAATTAAGTATGGGAGATAGAAAACGTTGCAATAAAACATAAATAGGTAATAAAGTTGGAATATTCTAAGCGTATACGATATATACGTTCTATATTTAAAAAATAAAACAAATAAAAGAGATTTTATTACGATCTTAAAATATTTTTAGTCTTTAGCACTTTATGTAAAACAGTTAAAATAATAAATTATTAAATTTAAAAAGTGTAATAAATATTTTACGTACACGTTCTTAAATTGAAAATAGCAAAACTCCTATTTTATTCATGAATTAAAGAAGCCCGAATAACCGTTGATTTTTTGGATACGTATCCCTTTTTCAACAAAAGCAAATGCATTTTCTAAAATTTTCAGCATAGCTAATTTCAAAATTGCATTTCAGTTTTTCGCTGACTAAAAAGTAGATAAGGGGTTTAGGCGGTAAATAGATTCAGTAGAGCATTTCCATGTCTCGGCGCGCGGCGGGCAGTGTAGAGCGTAAGAGTACATCCGGTGTTCTTACACTGCACACTATTCGAATATATTAAATTAGTATCAGGCTCACACGGTATAATTAATGTAATGTTGGCACAATTGAATTGATATGCTGGTTAAGGTCTCTCAGTACGCAGTCTCTAAGAGGTTGTTAGTAAAGAAGTTATTACTATATTCTCCTAACAAAAGTATTTTTATACGGTTTTATATGTTACTTTTCAGTGAACAATGAATACATCTTTTTATTTAAAAATAGTAAAAGGTAAGTTAAATATAGTATCAATAGCGCGCGTTCAAACCAATAGAACGATTTAAATATTTAATGAATGACAGTTGTCCATAAATATCTCTAGCTTTTGTTATTTTTTAGTTCTAAAAACACAAATGTGTTATTTGTTCAACAAAATTAATTGTACCTTGATGCAATTTATTTTGTCCTGTTTTGTGTGAATTATTTCAACAAAATACAAGTACTTGGGGAAAGTCTTTGGGGATTTGAAAATAGTTTATTTTGTGATTTTTAGTGCCACTTGCACAACGGGAATCAAAATATTGTGAGATATTAAGTTACTCGATAATAAAATATGACTTGAATGTACTTTGACCTTTGAAAAACACATGGGACAGATGTGATTGTTCCTACGCATATTTCAGAAATTCAGTGATAATAATGAATATAATTATAGAATATTCTAACAAGTTATATAAAACACATTGGTTATGAAGTGTTAAGAATCTTTTGTACTACTGACATGATCGTGTGCAGTGTAAGCGTACCTCGCACGAGCTACGTACGTTAATTACATAAAATTGTGACGTCACTAGAGAGAATCGCTGCCTAAGGTGAAGTTATACGGATGAATTCCGAAATTCACAGTTGCTTAGCATTCAGTAGAAATTAATTCAATACTTTGACTCTCAAAGTAAATCGAAACAATAAAAATAAAAAAAAAATCTTTTGCTGTAATTAAGTCTAAAATTTAGATTTTATTTTGCAAATGAAATAAAAAAATTGAGACAAATTATTAGGTGTTTCACAGAAAAAACTATTACAAGCTTATTGTATATTTGTCCTGTCATATATTCTGTCTGTTGTGGTGCAGCGGCACAAGCGTATATTGTATTGTAAACGATAGGTTGTGGATTCGACTCCCATTCGAGGAAATGAAATTTAAATATTTTCATTTCTTCGCTCTGGTAACAAATCAAAGCGCGGCGTTGAGCTACGCCACTCAACACGTAATGCCTCAATTTTGGCAGAAAGTGGTGAACGGAACGTAGTGTCTTGACTCTAGGTTTCAAAGTTCCTTCTGCCTACCATGCTGTGTAATTCATTTCATACGAAACGTACGTAACCCTAAATGAGAAAAAAAAGAAATGAAGAGAACCCTCTGAAATTGTAGTGAACCCTCGTTACGCTAGACTGATTCGCATTTGGCCCATTTTTTTATTTTGATTTCAATTATATTAGATGGTCTCTTTACTACGCACTGAATTCCAAACGTGATACCGTGACCGTACCATTAATATACATTTAAGATTTATTTACATTGTTTTTTATTAATATACCATACGGAAAAAGCTTGCAGGCAAAAACTAGTTTTCAATAAGTCTTTGTCTTTGAGGCCTGTCGTTACGCAGCGGCACCAGCGTGTGACTGTAGACGATAAATTGTGGGTTTGATCTCCATACTAGGAAATGAAATATTTCATATTTTTAAATTAAATTTCTTATTTTTAAATATTTTATGTTATCATTGATTCGTTCTGGTAACCAGATAAAGCTTGGCGTTGAGTTCCGCCATTCAACACGCTCAAACGCAATGCCTCAAATTCGGCGGAAAGTGGTAAACCGAAGTGGAACGAAGTGTCTTGGAACACTAGGTTCCCAAGATCCTTCTGCCTACCCTGCCATGTGCATTGGGATACAGCGTGAAATTGAGTAATAAATAAGTTAACATTAATGTTACGTTAAAGATATGTCACATACATCCTCTGTTTTGAGATTTAGCAAAACATTGCCATTGCTGCGGAAGCCGGCTTTTCAAATATCTATTCAACAAACGAGAATAAATAAGCCAGATTAGATTCGCAGATACTGATTCATTTTACTTCATAACAAATCTGTTTGAAATCTGTATTATTAAATTTATCAATGTTTATCTTTTTAATTCCCTATCATTCTCTTTATTAAAGTGACAAATGTTAGTCATTTATTTTATTTATTTTTCATTTATATTTAATTTTTTTGCCACTATATATTTATTTTTTATTAATGATTATAGATATAAAAATCTTTAATTTATTTATAACTTAAAAATACACATTTTCCGACGGTATACGTGAAGATTGTATCCTGCACATGGCATAGTAGGCAGAGGGAACATGGGAACCTAGTGCTAAGACACTCCGTTCCACTTCCCTTCCCCACTTTCCGCCGAATTTGAAGCATTGCGTGTTGAGTGGCGGGCCTCAACGCCACGTTTTAGCCTTCTACCAGAGCGAAGAAATGAAAACATTAAATATTTAAATAGAAAATATTAAATATTTCACTTCCTCGAGTGGGGATCGAAGCCACAACCTGTCTGTTACAGTCACACGTTTGTGCCGCTGCCTCACGACAGGCTTCAGGTTTATTTTTTTTTTATTTTATTTAGGGTTTTTTTTCAGGTTTACTTGAATTTTCTAATTAATTTAATTAAGTATGTAACACATTTAAATGCGTTGTACAATAATCTTCTAGTTTTTAAAATAGTTTTTGTTTTAGGATCAAGAAATATGTTTTTATACAAAGTTGGCTTCTTATTAAATAAATGAAATAAGTAGTAATAGCATGTATCGCTTATAACAACTCAAAAACTACTCAAAAAGTCCTTATAGATAGATATTTAATTAAATAAAGTGCTAATTGCCTCTGCTTTTGTAACGAGATCTAGAATTAAAAATGTAAATGAAAGAACATTCTCGTTACTAAGTTTAAAGTATTTTCTCTCGAATAAGTTTAAATTAATGTAGAGCGTCACAGCTCTTCTGCAGCACATAGCCGTAGGAAAGGAACGTCAATTTTTGATTAGTTTCTAGATGTCCTTTTCAATGTATCAAATTATAGCTTACACATCGAAAGAAGTTGCTATAGTTTATTTTTTATATAACCCCAGAGATGTAACTTATATATTTACGCCATATAAATTTTCTGGTTATTCTTTTTAGATTCACGCTCTGTCCCGTACAAAGGTAAGCGGAGGGAATCCGGTGGGTGACACTCTGTTCTTAATAAGAAATTTCCGTTCTGAGGCTTCAAGAGTTGAGTAGCAGTACTCAACGCCGCGATTTGAACTTGACACCAATTAGAAAAAAAATAAACTATTCAATATTTCACCCCACAACCTGCCACGTTTATATTCACATACTTGTGCTTCCTCGTCCGTCGCTTCATATTCGGACATATTTAAATACGTAAAACGTGTATATGAACTATTAATACCACCTCTCTTTAACTTGAACTAACCTGAACTAAGTTATATTAATAATTTAATTTTATATAAGTGGAACATATTATTTGTTTTAATAGTTCTAGATTTAGTAACGCCTAATAATTTTAAAAAACCCGTTTAGAAGACATCTAAGACGATTCCTAAAAATAATACTTACTTAGCTTCACGCTGTATCCCGCTCATTTTAGGGTAGGCAGAGGGAACTTGGAAATCTAGAGCCAAGACACTCCGTTCTGCTTCCGTTTCTCACATTTCGCCGAATTTGAGGCATTACATGTTGAGTGTGTTGAGCGGAACTCAACGCCGCGTTTTGCCTTGTACCAGAGCGAAGAAATGATAACATTAAATATTCAAATTGAAAATATTAATAAATATTTCATTTCCTCGAGTGGGAATCGAACCTACGACCTATCGGTTACAAGCTTGTGCCTCTGCGCCACGACAATTATATCAGATATTAATTGTGTATATAAATAATATTGTAATTAATATATAGAATAAGAAAATGAGATATAAAAATAAGATAAAAAAGGACCAAAAACCAAGTGTCTGTAGTGTAATTGACAATATAGACATAAAAAAATCATTCAATATTCAGTTTTTCCTGTATAACTACAGAAATGTGATTCGGTCATAAACAATAATTTCTATTTTAAATGAAACACTTTTAAACGGATTAATCGCGTATATTGAATGGTAAACATTTTTGGGAAACCCGACGTTTCGGGTACCCGTGACCACGGACTACTGTAAAGTGTTCGAAACGTCGGGTTTCCCAAAAATGTTTACCATTCAATATACACGATTAATTCGGTTAAAAGTATTTCATTTAAAATGTGTAACAATCGCGAAAATCGAAGACATAAACAATAATTTCTATTTTTGTGGAAAAAATAAAAACATTACAAGTTTAAAGAATATGTAGTGAAGTATGTACATATTTATAAAAAGGCCTTATTTGCATTTAATTAAAGACCGCACTGGTTGTTTTATTACACTTGACATATCGAATTTTGTCTCACCAAGGGGTTCTTGCGGGTTTCTATTCAATGAGTTCTATCGGAATGCGGAACATTCACGATCCTTTTGATGAGAGCTAAGATTAATTTCGGAGGGCTTCAAAGCTAAAAGAAAATTTTAGAACGTAAGTGCATTAATAAAGGTTTTTTAGACTCTCGATAAGCACTCTTTTATCGTAAGAAATGTCTTTATTAAATTTATGGGCTTTTACGTGCACATTTGGTGGCTTTATTGCTCCAGTCACTGTTAAATTTTAAGCTTTTACATAGCCTTTTGAACTTTGCTAAAAGGTTTTAAAATTGCATTGACACGTTGTGCCGAAACTAACTATTATTTAGAGGATTCAATTGGATTTAAAAAAACTATTTTATAGGCAGTAAGACTAGATATTGTAAATCGGTGTATATTAAAGTGATCTCAATTTATTGTAATCAAAATTAGTGGTTTGAGAACGGAGTTTTAAAGTCTAAAGTTAATAGTTTAATATCATAAAAATACGTATGTTAAAAGATTTTGCAATAACATTTTGGTGTTAATATACATATATTTGAAAGAATTAAAGTCGACATACCTGTGGCTGGAGCTTGAATGGCCCGTTGTAGAGCTGGAAATGGGAGAGCGTGCAGGATATGTACCAGTCCCGTGTCCTTCTGACATCGCGAATTCTAAAACAATTTTTTTAAAGTTAAAATTATTAGATTCTTACTATTTAAATCCCTCGAAATTTTTATACGTTTTCTAATTAATACTTATTTGTTCTTTCTTAGCTTTACGCTGTATCCCGCACGAGGCAGGGTAGGCAGAGGGAACCCGGGAACCTAGTGTTAAGACACTCCGTTCCACTTCCGTTCCCCACTTTTCCGCCGAATTTGAGGCATTGCGTGTTGAGTGGCGGAACTCAACGCCGCGCTTTTGCCTTATTACCAGAGCGAAGAAATGAAACATTAAATATTCAAATTGAAAATATTAAATATTCATTTCCTCGGCTGGGGATCGAACCCAGAACCTGTCGGTTACAGTCGCACGCTTGTGCGCACGGCTGCGCCACGACAGACCTCGAGCTCGAACATCGAACGTTTTCTAATTAATACTTATTTGTTCTTTTTATATAAATGAGTTAAAGCCTGTCGTGTCGAGGTGGCACAAGCGTGTGACTGTAAACGACTGGTTGTGGGTTCAATCCTCACTCGAGGAATTGAAATATTTAATATTTTCAATTTAAATATTTAATGTTTGAGTTCCGCCACTCAACACTCCGCGATACCTCAAATTCGGCGGAAAGTGGTGAACGGAAGAAAAACGGAGTGTTTAACATTAGTTTCCCAAGTTTCCTCTGCCTACCCTGCCATGTGCGGGATACAGCGTGAAACTGAGCTGAGCTGAGTTAAACATAGTAATAGTATTTAGTATAAAAGTATCTAAAAATTTATATACAAAATATACGGTAATACAAGTTTGCTGAGTTTTAAAAAGTAAGTAAAACAACATTTCACGAATATAATAACACAGTAAAAATGTTTGTCTTGCTAAGAAAAGCCCATATAAATCATACATAGGCACGAAATCCGATTACAAATGTTCTCGACGAAGCGAAGCCGATCTCCTTTTCATCTGTGCATCTTCATGTTGTGCTTTCTAATCTATCTTTGTTTGAAAATTCCCTTATGCATTGTAAACTAACGACTTAATACATCGGATTGACATGCTCTTACTTTGTTCCCTACTCATAAACAAGAGAACTTTTAAGTGAATATGTAATTTGTATTTTATGAGAAATTAAAATAGTTATTTTTATTATCTAAATGGCCTATCTGCACATCTAAATGTAAAAATGTTTAATATTTTTTTTATTTATGTATTAACTATAGAACTGGTAAAAAAAATAGGTTTTATCTCAGTTCTCCGAAAGCCAATATTTAACAATAAAATTCTTATTTATTACATCTGGCAACCTATAGTTGCGGCTGACAGGAGCTGGCAACCACACACAGCACACTTTAAAATGTTCTCTTTATCTGATCAAACACAACTGCTTACGGCGTTCCATTGATTCAGGATGGCTCTGATCCCAAATACACTATACCATGCCATCCACACTACCTAGATGTGACATTGTTTCACGGAAAATTATGTAAAATTAATCTTTGTCATAATGCACCTTTTAACAGAATAATAAGATCATTTAAAGAATTAGCCACGAGTAATAATAATATTAAAAAAATCCTTTAATTTCGAATTATCTAATAAATAATACGTTTATAAAATTTGGTATGGTGTTCAAATTTCTTAACCTAAACTATATGTGTTTAGTTTTAACTATGTTGATTGTGGTCTTAGAATGATTTTTAGCAACGGGATCTCGCAGTAAAAGGACGTACACTCGGCTCGTGTAAATCTTAAAAATCCAACACACCGATCATTATTATTTGCTTTACGCTGTTTCCCGCCGTTTTTTTTTGCTTTACGCTGTACATGGCAGGATAGGAAGAAGGAACCGTAGTGTTCAGATTACTTTCCATTCACTTCGCGTTCTTGTCCTCTGAATTTAAGGCATGTTGAGTGGCAGAAATCAACGTCGCGCTATGCTTTATCACCACAGCGAAGAAATTAAAATATTAAAATATTAAAATGTTATTTTGTGCCGTGTGATCCCGGCTTAGAATAGGATCACCGAGGCGACTAAAGTGCGTGTGGTAGAGTCACGTTGCCAGCATGGCAACACGCATGGGCAGACTCGACCGGATTGTTACCACCCCCGGCATTTAAGACTGGCGTTAAGTAGTGGCTTTGGCGTTTCGCTTTATGTAATGTCGGGCCCCGGTGCCCATCCACTTTAAAAGGCGGCAACGCTCCTGTAGCTCCTCTGGAGTTACACGGGGCCGTGGGCGACGGTGATCACTTACCATCTGGTGACCCGTACGCTCGTTTGCCGTCTCTTCCATAAAAAAAAACTAAATACTAGTTGGTGCCCGCGAACTCGTCGTATCGCCAAGGGACGTTTATGCGCCAACATAAGATAAAAAACTATTATGATAGAGTCATTTCCGTATGTTTTTTAAGTGAAGCCGTGCTCTTGGTGTTATATGCTAGTTAGGTAGGCAGACGGACTTTCAGAGCTTTAAAATAATTACTTCTCATAGATGTTGATCAGGACACTTTTTACTCAAAATACATCGCAAACTGACGGAGTTTCATAGAAACTTGCCCTCATTTTTCACCCCCGTTAAGGCAGAATTTCCAAAAATCCTTATTGCGTCATTCTTAATTTCTAACCAAATAGCCAAATATTAATTTTAATTGAATTAGCCTCAAAATTGACAGAGTTTCATACTTACCCCCAGTCTTTTACCCCCAGAGTGACAAACTTACCCCCCAGTCTTTTACCCCATTAAAGAGCGAATTTCCAAAAAAGAGCCTATATGTTAGCGAGGACTAATAACTATATAACAAAAAAAGTTTCATCAATATCCTTCCAGTAGTTTTTGCGTGAAAAGCGGACAACAAACAGACAGATAGACATTTTTTTTTAAATAATATTTTTGGCTTCTATTGGTTGCATGAAGATCGTCCATCTTAGTTTTACTTTAATATCTATAATGTATATACATGAGGTTGTTATAATTTTATTATACGTATAGATTTCATTTTTTCTAGTTCAAATAAAACCCACGATCCGGCACATTTATCACTCACTTGTTGCCTCTACGCCATTTAATGTTATATTAATTTCTAAAATTAATAAAATATGTATAAACCAATAAATAAATAAATGAAAGTTACAGTAATAAATAACACGGTCAAAAGTGAGAGCTTCACTACATATTTTTGGAGATATTTCCAAAGGTGAGGTGATGAGATAAGGGCCGCGGACGGTAACTATCAATCCTACTGTCACGATATCGACAGAGCATTTGTATAGTCTAACCATTTTTGTCTCAGTATTTCCTCGCCTCTGGTATATTTGTGTCGCGTGTCCGGCGCCGCCGATCAATCTATCTAGTGTGGTCTTTGAGCATGATAGATGGTCGGCCTCTCTTTTCACTGCTTTCGCAAACAATATACCATTATATTGACTTTACGTTAAGACTTTGTCTAAAAGATTGTTTTACAATAATTTTCTCTATGCGGTAGAGGTCAAAAGTAATTTATTTAGTGCTTAGGACTTTGAAGGTGATTCTATTAGATTAACTGTATATTGAAGATTTTTTTTTTCATTTAAAAATAACATGCGTATATAGTCTGTTAATTTCTTATATTTTATCGTCTGTTCATTTCTTATATTTTATCGACAATTATAAGTAACTTAATTACGTGTTATGATCAATCACATACATTATCACCTAATTCAATACATTATCACCTAATTAGGTGATAATGTATTGAAAAAGGGGGCCCTGAAGTCTACGCAAGTCCCAGGCACTGTTCAAGAGTAACATTATTCATAATTGCTTAAAAATTTTACATTGATACCGAAAAAAGGAAACGATAGTAAGTTGCCGATAAGTCAATTCAAACCAATAGTTCCTAGATTTGTACGTTTAACCAATCATTTTTTTTTCTTTTTAATTTAAAGTATAAATTGCATATGATAAGGAGATAATTAAAAAATATAACTGCTCCGGTAATATAAACAAAATATTATGTTAGTAGTTCAGTATTATGGTAGTAATAGTAAAAATTAGGTGCAAAGCTAACATAATTTTTCCTTGGCACACCTTTTTGCGTATTTGTAGATGTTTTTAAAGATAACTTCGTAATAATCACTCCCCTCATCACTTTCCACTTTTAGGCAGCCAAATGTTCTGCAGACATCAATTTGCTGACTGTACGTTATTAAATTTAGTATTTTCTAGCTTATCTCTTTAGTCTGCACATAGCAGAGTAGGCAGAGAGTCTTGAAAAATAAATATCTTATTCTCCTTGTAGAAATCAACCTAACCACTGTGTTTATAGCTGCTTGTGCCATTGCGCCGCGACAGCCTCGTTCATAGGCATTATATGGGAAATGGGCACAATATATGTACATATTTTTGAACTTTATTAAGTCATGTTTTTATATTTACGTATGAATGTAATAAAATGTATACATTCAATTGCGTTGATACTACTACTAGTATAAAGAAAAAGTAAAGAGTAAGTACTGCTTTTAAAGGAATAAAAATATGTTAAAGTACTGTACTTTCTCTCGTTATTTTAAAATAGATTATAAACAGTAACAACAACAATTTAAAACACTTATATAGAAAACGTAAAATAATAACTATACAATTAAAATGATTACTGTTAAATACTGAAATAGCTACTTTCGCAACTAAATTATATTATTAACTTATTGTACAACGTAAAATGTTCAATAGACAAATGTATACTGACATAAGTAAGAGGATGTCATTTTTAATTTTATCCTTTATGATGTGTGAAAATAAAACATTAATCAATTTTCTATAATTCACAATAGATTACCCTTCCCTTGATGTTATGCATACACTATATTTCACGGTAATAAGGGCGAAAATTGTTCAAAAGGCAGTTCTGTTCAGACGTCAGTTATAATAGACGTGTTTTAATTTTTGACAAATGTTCTAGTTCAAAAGATGCGATGAGATGATTCAAATTTGGCTCCCCTTGATAAACTGGCGCCTGTCGAAAATTTTGTAAAATATAACTTCCCGAATCCCGTTTTGTTTATCATCTTGCAAATGTATTACGTAGGTCTTCCGGCTTGTATAATATGTAAATACACGGCTGAAGCGGAAGAAATGGAAACAAATCTGCCGGGTCCTCGTTATACATTACTGACATGATGTTTATTTAAAGCTTATTTACTTTTTTTTTTTTGTGTATATTTTTCATCGCTCTGCATTGTTCAAGTGTCAAAGGTAAAATTAAGTTGTAAAAAAATACTTAAATATAAATTTGATGTTATTGTTTTTAAAATGTATAATTTAAGATATGTTAAATGAAGACTAACGATCCGCTCGGAGATTTAATAAACTTTATTGTGTTCGTATGTTGCAAGCGCACACATTTCTGATGTAAATATTTATTTTTCTGATATTTATTTTTTATCATTATAGTAAATTCTAAGAGGATTTTCGATTGTTTTTAATTTAAAAAATAATATATTTTGTTTTCTGTTACTGTTACTTGTATAAAGTCCCTAGGAGTTTTTTTTTTAGTTTATTTTAAATGTATAGATTGAACCCCTTTTAGAATTTTGTTATAATATATCTATAGATTAAATTTAAATGTAAAATTTACAACCGACTCTGAGGTAAGGATTTGAATAGATCTTATTAATAAAGTAGGTCAATTAAATTATATCGAAGATTTGAATGCTGCCTCACCATAAACGAAATTAGTACAAGGGCTGTAATTTAACTTCAAAGGAAAGGATTTTAATAAATATGTATACATATTCTTTAAATTCATTATTTAATTACGTCGTCGTTATGGGTTCTATTCTCACTCGGGGGTATGAAATATTTAATGTTTTCGTTTACTCGCTATAGCAACGTCGCAAATCGTTGCGTTGAGTTCAGTCACCCAATAAGCATCGAGAGTTCGATGGACAGTGGGAAACGAAAAGGGATGGTAATTCTAATGGGAACGGAGTGTCTTAACACTAGGTTATTAGGTGGGGTACATACCTTAGGCTAAAAACAAATGTGTTGATGTTTTAAATATAAGAATATTATAGTTATTGTAATGTCAAGATATTTATTTCAACTTAATAGCATATAGTACTAATTATAGGTACGTTATTTATATATTCTGCATTATAAAATTACTCATAGAACAGCAATTTAATAGTACTTTAATTCATCTCTTGGAGAAGTTGTGTCATCGAGAGAAAATGAAAATTGATCGTCTCTAACTAAGATAAGTTTGGAAAGTTATGATGGAATGAAAGTGCTTCCGCGTCGAGCAAAAATATACGTCACTGATTTAGTTTCGAAGTAACTAATTATTGTTTAAACAAGAAAAGGTAACTGAATCCATTTATCAAGTCAAGTCTTTGTTGTATTTCGAGCAGTGTCAAGTACGGAAGTATGATCGTACAAAATAATTATTGAATGGTACTTAAGGTATACAGATTTTAGAACATATGCTTACAATATTTTTTTATAGTACATCTTTTGCGTTTATTTTTACTTTTTTATAATTTGGCTTTATTTATCTGCTCCATTAAATATAGATGATATTAAATATTTAGCATTTTCCAAACATATAATAAAATTTAAAATTTACATCACGTAAATGTGTAATAGACCATAATAATTGGATTTTATAATATTAGACGTCAGGTCTCGTAAACAAATTAAGGTCGGGTAGATGATTAATATCGGTTTCAGGTAGAAATTATCTTATTAATTTTATATATTTTAAATATGCTCCTTAAGCTTCTAGAAAAAATATATAGAGATGCCGTATTTTTTACTAGTCACATTAAAAATTGTCAATTACATAAATTTTTGGCATACAAACCGTATGCTAAAAATGAATGTAAGAAGAATCTTGTAAAATTTTAAGATAATCTACGTAAAATAAGATTTCTTGTTATGTTATATTCTTCTATTTTTAGAAGTGATATTGATTATTCAATTAAAATAAAAACACATACACTGCTAATGAGAATACATGCGTATAAGATTATATGTAACCCAGAATATGTTACAGAATAGTCTATCAACATAAATACATTTTTCCTGACAATTAGTATTAGTTTTCAACATATTTTTTAAATTAAATACTACCAATATTAGAAATTTCAATATTTTAAAATTTATATACTAAAATGATAACACTTTTTTTTATCCAGCAAATATTTAAAAAGAAAGATTTTAGTATGGTCCCTGATAGTACTAAAGCCGACAATGTCAGAGTTACGTTACACATTTCGCCCAAATTACTTGATCTTGTTTACGGTTCTTTGAAAATTGTGCAAACTTTTCACAAAGTTTATTTGTAATTTATTGTTTATCGCCATTATTCTTCAATTTATTTACTGTAAGTGAACTATGCTAAATATTTTTATTACACCTAGATAACAAGTTTCGAGCCTCTACCTTAAGTATTTCAATATTATAATTTATTATATAATATATTTTTTTAATAAAGCAAGAGTTTAATTTCTTATAACATTTTAACATTATATTTAGATATTTAAAATTTTATAGCTCATAAAGGTTTGTTAAAAGAAATAAGAAATTAGATTAATTGCAGGGTCTATCGTAACGGAGGGATGCGACTGTAAGCGCGACAGGTTTTGCGTTCGATCTCCAATTCAGGAGAAATAAATCATAGTTTCATTTTCCTCATTCTGGCATCGAGGCAAAGTGAGGTGTTAAGTTCTACCACTCAACACGCAGTGTCTCAAATACCGTAGAAAGTGGTAAACAGAACGGAGCGTCTTAGCAGTGCTGCCTCTATGTACCCTGCCGTGTGCGGGATACAGCGTGAAGCTACACAAAAACACACAATGCCTCCAAAATTCGGCGGAAAGTGGGAAGCGGAAATGTCTTACTCAAAATGGATTGTCTTAATATTAGGTTTCCAGGATCCCTCTGCGTAACTTGTTACATGCACGTTATAAAGCGTGAAGGTATTAGGTGTATACACAAATATAATTTAAATTTTATTTTGTTGTCACTTCTTTGTTTTATTCCAATTTAAATTATTCATCTATATATTGAGTGCAAAGGTATGTACGCGGTCGCTATGATATCTCTAATCATAAGTTAAATGACAAAGATATTTTAACTGAGAATTTAATATCAACTAAAATGAAGGTTATTCCCCCAAAACTTTCCAGCAGTTGCTAATAACGAAACTTGTGGTTAATAGGGTGGGGTAGAACACCGAGCTTGGGTAAATTTTCAAGATAATTCAATAGGAAAATCGGCCTTTGTTAAAGTTCTATTGTGTGATGATACATTTGCTAGATATTACGCAATCAAGTGAAATTAAACTTAAAAAATATAGTAAAGTGTATCTTTAGTATACTTAAAAAAATCAGTAAAATTTATCTTTTAAATAACACTATTGTAATAAAAGCCTATCTTTATTAGTAAGTAAATATAGGATTATATATGTACATTGGTTGTAGGCCATTAGTAAGGCATTGGCTAAGATTAAAATCACTAAGACGAATATTTAAAAAAAATATTCTTAAGGATTATAATTTAATCTTAGGCCGTAAGTAGCTTAGCTGTCACCGCGAGCATGTCAACCTTGCAGATTGCGAGTAAATAAAATATTTTCAAATTATTGGGGGTCCAAGATTTAAGGTTTGCTCGCAGCGACCCCTACCAGCCCTCTAGAGATCTGCAACGTTGAATACGTCACGATGTGCTCTATACGAGCGCACACTGTTTGGGCGTTCCCCCAGGCGAGGCGCATCAGTTCTTTCCCACTGGTGTGATAAGTGGAGACGAATGCGGCGTTGGGGACCGTCACCCAGCATGACCGAAACGGCGGAAAGTGGAGGACGGAGCTACAAATAGCTACGTGGAATGTATGGAATTTAAGAGGAGGGGTGGAAGAAATAATTCATTCAAATTATTAGATGTGATGGATGTCAGAGATCTGGATGTTATTTGTGTGGCTAAGACCAAGCAAATCAAGGTGCAGACGTGTTATTGTCCTCTCGATTGGTTGGTGTAAAAGCAAGTTATGGACACGTGAGGGTTTAGGGGTGCTGAACTGGTCGTAGCGAGAATAAGGGGTCTGTTTGTAGGTTGACGCAGCCACTGGTTGTCTAGGGTAAGCACCGAATTATCGCATAATAAGCTAGAAGCTTCAAGATCCACCGATCAGAGAAGAATCTCATGGACGGAAATGGAAATATTAAAGTATGCTGGCAGAAGCTTAGGAATTGCATGACGGAAGTAGTGGCAGAGGTATGTGGTAAAAGTATAAGAGATTTTTTACAAAAAGCGCGACAAATGGTAGGATGACAATGTGAACGATGTTGTAAGAAAGAAAGAAGAAAGCATGGCAAGATTATAAAGCCTTGGGTAAGGATAAAAGTATGAGACAGATAAGAAAGAAAGAGTAAAACCACCGAAAGTACTGATAAAGATGACGCGTGAAAATTCAGAGAAAGAAAGAGATGAAAGGTCAACGAACCACTTTCGGAAAAACATGAAGCTTTTCTGAGCGAGTAGTGAGTGGTTCCCGGAGTTGCTCGCTAATCTGTAGAATAAAAAGGGGTGCTTTAGACCTGGAACAGGGTGTATGGATCAGACCTTATACCTCCGCGTGTTCACGGAAAAATTTCAGCATTAAACCAAAAGTTTTCTGTTCTTTCGTGGACACGGAAAAGGCGTTTGATAAAGAATTGAAGAATTGTAATAAAGACGTTATGGGAGGTACTGGCCCAGTACAGTATGAGCGGACCCTTGGTACAGGCTGTAAAATCTTTTTACAGAGATCACTCAGTTTGCGTGCAAGTAGGAGCTGGCATGTCGCCTTGGTTTGACATCCAATTGGGTGTTAGACAAGGTTGCGCTATGTCAGCTTAATTGCTCAATTGTTTTTGGGTAACTGTCTTCAAAGAGCGAGACAAAGTGACAGGTGAGTGAAAAAAGGGAACTTGAATATAAATTGCCTGTTGTACGCAGATGATGCAGTGTTTATTGCATCATCAGAAAGCGAGTTTCAGGCATTGGTTACCACTTTGAAAGAAGGGTGTAAATAATCATCTAAGCCTGAATACCAATAAGACGAAGGTTCTGATGTTTGAAAGTAATGAAGAAAGGACAGAATACAACATGAGTAAAATGATAAGATATTAGAACAAGTGAATGGCGGTAACAGAATTAACGGTGCCTTAGCGGAATTATTGAGATGGCGAAACGTCAGAATAGCTGACGTGCGTTTACAATGCAGTGTTGGTACAGACGGTGTTATCCCAGCAGCGAAACGTGGGTATTACGGAAAAAGGATTCAAGAAAGATCAATACTGTGAAGATACGATCTCTAGGTAGGATATGCGGAGTCAGTTTAACTTATCGAATGTCCAATGAAGAGATACACAGAACGGTAGGTATTAGTGTGGATATCACAATGAGAATAAAGAAGAACGTGTTCAGGTGCACGTCGATCAAATAAGTAAAGAAATATTGGTAAAAAAGATTTATAAAGGAAAAGTAAGTGGTAAGACAGGGAGGGGAAGACCTCAGTTGAGCTTTAAAAACACAGCACCTACGACATTGGAGGAGGGTCACGTAAAAAGGATCTCCCGAAGGGCACATATGAAGAGGTTGATGACAGTGGACGAGGCAAAAGAGGCATACTGAGACCGTAGGGATGTTCCCTCTACCTACCCCACTAGGGATATAGCGTGGATCTAAGTTCAAATTAAATTAAATATGTAATGTTTTCAAATGAAATATTTCGTGTTATCAATTTAAATATTTAATGTTTTAATTTTTCCACCTTGGTAACAACGCAAAAAGGCGTATTCTGCCACACAACACGCAATACCTTAAATTCGACGGAAAGTGGGGAACGGAACAGAGTGTAACTTAACACTATGATGCCAAATTTCCTCTGCCTACCCTGTCTGCGTGGGATACAGCGTAAACTGAAAAAAAAAAAATAATCACCTATAAATATTATATAACGTTTGTATCAATAGAGGTGGATAATAAAATGAAAGACTGCAGGATTTATAGATACCCACAATATACTTTTAGAGTACAATTCAGTGCTACGCCGTGCGGCATATCGAATCTTTACGACATCATTAAACATATTTTTATGAGGACACCGCGGTGTTGTACATTATTAGTTGTAGGGAATTTCCAACAAAATCCCAGTTCATTGGTCAGTTATTCGCGAAATAAACCTTCATCAAAATTGACAACGTGTGCGGCTAATAAAACATTTACGGTGCGATACTGTGACACGCCCGCATCCAATGAAATCATGATAATGCGAGTATTACATAAAATGCCATGCGCTTTTATGTTCAAATTTTACAATCCAATTTTCACGTGCCCTTATTCAGAAATTGTTAATCTAAAAAAGTTTGTTTCAATTTATCTACTACGCATGTAGCCGATGCGCAATAAGATTTCAGTTTGGAATAATTTTATGTAACGGGTTCCAATCACGCTACTTTTAATTATGATACCTCTTCTAAATGATTTTTTTCTTATCTGATCATGAAATAACTAATTAAGATTGTTAAAAATATTTAATAAATATCATTATCAATAGCCAAACAACACTAAGCAATGGTAGTTGAAAATTTGTAAAAATCTCCCTAACTTAGAGATACTAGCAATACAAATACAAAAGCGAGGATTCAAAACCTTCATTTAAACCGAAACTTTTATACTTTACTCTACTCAGCTTCACGCTGTATCCCGCACATGGCAGGGTAGGCAGAGGGAAGTTGGGAACCTAGTGTTAAGATACTCCGTTTCACTTCCGTTCCCCACTTTCAGCTGAATTTGAGGCGTGGCGTCTTGAGTGGCGGAACTCAACGCCGCGTTTTGCCTTGTACCAGAGTGAAGTAATGAAAACATTAAATGTTTAAAATTGAAAATATTAAATATATTATTTTCCTCGAGTGGGGATCGAACCCAGAACCCTGTCGGTTACAGTTACATGCTTGTGCCGCTGCGCCACGACAGGCCTCACTTATATACCCACTTTATAAATGTTAAAAATATTATGTACCTACCTATTTAATATCTTTTTTCTCTTTAAAGAATCAGCATTCTACATTGATTAGCATTCTACAAAACTGATTTCAATATTCATATCATATTCCGCTTTCAATATGTAAAGCCATATCGGTTACACGTCTAAATTAAAAAGGGAGGTACCGCTAAATTGCTTCTCTCCAAACAAAACATTGGAAGAAGCTGATAGAATGCCACGTTGATTTACCAAATTACCGCGTAATTGAACCGAATTTCTGAGTGAAGCTCATGTAATGAAAGCAGATAAAGGGAAGTGTAGAGACGAGGGGTTTATTCGATTCAGCCGCACGCTCACTCTGACACTGACTTAAGTAGATAGTTAAGATTTGGCCAAGAAAGCACCTACCGGCGCCCAGTAATGTGTACTCAGAAAGTAGTCTCGCCTCAAGAATCGGCCGCTTAAGTACCTACTGAAACTTGCCACCCATTAGTTACTTCTGAGAACACATTATAGTTTAACTTTTGTTCTGTGCTCACGAAAAACAAATAGTAACTGGGCAGGTGTTATCAAATAGCTTTATTTGTTACTTATGGGATGTGTAGTTATCGCATAACAAACTAAATATACGTTATTTATGCCGTAAAGTAGGTACTTAATGTACTCATATATACCTACATGTTAAGAATTAACTTTGTTTCAAATTCAGAGTCAAAACGACCATGATGGCAACAATACAACATTTTTTTAAGTGTTAACGGATCGCTGTTTGTAAATGGAAAAATATATGCTAATAAATATATGCTATGTGACGACAAATTGAGAAATAGATTAATAGACAAGAAGATTATATGTCTGTTAGTTTGTCTGTTTACTTATTTCTCTTTGCTTGTGTGCAAGTTTATTTCAGAGACGACTAAACAAATTTGAATTTAGTTTTTGACTACTGTAATTTGCCTGACTTCTCTTCATTAATGGTTCGAAAAAGGAAAGTTACATAAATATTGTTATTGCTCTACAAAACTGCTACAAAATAGTTTTCTTGAAATTGCTTAAATTTTAGTTTCTAATGTCTTTAAGATCATAACGTTATTAGCTCACAAAAGTAATTCAGATAAACAAACAAATAAATTTAGTTCGTATGCTATAAGCGTATAAAGCCCTGAACAGGTCTAGGTCGCTAGAAAGCTTGAAATAAATATGCAGCTTGAAGTCAACATTACGAAACAAGATCTTCATATATACATAAGAACTACTAGTGTTTCAATACCTGAACCTTGTCAAATGCCGAAACGTTTCAGTGAAATAACTTCGAAGGTAGTAAGACCGTGCACTTTACTCGATTGGATTTGAGGTGGACGCCAATAAGACCACGCTCGGACCCGATCAAAAGTGGGAAACATGTTGAGCTGTTTATACGTAGAGTTATAAGAAAAATACATTCTTACCTAAAATCAATCGGTAAAGGTTTTGGCTTAAGCTGAGTGAAACAAACGTATTTCTATGTTCATTTTTTAATTTTTTTTTTAGTATGTTACGTCGACATATTTTTTCCTTCTCTATAATGATAATTATTTGAATCTTTATTTAGAACTAGCGACTAGAAGAATTCAAAAGTGCGAAAATAGTCTATGTGTCTGTAGTCACGCTTTGTCTATGGACCAGATCAAATAAATGAAATTATTAAATATTTTACCTGGGATCGAATCCACAACCTGTTTGTTATATTTATAGTCGCATGCTTTTTGCCCTTGCGCCATGAGATATTAAATATGTACTTAATCCACTATTATGTTTAGGCGGCCATCTTGATTTGTTTCATGGTGTGTTGTATTCTACAAGTATCAGGCTCTTATGCTCGTATGATTTAATCAGAGACAGTAACATGGGGACAGGTGAAAATATAATAAATTAAAGCTCATAGCAATCTATACGTTACCTTAATTGTAATAATTAACAAGTAACATGAATGTTTCTTAGATTAAAATAAAAATTACGAAGTCAGTGAAATTCAACATAGCTATATTATTATTGAAAATTATACTTTTTATATCGTAACATAGTATAAAAGCATTTGTGTTATTACGTAATATAATATTACAGTTGAAAGATATTAAATTTGAAATAGCTCAGACGATATCACATGAGCTCAGCACAATAGATGGGTTCGAAGGCAATATAATGTATAAAACGAGTATTATTCGCATGATCAAATCTCCTAATAACTTGGATCCCACCGCGTTCAATGTGGCGAGATCTAATACCGCCTCTCCTGGTCCGTCACTACTGGCTTCACACGACTAAACAATTAACTATAACCTTATCTATTATTATATTATTGAGCTTCTTCGTATTCACATTTGGTTTACTTAAACTCGAGTAGTTTAGTTATAGTAACTCTAATAGGCGCTAAGCAAATTATTCTAAGACTCATGAAGTCAATGACAACGCCTATGTAAATATAAACAACAAATATTACAAGCATTTCAAGTGAGTATAGATCTATAATGTGATTTAAATATTACTCTTCATTTAAGCTATCATACTGGCAATTTTTATATAGCCAATGTACATACGCCCCATTTTTTTATTTAAAATATACGTTTTCATTTTTGACTCATCAGCCAAGTTTATTATTAAATTGATCGAATTTTTATAGTGACACATTATGGTTACATTATATTTATAATGCGTCTATGCGGCACGTGTCATTCGTCACAGATTCTAAGCGTGAAATGACATTGCGTTACTTAGCGGTTTTGCGGCGTGTGGCGAGGCGTGGCCGAGACGGGCGCGGCCGCGAATAGTAGCTGAATCAATTACAACATGATATTGTTAATTAATTATGTTACTGATACGATATTAAATTAAATGACCATAATTAACAGCGTACGTAACTATGTGTGTAAATTATAATTGAGCATTCATTGAATTCTCCTTCATCTTAGTACCTTATTTATATATAGTTAATAGTTATTCAAAAGAAACATAATTAGTAAAAAAGATATTAGAAGAGAAATATTTCAAGCCTTTATTTTACGGAAGTTAACAACTTATATAAATTATACATATAACAAAAAACATTACCAATGGTCAAAAATACATACTTCAAAACTTATTTAAACGCTATTTAATGATTTTACAAAACTGTTAATTTAAATTTCTATCTAAAATTACAATTCAAGTGACTTTTTAAGTACTTAGATGCTTGAATTAAAACAAAGTTAATGGATCTTTGAATTTCATCGACTCGAATGCCTCGTCAGTTTTTGAGTTATTTGTAAGCCAAGGGTGGATACGGATCTAAATAATTCATTTGTTATTGTATAAATGATGGCTGATGGACACTTAAAGTGTACCGCCGTTGTTTCCCGGCGTGAATACAAAATGTCCATTTCCGTCCACGCAATCCTCACATTAAGGGTGTCAGTCAAGAAGCCAGCGCTATTGACAAGCGCAATGTACGTTCAATCACAAGTACAAGGTATAAATTATGAATTTATTTACATTATATATACTCGTTTACGAGGAAGTTTTTAATGAATATAATTACAGGTCAAGAACATTGACAATACACAGGTATATATGTATATATATATATATATATATATATATATATATATATATATATATATATATATATATATATATATATATATATATATATATATATATATATATATATATATATATATATATATATATATATATATATATATATATATATATATATATATATATACACATACAGCATAGATTACTGACGTCACCTAACACAATTTAAGCTAATAACAATTTTTGTGACACTAAACACGAAAAAAGCTTTTCCCATTTAGCAGTGCGTAAATGTGTACTCCATGTTACCGCCGCCCTTAAGCAGACATTATTAGAGGGGTGTCGCGCTGCGGACATAAAATTTTGTTGCGATTTTTCCTTAATATCCCTAAGCGTAGGTCACGTTGTAAAAGTTAACTAAAGTAAAATATGGCATATGAGTGACCCATAAATTCAATAAAATCTTGCAGTGCCTTAAATTATGCGGAGTGGGGAAAGGAAGAGACTAGAAAGAGAGAGAGGAAATGTTTGTTTGTGTTGTATTTGCACTAGGTTCGCAAGATATTACCTACTCTGCATAAGTATATATAGAAACTATATATTTTTTTATTTTTTTGTGCTATATTTACTATAAAAAGCCTGGCGTAAAAGTTAAACCTGCTGTCTACGGCGTAGGTGTTAACACGCATGTATGTATCTATATAGTTGAACACGATAAACGTCTACGTTTACCATGTTTCCATTCAATTATATAGTAATACACAACAGTGACATACAACTTTTGTTATTATGTACTAGAGCATATAAGAGAAAAAAATGTTTGAGTTTAAGGTAGTAATGAAATAAAAAAGCTGGTATGATTAAGTAAATTTAAATTATTATCCTAATAAAATTTACTAAATATATTTTTATTACTAGCCCGAAAATTAAACAAATATTGTAAAATTATTATGAGATGGCAAACATTAAGAATAGGTGTTGAACGTAACAATGCGGACGTATAAAGTCTCGAGGTTCCTTTTAATCGTAATTAGCAATATTTGTAGCGGCACAAAGGAACGCCGCGGGTCAACCGGCTTAAGGACCGACGCACTACAAAGGGCTTAAGGTTTTAGATGTTGCCGTTCAGAAAATTTGTTTCATTAAGCGGACCGGCCGAAATTTTCTTTTCCTTTTACTACCAACGAAATTCCCATAACGTTTACGTTTTATCGGTATCAGTTTAACAAAGCTTTATGATAAAGGGATACTTTATAAAAGCTTATTCTCTGTATATAATTAAATATTCGCTATAAAATATGTATTATTATGTCTAAATAAGTACTTTTTAATTGATAACAAAAATTGTTTTTCTTACAATAACCAACGGCTTAATTTTCTGTCATGAAGAAATTTAGTTTGTCGACAATATCTTGCAATATTATTACTTACTTTATAGAATGCAAGGAAATCTCTAAGGCATCAAGATCTCTCGTTTGAAATCTCCTGACAAAGACTGTCTAGACCAGGTCTAGACATTCACAGATGCGAATCTTCAAAATATAATTTATAGATTATAAAAATATTCTTTTTCTCGGAGAGGGAATAATTGTTTTAAAATGAATATATCGTTTCTGAGATGTTGCGAGTTCCCTCTTTACGGACGAATGATTTTATTTAAATTATTTTAAAAACACCGGTAGACAAAATGTTCATGCATGCATTGAGTTCCATCGTAGACGATTTCTCAACAGATAATGTTTTGAAAATTGTGCGAAAAGTAGGGCAAACAGTGTTCTGTTTAACCCCTGTATCTATTAAGACATACGATACAAATCGTGCAGCTGATTTTTTTAGGGATCTATACCTCAAAAGGAAAAATACGAAATCATTCAGGATAACTTTGCTGCTAATTTGTCCGTCTGTTAAGATCACTTACTTCGAGATCGCGTGGACGTATCAAACTGAAATTAATATCAAATATTTGGTGCTTCTTGGGACTGGAAGTAGAACTCTTCGGTCTCTAGAAGCACAAAAAAATCATATAAAAATATATAATCATATAATATTAATGTTACAGATAAAAGCGTTTAATTGTTACAATTATAACTCTTTTTCTTCTTTACTTGACACAATTATAATATTCATTTTGCTATTCTAACGTACATTTCTGCTTGCTATATGTTTATTATTGTGGTAAATTTAAACACTAGATGAGGGAACATTTTCATTATTGACGAATGCATTGCAACTGTTTACACACGCTTAATTAGTTATTAGTTAGAGCGGGCTGCCAGTGTTTAAATGGGCGATTGGGGATCGGACATATGTACTTACATCATAAGATATACCTGAATGGATATGGACTTCAATAGCTTATACATTCGGTGATTCACTAAATTTAAAAAATAATTACATTCTCTTATATTAGACACTTGCTTACATTTATACCCTATAAGTAACAATACAAATATTAACAACGATAACATAAAATATAATAATAAATAATAATAATAAAACAGCTTTATTTATTCCACATCCTAATACATTACATTTAAAAAGTATTTTAGTACAATTGCATTGACTTACTTAACAAATTTCGGTTTTTTTTATAAACAATACAATAACAAACATATACAATTACAAGCATATGCAAACCTATATTTACTACTATATATATATATATATATATATATATATATATATATATATATATATATATATATATATATATATATATATATATATATATATATATATATATATATATATATATATATATATATATATATATATATGTATATATATATATATGTATATATATATATATATATATATATATATATATATATATATATATATATATATATATATATATATATATATATATATATATATATATATATATATACACATAGATAAGTTATTATATATTTTTTTATGCATACGCTGTATCCTGCGCCTATCACGGTAGGCAGAGGAAACCTGGTGACCTAGTATACTATGTACCCACCATAATCTGTTTCCATTAAGAAGTAGAAACGAAAGTGCTGTATCTAATTTTTGACAAATTGGAGGCATTGCGAGTTGAGTGTATAGTGACAGTTATATATTCGAATTATCTGTATATTATAATCTACATTTCGCACACATACAGTTAATCTGATTTCTTAAAATAAAGAATTGAAAATATATTAGAAAGTAAAAATCCTATAATTAATCAGTAGCAAATAGCTCGGACAATACGGCAATGTTAGAAAAGATAAAAGGATTGTGGCTACCATCAAAAGCACACGAAGTGTTGTTCTTTATATAAGAGCGTTAAATAAAAACCTGTTCTCGTGAACAAAGAGGTACGTGAGGCAAATTATTTATGTATTGCCGCGGTCGGTCTAATTACGTGAGGCTTTTGTTCTTGCCCTCCGCTCGCTACTTTTACTTATATACTGTAGATAACCATAACTGCAGCGTAGCAAGGTAAAGATTCAACCACTTTGCAAAGCTTTGAGCTAGTACTAGTTAACAGAAGCTAATTGTGTATAGTAAGAAATTGAATTAAGGTTAAACATTATATAGATTAAAGATTTAGCAGCGTGGAGTTTCAGATAAAACAAAAACGAATTAAGTATTTGATTTAACATGTAATTTCATTTTGGATATGTTTTTTTTTAAATGATTGTAAGAATTTTAAGCAATGATTTTAACTACATAGCAAATTAATTAAATTATGTAGGCAAAGGGAGAACTAGTGTTAAGACACTCAATTCCCCAAGACACTTCGTTCCTCATTTTCCGCCGAATTCTTCTGGAGTAACGGCTTTCATAAAAAGAAAATATTAAATATTTTATTCTACTGAGCGGGAATCGAACCCACAACCGTCACGCTTACAGTCGCATACTTATACTCCCCTACGACATGATGGCCTCTCAATATAAAAATATTATTTATTTCTAAAAATTATCTATTGTTATGTCTCCATTCAAGCAAAAAAAGATAACATATATAATCAGTTTTTTTAGCTTCACGCCGTATCCCGCTCATAGCAGGGTAGGAAGTGGGAACTTGGGAACCTAGTATTAAAACACTTCTATTTCCCACGTTAGACCAAATCAATACCTGCTGAGTGTCGAAACACAACAACATGTTATTGCTTCGCAACCAAAAGAAAGAAAATGAAAATATTAAATATTTCATGTTTTCTAGGGACTATCGAACTCAAAACCTTTCGCGTATACAATCGCACTCTTGTGCCTATAATTAGTTCCTAGATATAATCAGTCATGTCACTTTATTTTTTTACTCATTTCCCACGTTACATACTTACTTATAAGTTACTGATGTATCAATAGATAATAGACAGTGGTAAAAAACCATTACAGAATTAAGGCCTACGATTACCAAGATTATTTTAACGTTTTTTTTTACGAAGATTATTTTTACGTTATATGACACATTATAATAGTTAATAGATAATTAGTTGTTTGATTGTTTCTTCTGTTGCAATTAATTAAACAGCTGTTCAATATTTAAATGATACTTATGAAAAAGATAACATATATGTCGTAAAAACACGAATATGTATTCTATATACCGAAAATATTATGCGTAGTTTATTTTATGGTGCCATTTTTATGGTATTACACTTTATTTTACGTAACATTTGCTTGGCGCTTTCGTCAAAACGCTCTTGCCTTCCCTAGGGGCGAGACAAGTTTTGCAATAAGGCGGGAAAGAAGAGGCATACGATATTCACGTGTAATAAATATTAGAATAGGTGCAGTGATTGCGCTCAGGTGTCGAGGCAGCTATAAGCGTTGCTTGCAGACTTTTTTATTTTCAGAGCAAAATCGTTCGGTTTATTAGATCTCCAGTTTTATGAAAACCTTCTAACACTAAAAGTTTATAGCAATAGCCATAGAGTTTTATATAAGATCACCCTAATTAGAATACAATTATAATATAAATGAGTTTGTGTTTAGGTGAACAATGTTGTAGGAAGGAATATGGACATTAAGGAAGTAATAGCCGTCAAATTGATTTAGCCGATGTGTTATGTGAAGAAAATCTACAAAAAACGGTTGTACTGAGCGCCTAAGCGACGAGCAGACCGTGAGCGATTGTCACACTAGTGATGCGCGCAAAGCGACGGAGGGCCCGCAAAGCCCTGCGGGGGCGGCTCCCCTCGCGCCGCTGTTATCGATTGCCCCAGTTGAGAGCGGGGCGGAAGTAATGATAGAACGAGATGCAACCACTGCCCGATCCGATGGCCAACTCCGTTGGTAACTGTATAGTGCACTACACAAATATTGTTCGAGATAATATTTAATCTTCCATTTCTTTCCTCTAATGTAATTTTGGATAACGCTTCTTGAATGAGCTCGTGTTGGAATTACGAGGGTAGTCTGGGTTTTAAAAAAATAATTATAAAAAGGAATGATAGATGTTTGTTACAGCAAATTTACTAAAACTTTGCACTATTAAACCTCACAAAGTCAAGCGTGGAAGTGACATCCTACTTATATCCATCTGAACAGATCCCGTAATAGCTTCCTCAATCTCGTCGTCAAAGTTCTCATAAGACGATCCTTAACTAAGGCGTTAAGGAAGATAGTTAGTAAGAGGCCTTCGGCAGGGTCTTATAACTTGCTCGAAACTTGCGTAACTCGATCGCAACGATCCGGCGGGTACTGAGCATCAATGGAACGATGACTGATAATACGTAATTAGCATCACACTTTAATTGCTTCATATACTCGGATAGATTATTATAAATAATAAATTATGAAACTATTTTGTATTTTAATTTATTATATTAAATCAATGAAATGAATTAATTTTTATTTTAAAAAATGCCATTCAGCTGTTTACATAGTACACAATAGTAGACATAACTCGGCAGGTTTCAGTGAAATAGCGTTTCGATGTTCATCGTAAACCAGAGTTCATAAGCCATGACGTTTCGGACCCCAAGCCCATCATCAGTTATATCGATTTTACGATAAAACGTCCGACAAGCGAGTGTCTCCTTCGCGCGGTAAATTGCGATAGAATCTGAGCCGACGTTCACATCCAATGATAATAAAGAGTAAAAAGAGTCGTCGTTTTAATGTTCACTTTATGGGTGCTTCCGGAGGTTCGTAAGGTTCTGGATGCGGCCAGATATATATAGCAGCTGTAAAAAGTTTTTCACCAATAGCCTTATTCGTCGACTTTGACATCGTTTTCATATGAAAGTGATGTATAAAGATGAATATAATGCTGTGATTACCTCATAAAGGCTAGCGTCAAATGAGATTTCTGTATTAAGGATTAAGCCCTACGCAAGTGATTACACGGTTGCTTTGTTTCAATAAAACCCTTTCAATATTGTCAGTTTACATCGATCGTTTGACTCGATAAATTGTAATGGCGTTTCTTGTAAACGGAGTCAATGTCGTAAAGCGAAGTATTACTGAGGCAAGATAAGTCGGTAAATAAACTTGAGAATCCAATTAAGAAATGAGTGGGGAATAGATTTAGTCGAGAGTTACTTACTTCACTGGCGTACATTGTATTATGACAGTTTTGTTTATCTGCTCAATTATAAAATTAAGTTTTTTTATTAATTGTTTTATCTGTGGCAGGAAACCTATTGTTAAGACATTTAGTTGGCATTCTTTACACACTTCCGTTTCCGACTTTCCACCGAATAACTTCAAAAGGTTTTACGCGGCGTGTTAATTGGCGGAACTTAACGCCTTTAAATAAGTTATTTCCTGGAAAGGTGATCGTAATCAGAACCTTTAGCATTTACAGTCGCACTATTATAGACCTGCGCCGTGATAAGCCATTGTATTGTTTTAAATAAGGTTTTAACTAATTAAATAACAAATAACTTTAAACCGTTATTTTATTTAGGTAACGCCTCGACTTCTGAATGCTAAACTGTTAACTTTGATTACATATGCTATATGGTCCAATTTATAATTGAGTGTAATTATATTTTAAATTTAACAAAGAACATATAAACAATTTTTCATAGTAATTATTAAACTATTTTAAAACTTGTTTATACTTTATACTTTTTGTCTTACTTCTGTGTAAACAGAGCAAGCGCCTTTTCTTCTAATGATAAAAATTGGAGCGCACAAACACTGCTCCACTGTGAATTGCTGGATAAAAATATGTAGGTCTCCTCGCAATATTTTGAACAATGCACGACATATTTATCACAGATATCGGAAACTTTTATAAGTCGAGTAAGTACCCATTCAGTTGAAAGGTCTACAAGACAACAAAATGAAAACACTTTAAGACAAAATAGTAAAATAGGGCAAAACATAAAAGTATAACTATTATAACCGAAGTCATAATCAAGAAACCTCAAAGATAATACGTATTTTGTATTTATTTTTTTACCATAGAATTATTCAATATAAATCTCCTTAAAGATAGTCTATAATATAATTCTATACGATGATATAAATGAAGTTAAAGAACTAAGTTATTAATTAAAACAAAATATAAAGTTGTGTCTGTAAATACTATTATGTTTATTTTATGAAGTTATAAAATTTTACTAGCTTACTATAATAAAAAAAAGCTTTTAACATTTCTTTGACTTGTCAATAACAAAGCTGCGAGCAAAATCTTAGTGTAGACGCTACAATTTTAATGATTTATAAAATCTTTAGGGAATTGTCTTATAAAGTTGTATTTCTCGAAACGGTTCATACGGAACCTATACTCACCAAGGGTTCCGTATGAACCGGACAGAGTAAATACATTAAAGTTAACAAATTTAATTTTACGTGTGTTTCTTTATTGATGACTTATTTATACGAAATGAACTACAAATATGAATTTGTAACAATGTTTGATTTTATAAATATTCCCACTTTCAGGACTTTTTTTTTGTATGGCAAGTTCTTTTAGTTTTGTAGTTCTTTAAGTTATAGATCTACGGAAATAACGTTTGATTATGTGGCAAATAAAGTTGACAGACTGGACTTAACTGGTATATGTACGTACCCTTTTTGTATGAAATAAACTACAAATACAACTTATATGTGATTTTCTTTTATAATTACCTATAAATTATTGCTTTTAACACTTTCCTCTTTATTTGTTTCTTGAATTTTTACTTTCTAATGTAAGTCCACGCAAAGTATCCTGCCAAGTTTCGATGATGCAAACTGTTTCGTACAAAATGCATCATTAAACGATGCATAAATAGTTATATCTTTTGATTATGTAAAGTTAGAAGCTTGATTTTTTTTGTGCTCAACGGGACCAAAGAACTGAATATTTGATTTTAATTTCCGCTTGATACCTCGACGCGATTTTGAGATAAATGGTATTGATAGATAGACAAACCGAAAACAAAGTTATATAAAATTTCCGTGTTTTCCTTATAAATTACGACACCCTAAAATCAGTGAAAGAATTTTAGCTTCATCCTCTAATTTAAATCTAAAAAGAACCTGCCGATGTAAATGCATAATGTATTTATAATAAAAAAGCAAAATAATGAAATACATCAAATAAATCATACAATGAAATACAATAAATACCGAATATGTGAATACTTTGCTGAAAATTTGTAATAAAAAACGATAATTGTATGTAAAAACACCTTTCAATAAAATGTATACTACTTCTAACTTTAGACGGAGCGGCACAAGAGTGTGACTGTAACCGACAGGTTCTGGGTTCGATCCCCAGTCGAGGAAATGAAATATTTAATATTTTTAATTTAAATATTTAATGTTTCATTTCTTCGCTCGGGTAATAAGGCAAAGCGCGGCGTTGAGTTCCGCCACTCAACACGCAATGCCTCAAATTCGGCGGAAAGTGGGGAACGGAAGTGGAACGGAGTGTCATAACACTAGGTTTCACTTTCGTTCCCTCTGCCTACCCTGCCTAGTGCGGGATACAGCGTGAAGCTGAAAAACAAAAAAAATCTTTGTCATAATTATTGTGAGCATCTTAGATAGAAATTTAAATAATGTTTCGGTCATCTTTACCTACAACTTTTACAATATTTCAACCTAATAAAACAAATATTTACAATATATACATATCATATGTTTGTTACATATCATATGTATGTCATTGTAAGTATGTTTTATTTTGGGTAAGGTTTTTTATTTTGGGTAGGTCTTAGGTGGGCGTTGGTTTTTTTTACACAATCTCTTGTTTATATGTACCATTCCATTGTTTTTAGTTAGTTTTATCTCCCGAATAAACCCTCGCATGTTTTTTTCCATACAAAGTAATTTTGGCAAAGTGAAATGTTCTTAAGGTAATATTAATGAACGGTTAAATGGACCTATGTATATTTTCGGATACATATGTTAAATGATTATTAAATTTAAATTAAAAAAAATAAATAAAAAAATTAAATATTTATAATATATATAAATAAAAGTGTATAAACAAAAAGTGATTAAAATGTAATGTAATAAATATTATTAACTACATCAAATTTTATATTTTTATCATGTCTGTGTTCGTCGAGGAATATGATTAATTACATCACATAGAAAGCAGAAAAGCAAGTCATTTTGTTATAGGTGATCCCTGGTTTTCCGAGGCGCGTATTTCCTGGAGCCATTAAAATTTTACGAGTGAACTGGCGAAATGAATACCAGAATTAGGTTAAGGAGTATATAGGCCCGGCTTGCGTGACGTTCGCTTTGTAATAGAATTAATATTGAAAAATAATTCTTTCAATGCATTTCCATTTTCATTGTTCGTCGCGTTACTATGAAAAAACGAATTAGCCGTAGCTTTTATTGGTAGTAAAGTATTATAGCACATATTTTATATTTTTTACGAGTAGATATTATTAGCATACGGTTACTATTTCATGCAGTTGAATAAATTTGTATAGGTATGATAATAAAATTGTACATAACCACAAAAGTAAACTAAATTAATTTTTAAATAATATGAAGTTAACTTTATATCTCAATATCAATTACAATATATTTACGAAATATAAAATATTAATATCACTGAAGCTCCCAAGAAAAAAAAACTTTTATTAATTTAAAGCACAACGCAACGCTTTTAAAGTATAAATGAAAAAGAATGTTATGAATATACAATATTAGAACTTTTCTCTATATCCACATTAAAATATGCTAATAGATTTTACTCCATCTAGGCTTTTCTTAATATTCAAGGCACGCACGCATTTCTTTGTTTCTCTTTCATATAACGAGATATTGTGATTCCACGCCATTACGACACCGCGTATACGCGAATATCCAACGTAAGATACACGTTTTCTTATTAAGACGAAGCAACCTCTGAATAATAATATCAGAGTTATTGGTATTGATTTTCTCATATTTACTGCGTTATGGAATTCAAGTATGAATATTGAAGTTTAATTAAGTTAAGGTTTTTGTTTATTTTGATGACGATTCACGATGTACTCATGTACTCCTTGAGGAAGTATACGAGTATATCTACAACATGTATATTACAGAACTTCAAAAATTACCCCCTCATCTAATAGAATATTATATAAGGTATTTTTTCAACGTTTATCCACGTTTTTGAGACACACAGAAAATATTTTTTTCTATTTTCGGCACTCTAGGTTACCCTAGTTTAAGAAAACTAAAAGTTTAGAAAGACCACTTTGTAAATTTTTAAGTTTAGCATTTTAAAGTGAACTACATTTTCATTTCCTTTTAGAGACACTTTGCATATCTATAAATGATACATGATGCTAAAAATTAAAAAATCTGTCTATCTTTCTAACACAACATTTAGGATTATAATAAACTAGCTTTTGCTTGCTGCTCCGCTAGCATAATAAACTAGAAATATCGAATTAAATTAAATCTTTCCCTATAAGTAGACTATTTCACACAAAATTATTTTTATCAATTAAAACCTAAGAATAAAACGTTTTATAATAATCTATATAGATAATACGTATTATAGATACATGCTATGCGCCCCAGCGCTGCGCCCGATGCCCGGGCTAGCTGAGGCCCGTGAGTCGAACGGCGTACCACTCACGACGCGACGATCACTGTGATATGTGATGATATTATATTTTATAACTGTAAAATATCAATTATAATAAAATATCAATTTTTTGAAATTGCCATAAAAGGCAATTTTAATCTAAATAATTTATTTGTGAACGTAAAAATGTAATTTTTGCATAACTTATTATAGATTTTACGTTAGGAGATAGATATATCTTGTTCCGTATTTTTAAATAACTTTTAAAAGTGGATAATCCTCTGATACGCTTCCGCTTTATGAATATCTATATAGATAACACCTATTTTTCAACAAATTAAGGACATGCTACGTGTCTCACAAGTTTTTGAGAGTGGTGGGTATAGATATCCTAAATGTATAAGCAAGTAGGTACAGCAACTACAATGTATTATAAAATACTTCAACATTATTATTTAAAAGCCCAAATGGCAAATAAAAATAGATATATTAAGTATGAGCACAAATGCACTTCATTAGATTTAATACATATTTATTTTATAATGCATGTTATATTTTTTTCAATGTTAAAGGAATACCCTTTAACATTGAAAAAAATATAACACCTTTTATATTAAATACTATTATTAATCCTCTTACGATAACATATGCAATTTTTTGAATTTTAAACCTTTGAATTAAGGTTTTGCTTACACAATCTAAAGAAAGCAAGGGTGAAATACTATCTTATTTGCGCCCTCGGATTATAATTAATTTTCGTGTGGAAGCTTCAGATCGCACGCGTTGACGTGGCTCCCTTTCATTGTCTGCAATTTTAATTTTGGCTGATATGAATATTTTAAAGCGTAATTACGTATTTGTGTCCCCTGATTGTTATTTTATGAACATTATAAAAATATTGACAAAAATATATAAAGCCTTTTCATTTTTCTATAATTTGCTTATATTATAAATCGTAACACATGAAATAAAATCTTTACACGATTGAAATATAATATACATGGAAAAGCTGATTAAATCTAAAAATATTGTAACAAATCAAAGAAACATCCGCCTACATCGGTATCGGCAACATTATAAGAAAGGCGAAAGTAATATCCTCACGATTTGGGTTTCAATACGATAATAAGATGTAAAGACCAAAATAGGGGGAGATAAGGCAATCATTTTGTATCACATCCGGGATACGCGTCAGATAATTTTCTTCAGAGATATTTCATAAATCAGTATCAATATGTGAAAATGTAATATTATCAGTCGCTAGACGCCGATTGAAGCAATCGACTGTTCACATCTAGCGACTGGTATGACAAGAAATATTTAATTTTAAATGCTTTTATTTTTAGGACTTAATCTTATTAGTTAATGTTCGTTATCAAGAAATCAAGACACGCACCAGCGTGTCCAGCCAAGTTAAAACGCTGTTAACGGTCAATGTCTATTTTACATTTATCAGTGAATTCGAGAGATTACTTCATATTTTTGATGAGATATACCTACTGATATTATTACATCAAAGATATTTTACTTCTTCTAAAATCCAGGTGAACACTGAAAGCCTGTTTCCGGTGGGAATTTAACATGGAAATGTACTAACAGAGAGGACAAAAACGCGAGTTCGACGTAAACCAGTTTGCGGAAGCCGTACCGAGATGTGAGAAGTCTTTCTTCCGATATCTTGCTACCTAACAAATATATTCGAGCATTCTTTGAAATTTTCCCATTATAGCTTAAAAATCACATACTTTTAGCTATCAAAAGGAATTTGCAACAAAGAAATTCCTATTCCCGCGAAATGTTACGTCTATTATATTCTTGGTTGGCAGTTATTACTGGTAGTTACTAGGATAAAAGATAAAGGCGGAGATCACGCGATTCATTTCTCTAATTGCATCCAGGGGCGTTTTCGTCTGGTCGCTGATGAAACGAGACAATTTTAAAATACAGACAACTAAAAAACGGATATTATATTTCAAAAGGCAAGCAAATTATTATGACTAGACTGATTTTTTTCATCTGTTGGTAACTCGTTAATATTATAATGGAAATTCATTGTTTGAAATATAAATATCTATCCTATACATATTTTATGTATAAAAAGAATATATTCCTCAACAATAGTAACTAATATGAAATGATATATATGTTTGGTGTAAACATATTGTGTATATTTTAGCATAATTGTATTTCTAAGAAAAAATATGTAAAAACATCAAAATAGACACTATTCGTGTCAATTTATAGGTAACGAGGCTCTTGTTACAAAGTGACAAGAGGTAAACAACGACAGGATAACGTTACCTATCAATAGAACCCCTTATAGAGTTAGGTGTCAGCCAGTGATTTAAAAAGAGTCACTCGGCCTACGAGTGTCCATTAACGAGGCTATGAATAGCGTGTAAGAGTATATGTTTGACTTACGACCTCAGCCCAGAGAAACTGGGTGTGATAACGACGCTTCCTTTAGAAATAGGTGCGTTTATTCAGGTTTCTCGTTACCTAAATTGTTAGGTTATCTTTAAATATTTTTGAAAAGTTGCCTTTGCTCTTAAATATTTCAGAGAAAGAGGTCAGTTAATAGAGGTATATTTTCTCATGTATTTTACTATAAATGGTTTTTTAAAAATATTCTTTATATTTAAAGTTAATATATTATAAAAAAAATAGATTTATACAGTAAATGATAAATGAAATAAGTAAGTGCAATAATTAAAGAAACTTTTTTTTTTATTTTTGCTGCATAACAGGGTAGGCAGAGAGACCTTGGCAAGCTAGTGTTAAAACACATTGTTTCGTTCCCCAATAGTCCCGTCGAATTTAAAGCATTTTATTTGGAGGCGCAACCTAACGCCGCGATTTACCTAATAATCTGAGCGAAGAAACGAAAATATTAAATATTTCTAAAATATTGTTATTTCTTCGAGAGGGGATCGCACACACAACCTGTAGCATTTGCAGTTTCATGCTTGTGCCCTTGCCTCACGACAAGCCTCAATTTAACATCTAGATTTTTTTTTAAATTTATAATAATCAAAAAGCATTTGTAAATCTGATATTGTTTCTTTTCTTTTGGCAATATACCACGGAATAATGTTGTAGGAAGTTTTTTGAAAAGTATGTGCAACCAATTTAAATAATAATAAAAAAATGTTAACGTAACGAACCACGTTTCTAATCTGGAAGTGATCCACGCTATTTCTAGACATGGACATATATAAAATTAGTAGAAGTACATATTATTACGATGTTTATCGTATCATTATATTATTATGGTTTGAGTCTATTTTTGTTTTCTCTTCTTTGAATATCCTCTAAGTTATGAAAGTTTCAACGATGTAATCAAAAAACTTGAAGAAATGGTGATTTAAGCTCAGCGCTCCGCGATATACTGTTTTTGCGGTGAAAATGAAAAGGTATAACGAAAATATAATTTTTCTTTAATTAATATGTTATCAAGTATATAATTTTCATAATAACCAAATCATAATAAAGTGGAGTGGTACAATCGCGTTGTTGGTAAATGGCGCAGTCACAAGTGACATGCTCATGCCGACAGATAGCGACTCCATTCAGAAAACCCGCTGGATTCATCCTTTCAGTGCTTTACTCAGATACGACAGTTTCACTCGCAACAGATTGTTGAGTGGCTCCCAATTGAATGAAATACGCTATACGAGTATTTGATATGGTAATTATGCAATTTTGATGCCGTATATCATAAAAAGGTATATATGTTTAATATAATGTATACGAATTGCTATTGTTTGCTCTCGAGAGGTTTTCAACGTTTTGACTCTTTAAAAGAATCTTGGAATATTTAATAATTACTGAAGACTCGTTGAAACGTGAATATTAAACTTATTTTATAAATTTCGTCTGATTAAAATGTTATGAACAAGATAGAAAGCTTTGTGAATTACAAATTGAAACTGAAAATGGCATTAGCTTTACAGAAAAGCGAAAGTGTTTCATTAATTTATTTCTGTTTATATTTAAATAATATTGTTTGAATTAAAAATAACATTTATTTCACTCACGTAATATATTCATTTATTATATAAATGTATTCCCTCGAGTGGAGAGACAATCCGAACTAACTTAACAATAATATTTTTTATTCCAAATATAAATATTATAGCTAATATTTTAATATAGTAATGATGCGAACGTTACTGAAGAACTCTCTCTGAAGTTATATCTATATATATATATATATATATATATATATATATATATATATATATATATATATATATATATATATATATATATATATATATATATATATATATACATATATATATATATATATATATATATATATATATATATATATATATATATATATATATATATATATATATATATATATATATATCTATATAATCCGTACCTATAGCATTTGAAAAGCATTAAAAATTTTCCCCTACAGCAGAACACATATAATTTTACATAATAATAACGGTAGTAAAGCGGAAGCACAAAACATTTAAGGATCTGTGGTGGCTTGATAAGCTCTATTACCGTTACAGTACCTCCGGTTTCTAAGGTATTCTGTTCAATGGATATGTTACATGAACATTGAGTGCACATTTGTTGTTTTATTTGATAAGAGAGTAATATGACCTAGAATAAGATAACTCTTAATTTATTTATTTAAATTACCAATATCTTTATATACTAAGATACTAATGTATTTATTACTATTCTATTAATAAAGGTAATTATAAGATTTTAAATTATTAATATATATATATATATATATATATATATATATCTATATATATATATATATATATATATATATATATATATATATATATATATATATATATATATATATATATATATATATATATATATATATATATATATATATATATATATGTATATATATATATATATATATATATATATATATATATATATATATATATATATATATATATATATATATATATACATACATATATATAAATCACTGTATAACATATAACGTGATAAAATTTTCAGAAAATATTTTGTACAAGGGTAACAGAGACATTGAACCAAAAAAATGATAAAAACAAAGTGAAATAGCATTCGCTCGTTGTGTCTGCCGGTCCCCGACACCCACCATTAGTTAACATAGAAATAGGCGTCGTTTTACATAATCCGCCCTATATGACGGCGGTAATTTGTTGCAAACCGTCTGGATAAGCAAATTGATCGCATCTCTAAATAAATATTCAATAACCTTTCCCCTTTATTAAGTTTTAAAAATTCTACCTTTGCATATTGTGAATATTTATGGATCTTTTTTTGTTAAAAAAATCTTTAATTATGTTGTCTTTAATTGATATCCATTAAAATACTACCGCGGCTTCGCTCGCTTATATTACACTATTATATTCACTAATCTCATAAACTTAATAATTAATTAATAGAAAATTGTAGCAATTTTGTTAAATTAATAATTGTTTTACATCTGTACAAATAACATTAGCGTAATAGTGACAGTGTGGATTCGATTTTTAATCGTAGCTCATATATTATTTTCTGTTTTAGTTAAAAACGAAGCATATAATTAAAACGACTTCAAAACTACTTATATATACATACACTTAATTAAAAAATAATAAATAATAATCTATTTACTATTTAAAAAGGGTTTTTTTCATGTAATAGTTTTATTAATCTTTACATAATTCCGGAATTTAATATCGTATTTTGCCTGGTTAATAGAGCAAATAATCGAAGATATTAAACGTTTCTCTCCCTCTAATAGGAATTGAACCTTAGCTGCCAACCAGCGATTAACAGTCACACGCTTATGTCCTTGAGCACGACGGCTTGACTGCCGGCAGGACGGATATTAAATCAAAATCGGCTTCAAAAAAGTCCTTATAATATCAGTTTATATATTAGATATATCATAATATGATGAGTGCAAGAAGCAAATATTTGATTATTATAAGAAATTATATTAAAACGTATGGCACTTGCCTATAAAATTTCAATTTGTTTGTTTCTCTCTATTTTTTTGGGATTCCATCGTCAGATCTTGTCTTGGTGATAATGAGACCAATAAGAAAGCACGCTCTTTCAAATAAAAAAAAAAAATAATGAGTTTTTAAACGGCCAAAAAATCGAAAAAAGAATCAATGTACACATTAATCAAATATAGTTGTAGAATATAAACACTCATTTGTTTTGAAAAAAAAAATCAGTAGAAAACGAAGTTATCATGTTTTCAACAACGCTGTACGAGTTTATATTGAGTAAATGTATTAAAAACGAAAGCAAATGAGTACACTGTGATGCATGGAACATGCAAAATTGAGGATTTTTAAAAGATAAGTTTATTCTTAACGAGCTGGTTATTGTTATGTCTATATATATAAAAATAATACAAGAATATAAAGTTGACGATGCAATTGTATTGTGTACATGAACTTGTATGTACTTATACTATTCAATATTTCAACCGTTCTTCATCACGGAGTAGTATTCAGCACCCGAGCCAATATGCTGCTAAATTTAGACGGGCGTATTGAAATGTAAATATGAACGTGTGAACAGAAACAAGCGGCTAACGAACGAAGCAAGGCAAAGTGATTTGGGCACAGCACGACAATGCACCAAAAACCGCGATGTAAATAGAAAAAATGTTTCGAACTAAAATCTACCGCGCCTATACCAGCACTGAAAATGATTTCAGATGTGAAAATTGAATTTCAGGAATTGAAAACCACCTTTAAATTTTAAAACCTCAGGAATGGTCGAAAATAAACTTGTCATAGTTAATTTACAATAACAATAGAAAATATTTTAGGTACCTATTTTAAGAACTTAAAATTATTTTTATAAGAGAAAAATATTAGATAATTACGAACAAATAATATAAACTTTTTTAAAATTTTAATCACACATGCAAGTTGAAATAACTGCATAGTACATAGTAACCTTTCAAATTCTAACCACAATAATCCAAGAAAAGTGAATATTCAAAGTTCTCACTCTTTGTAACATATTCAACTCACAATTGTACCTTTACAAAGGCCTCATCATTTGAATGCTCACGAATGTATTCTCGTTACAGTCTGCAGAGTAATGCATGCGTACTAGAATGATTTTAATATGTATTTTGAACTTTATTTTAAATATACGAAGATCTACTATACTACACGCATTTTACCGTAAGTACGTTACAAAACCCGTTAAGTCAGCTCATGTGACGCCTGCAAGAGGCAAAATTTCAGTATTCTTTGAGTGTGTGTGCCACTTACCACTTATTTTGAGAATGTTAAAAGTAATATTATATTGTCACATATTTAATCTGCGATTTTATCAGGTGTATTCTCACAGCATCAGTTGGCTTATAAATGTTTATCTGCACTCGTTAATATTCTAGGGTTCGCCAAATTATCAGTGAGGACATTCGAGCGAGGTGGCTGGCACGTGCGGGGATGGCTGGCTCCGATCCTACGCGTCACTATTTTACATATAAATGGACCTCGCTACATAATCCATCTAACACAATGGCTTTAATTTGTGCCATCTATGTGTGCGTAAACAAATGTTACCTGAAATTGTTGGCAGTGTACGTGAAATAGTTTTCCATTTTTTCTTTATTTGTGATATCAAAATCTATATTATTGCATAATCAAGAAAGATAATGCTCAAATCAATTATGTTCAAATAAGTTCGATTCCTGTAAGTCAATGAGTTGAGGTTGTTTAGTTTGACTAAACAAACAGAGAAGTTAAATTAGTATGAGTATCTCCGAATGCAAATCCTGAGCGGAGAAGTAGAAACGTGGCACCTGCGCTGACAGTTTGTGTAATGGCTCGGAACTACCGAATTAATTTACAAAACTCCGAGCTGTCTCGCACTAAAATAGTTTTTGATGGCAGTAATTTACTTATTGTTTTACTAATTTTAGTTGTATATATTTTATTTTACATAATAGTTTTTCTACTGTTGAGGCTACGCATATCATTTAGATGATGTTTGAATTATATTTGCTAAATCGAATTCTGAAATTCGGCTTTTTATATGTTTCAACTTTTGTAGTTTAAATGTCAAACTTCAATTTCGTTCGTTTTCAAATATAAGAGTAACATCAGCGTGATTGTGACACGTTAGTATTATAAGCAAAATCAATTTTGTAGCTCCCGTTGTTGCCCTTTGAACTGCAATTTTTGAGAAGCACTGTATGTGACATGGGGACTTGCTGTGAGAAAGAACATATACGCACATTTTGTCCTTAATTTTTTTCAGAAATAGCTTGTGATATTATTAACTCGTAGTTACCTATTTGAATGTGATTCTTAAAAGTAACTTCATATCTATTACATTATTTTTATTAATTAATAGTTTAATAGGTAATAAAGCATATAAAAAATTTAACCGTAGCGGAACCGCCTGAACATTACCTGACCGCAACCAAGAAGCGCAGATTCAAATCCCGCTATGTTCAAATTACGTACGTTTTATAAATAAATATTTTTCTTTCCTAAGTGTGGATCTAGTATTGAAAAATAATAATTTAATAGTTATATAATTATTAGTATGCGTAAACAACTAGAAAAACAATTGAAAGTAAATATAAGAAGATAGTAAGATGTATTACCAAAGATTCTATTCTTATATTTTTTCATTCGTTTAAAGTTTTTGTATAAGTGCATGTTTAACGATTTCATATCATATGTATAGTTTTTAAAATGGTAATGCTCTATGAATTACCTTTACCTTTGTACACAATTATATTTCCAGTTCTTTCATTATTATCTCAAAAGCACTGAATCAGGATAAACATCAGCATATTTAATAAGAACGGTCTCCAGCGGTGCCGCAAACAACTTTGAAACTGGCCGAGCCGCGCAGTTGGCGATGACATCTCTTTGAAGATAAAGACGCGGGATAATCTACATTTTCCTTACAGAGAATATTTGGCAGTGTGTTCCTACCTGTCATGTCACAAATAAACTTATAATGGTATTCAAATCGAATTTGAAACAAATTTTGATTGCTGGAAACCTTATAATATATTTCATTTGAGGCCTTTCGTAGCGCACGGTCAAAGCGTGTAACTGTAGACGATAGACGTAGGTTCGATCCCTACTCGGAGAATTGAAATTTTTAATATTTTCAAATTATAATATTTCATATTTTCATTTCTTCGTCTCGCCACTTAACACGTGACACGCCTCGACGGAAAGTGGGTAAAGGAAAAGTGTGACTTAACACTACGCTCCTAATGTCCCTCTGCCTACCCTACTATGTGCGGTATATGAAACTGAAAAACAAATCATATAAAAGTCACATCATATATATATATATATATATATATATATATATATATATATATATATATATATATATATATATATATATATATATATATATATATATATATATATATATATATATATATATATATATATATATATATATATATATATATATATATATATAAAGTTCCAATTAAGAATATTAAAAGAGAAGACCTACTCATTACAAAAACTCAATCTGTAAGAGTCATTAAATCTTCTAAATTATCATGTCTATTCTTCTTAGCTATTGCTATGTAGAGCTGAATCATTCAGCGCTCAAATATACAATAGTGTCAGGGTAATATAATTATCAAATAACACAAAAAATGACATAAAACTAAAACTCCTCCAAGTGCTCTTAAAGAAATATTTTTTTTTATTATTTAAGGTGTCTATAAAATATTTTTATTATAATTTGATGACGCGCCATGATTTTTCGTTCACAGTTCAACAATGGAGTACCACGAGCATAAGTACTTAGTTTCTGCCATAATCCCTTGGCTGTTAGGGTGCGGTCGCACGTACAAGCTCGACATTCACTCAAAACACAATAAGCTGAGTCCTTACATATAATAATAGCTATTTTAATATTATTTTGTGAAGTAATATTGACACAATAGATACAGCATCTGTTATTTTCTCTACTTAATCTGCCGCTAAACGGAAATATTAGTTTTTTTTAATAATATGTGTTCAACAATCAATAATCTGTTGTTGCTTAATATTTTAGTGGGCCCAAGCGTGCGACTGTAAAGGCGACAAGTTGTGGGTTCAATCCCCACTAGGGAAGATGAAAATATTTATTAGTTTCGTTTTTTTCGTCCCGGTAAGAAGGCAAAACACGGCGTCATCATTCAATCAGCAAGCAATAAATCAATGCTGCTGCTTAAGTTGAAACTTAATATTTTCTAATTTCAAGGTACAATTTATATTTTGCGTTGTTTCTGTTTCTAATATTATATGTTTGTTTTTTATTTGATAAAAATATCTTACAGTACTAAAAGGCAGCAGCTTTCTTCAAATTTATTGTTCAACAACGTGGTAGTTTCGATAAGTTAAATCTCTTAATTCAAAGTCATAACCATAATTTACTCCTATCCCTATTATTCCCCTTTTATTAGGATGACAAAAATATTTCTAAAATTATAAATATACATTAAAAAAAAATTAATAAAATACACATTTTTAAGTATCAAAAGATTCATACAAAAGCAATCTTTGAACTTTTTACTATACATAGAAATATGACATCCGTCAAATATAAAGAGAAATTTGTCACTATGATTATGTCAAACACAAAAATAATCCCGTCATCTATATGGACATGACGCACCCCTGCAGTTCGGGACTTGCAAATTTAGGGAAGCATACCCGAAAGCTATGAGTTTGCAGTGAAGCTACGAAATGAGCGAGAATTAAAAAAGATTAAAACAATAATTACTTTGACAAACTTTTCTTTTGTTTTTAATTAATTAGATATTTTAAATTGTAGTACACATATTCTTAAAAAAGTACAGCAATAATTTAGTAGTAATTTTTATTGTATGTATCTATGACTTCACTGAAAACGTTGCATTAATTATGTAAAACATTTTCGAAATTTGTAGAAATTAAAATGTATACATAGATATGCCACACAAAGAATAATTATAACTTTTGCTTATTAATACTGGTTTTACAGGTCAACCCAAAGCGTATTAAGTTATAACAGACCTTGTGTACACAGGAATAAAAAACACAAAAATATAATATATTTTAATTTTCTTTTCTTATTTTAATTTTCTTCAAGCTTCTCAGGAAACACTAACGCTAAATATAGAATTGAGTTAACTAGTATTTAAATACTACATTTTTATTTTATCTGGTTAACTTTACGCTATATCTCGCACAGGGTAAGAAAGGTAGAGAAACCTTTCCAATCTAGTGTTGAGAGACTCTGTTTCGTTCGCCATTTTCGTCTGAATTATGAGACATTGCGTGAGTACATAATCATACATAAAATCACGTTTTTCAAAGCCCCAACGCACAGACGGTTGAAATAAGAGATTATTACAGACTGCTCTCTATAGGTGATCAGACGTCGTTAACCGGGTGGTGTTTTGCAAAAGTTGATGGGGGAGGCACAGTGGTTGTCATGGTTAATAACACTCGCTTAGACTGCAATCGAAATACCGCGGGTTTCTGATGTCGCTATCCAACCAACGGTCGCGATAGCAACAGATCGCTCGGTTCATAGAAGCTCTTTATATACTTTCTTATATTATCAAACATTTTTCTCTATTCAAAAGGAAGTTTTCAAAAGGCAAAATCGCTTTGAATGCAGTTTGTGAATTAAAATGTAGAAGTTTAAGATACCTGTGCTTCTAAGAAATAGTAACCAATTTTATGTCTGAAAGTCATGTCAATGAAGCGGGGGAGTGTGTGATGTGTCTCTTACCCGTTTTCGAGATATTTGATAGAACTCACAACCTCAAAATATAGCTAATTGCTATTTGATAAATCAATATTTAATTAGCCTTGTCTTATTCTTAGTCGGTTTATTAGATATAATTATTTTTTATTTCACTGTCTTTATAATTAAAATTTAATTGTTACTTGTTATACCGAAATAATCTTTGAGATTCGAGAATAGCTAATTCTACTGCGACGGCGCAAAAGCTTGTAAGTTCAATTCTTACTCGAGAAAATGATAATTATTTATTTTTTTATTTCCTCGAGTGGTTATTTAGATTTCCCTTTCTTAGTTCTGGTAACGAAGGATAAGAGCGGCGTTGAATTGCTCCATTTAACGAACATGTTTTTGGAATTCCTCGGATCTGAACTGGAGATCGGAAATGTTTTAATTAGAACGGAATATTAAGATTTTAAGACGATATCTTAAACACTAGATTTACGGGTTGCCTACGGAACACAACGTAAGGCTTAGAATAAATATCACATTTTACTACTTTTTATTATTTACAAAGTACAAATGATGAAAATTTGTAAATGAAAGCGACGAAATCAAACAAGACCAACTGAAGAACGTTATTAATTTATCTTACGAACTGAAAGTACGAGAGCACTCTTTACAATTCACTATTAATATTTCCAAAACTTTTACGAGAATACTTAAAACTCGCGGGGACTACTTAAGCAATAATTCAATAGTAGGTCGAACACAACTCAAATATAACTTTTTAAATTACCACATTTTAATTTAATAATTACATTGATATTACAAAATAAAATTAAACAATGCAAAAGAATTTATCATTGTTTATATCTTATTACTGACAGTGGGTTCATCTTTTACTTCTTGATGTATATGTTACATTTAATTTAGGCTAAAAAGAACAAAACATTCTCGCTATTACATTATGACCAAACTCTCAAACAGACAAAGTAATATTTAAATATATTATTTACTGAATAATATTGTAATATTTAATATGGCTTTGAATTATAAAGTTCAGTCCCCAGTACACTTTGTGTTTGTATAATCATATGCCACATTGACATGTGTCGTCCTCGAAAATTAAGTCCCATTGCGTAGGGTATGTTTACTCATCCGAACATCAATAAAGTGCTTATACGAGCGTGACCTAGACTATATTATCGTGATAAGTTATAAATTTGCGTATTTCAGAACTGTATATTTTTAAACTAAATAAGTTTGATTACTATTATTGCAATTAGAATGATATCCTAAATAGATAATAATTTAATTAATTCTATTTTATCTCTATAATCATTCTACTCGTAAATAATAATACGGCTGATATATAACATGTTATTGTTTTTTTTTACTATTTTTTAAGTATTTCACATTTAGGATAGAAGTTTTTAAGAGGAAATTTTGAAAGCGTATAAAAAATTTAAAACGTAGCAGGATTTAAACCCCCGCCTCTTGGATACCGTCCGAGCGCTCTGAATAACTAAGCCATAAATTCCTATCGAGCTAAGTCGAAATCTCTGTAGGGAGATTTTTACAAATTTCCACTATCCAAAGATAATTCGAAAGAATTGTCGTTTGGCAAGAGAGAATGCTATTAATTTAATACTTTTACTATTTTTTAATGTTATTCCACACTTAGGATTTCCTTGTCCGTTGTAATAAGCGTATAAGAATTTCGATATAGCTCGATAAGAACATATGGCTTAGTTAGTCAGAGCGTTTGGTCGGTTTTTAAGAGGCGCGGGTTCAAACCTGCTACGTTCAAAATTTTTACACGCTTTTAAAATTTAAATTCAGTATGTTATTGGTTATTTAGTACATATTTAAGACGAATACCATTATGAAACCAAAATATATGTATAAAAAAAGTAAAAACCGTGTAATATGAGATTATAAATGTCTGCAACATAAAATTTACAAGAAATATTAAGTGGTTTCGTCAGAAGTACTCTACGACAGGTAAGTTTTCTTTTGTTTCAGCTATTTATAACGGAAAATTTGAGGTTAAAAAGCACAAAGAAATGTTTACGCCATTTAAAACACTCGGTTAAGTCAGTATCACATTACACTAAAATAGGTCAGGTCAAGGCAGTGTGTATGTACCGCATGTAAAATCTGTACTTATAATTCAAATTGCTTAAAAATAGTATTCTATTTAACCTAATTATTTTTGTATTTGAAACTATTATAACAAGTTTGTCTTTTAACTATTATAAATAATAAAGACTACTTGTCTAATATTTGTATTAATGAGTTACTACATGAACTTCTCAGTTTGTATAAAATTTTGCAAAATTACACGAAAGATTTTTTTTAAATTTAAAGTACATAAAATTAAAATATATATATAAAAAAATATATTAAATATATAAAAGAGATTTTTTCTATTCACTCACTCAGCTTCACGCTGTAACCCGCACATTGCAGGGTAGCAGAGGGAACCTAGTATTAAAACACTCAATTTAATTTCCCACTTTCCGCCCAATTTGAGGTATTGTGTTTTGTGTGATGGAGTTCAACGCTGCGATTTGCCTTGTTACCACAGCGAAGAAATGAAAACATTAAATATTTAAATTAAATATATTAAATATTTTATTTCCTCGAATAGGGAACGAACCCACAACACACACACACTGACACACACACACACTGACATACACTTGTCACCGGTCCCGTGATAAGTTCTAATTCAATAAATTATTATCTAAATATGTTCAGTAAAACGTACTTATCTTCATATTTTGTCAATTACGTGATTTACATTTTGTCACACAGCACATGGGCCATTATCGTCTCTTTAAGGGGCAATATTCTAATTTTAACGAAATGTTATAGCTTGAACACAAAGGAATGCTGTGGGATAAAGATGTGTAGGATCATATTAAATGACCATTTTATCGAGTTACTTCGTTAGTTGTAATTGCTTTTTATGTTTATTGCCTCATTGCATCATATAAATTACCAAACGTTATCATGTTATTTAATTATAGGTACATCTTAGCTTTTAATGTGGACACTTATAAAATGTTAAAATAATGTAAAATTATACAACATATATTACCACAGTCGAAAAATAAAATATATACCAAAATTTACAGATGAATGTGAGGTAAAACGAAAAATGGGGATGAATCTGTTTCAGAATTTATGCGTAAAGAGAGGCAATAGCGCGGCTCATTGCTTTTTCACTCGGTTACTCAAATGTAGATAGATGACGGCGGTGAAGACGCTGCCAGAGACAATTGTCACCCATCGCTCAGTGTCCCCGCTAATTGAAAATTCGCACAAGCTTCATTTAAATCGCTATCGACAAGAGAAGACGCGATGCCACTCAAAATTAAAGCCCGCTATAATTTGATTGTCTTCCACCTCTGTCACAAATCGGAACACTAAAGGTCGTTGAAAATTGCGTAACTTTACAAATTTGACGATCTAGCTAAAGTTTGCAGGGTAGAATTCTTAATTGGAGTTGTCTAATATAGAAATTCAACGTTATATTTCGTAATAGTACCAATTACGGATCCCTTATTACATAAATACCCTTTAAAGTGGAATCGGGGAAGGAAAAGGGCGAGAACGGAAGAAATTTCCGATAACAAGGAGCAAAGAATGGGGAATTATAAAATATAACATACTTTAGATAACTTGAGTGTTTCTTTTATTATATCTTACAGGTATCCGCTAATAATAATAATATCATTACAAAGTGCTCATTATTTAGCATTTAACAAAAATGCTGTTCATTACACATTGTTAGTAGCACTTATATTGTAAAAAAGGTAAATGTGGCACATGAATGTTTATGAAAGTCAAAAAATACATTAGGCTACGTTACATTTGCTGCTATCATCGAAAAACAATTTCCTGAAAAATTTTTGTTCATTTCAAAACAAATTTGACATTAGTAGAAAAGCGTGGATGTGTAGGGACGACCCGTATTAAAATATTTTAAACAGGCTATGAATATGCAGAGACACGGCCCTGGGTGCCGGCGGTTAACGATTTGCACGTTTTTGGACCAGTCGCTAATTGCAAATGTACACTTATGGCGAATGTAATTGCTTTCACTGATAGCAGATATGTTGAGTTTGCTCTTCGATTTTGCTTATAATTTTAACAATAACGATGTTATCTTACTGCCTTAAAATATATATATACATTCAATTTAACATAAAATAAAGAGCTTAGAATGATACAACTAAATTAAACTTAATTTAAGTTAAAATAAATGATTATAAGTAAATTAAAAAAATACTATTATTATGTAGAAAATTTCAATTTCAATAGCACTTTTTTAAAATATAACAGACTTAGACTCTAAGGGTATTTATTTACTTTTAGTTTTAGAGATATGTTTAATAATTTACTTGGAACATATAAGACATTATGAGATAAAAGTATTTTGACACTAGATTCACTGACTATAGTGCTATTTGGTAAAAAGCCGCTAGTTTAATTACTTGGAAATCAAATAAAGGCTGCCTGTCGTAGCACAGGTGCACAAGAGGCGATTGTAAAGGTGTCATGTGTGAGTTCGATCCCCACTCAAGGAAATGAAATATTTATATCTTTGATAATATTTAAATATCACAAGGACGAAGCCCTATAATATTGTAATTTTGGCTCAGTTTGATCCACGACCCACATATATTTGGAAATGCATGAATATTTTGATATTACAGATAGATACTTCAATTTTATTTATATGTATAGATGTCAAGATAATTAAGTTTTCTAATTATGTGTATTGCCATGCATTTTTTGTTGTTCTAATGAAACTAAGATACAAATCGTTACAATAGCAACAAGCACACACTTATTTAAAATGATATTCTACACTTAAGAAATCATTTATATTTATCAATTGCAACAAGTTCTTTATTTATATAAAGAACTATATCAAATAAACGTGAACGTTTAAAGATGGAGATTTTCACTGAATATGAAGATAGACAGGCAACTGAGACTAACTCGAGCAAAATCAAAGTGCGATTCTCTGTACACTATATTAAATGAGCGTTGTAGGTATACCTACTATTGAGTCTTTTCAAGAGTGATTAAGGTCGGATTGAGGCGAACAGCGGACGTATCTATTCAATTAATGAAGTCTGGAGCCAGGTTAGCCAGTCCCTCGATTTATATTGCAACGTCAATTGCCCTATTTGTAGGTACGTAAACTGTAAGTGTACTTCACGAACCTCGCCTGCTCATGACTGAGTTGCAACAAAATGTAATATACTTTCTTGAAACGGATTTATATTAAATTATTCCTACATCAACGGTCAATTTGTAGCAGCAGTGGAAACTGAAGTACACTATTAAGAATTGAAAGTATTATTATAAAAAAGATTTCTCGGTTAAATATACTAAACTGTTTGTATGTAAGTATACATACTCGTATATGTATGTATATTGTTGTCTTAATCTAACTTTAAATTGCATTTTTGCCCGCTTGGTCAAAATTAGAAGATGCTCGAGGGCTAATGAAGTCTGTATGTGAATATGAATTGTATAAAATGTCACGTTTACATTCTAAGAACTCAAGGTATGAACAATAGCAGGCACAATCACGACGATTAAAGTTTTGTTTAATCTAGTTAGACACAAAGTGCGTTTTTTGTCAATTATTTGAGTATAAAAATGGCATTTTTATTCGAGGATCCCATAATTTCTTAATATTATTTTCTCATAATTTTATAAATCGATATCTATTGTCGTAATTTCTTGAATTTTCGCCGAAAGTGTTGATTGAGAGATCACACTAATGTGTGTGATAAAGCTGAAGAGTTTTATTGTTATGGTCAAAAAGGTAAGGCTATATATAGACTATAATACAAGAAGGTAAAATCTATAGAGCGGTAAAAAATAAATAATGCTAAAAAACCGGCAGACTCAAGAACTTGCGTATATACGCCGAGTAACCCGTTGTTATTTCCATTCGATCACGCGGGCGCAATAAAAAGCTAGTATGTGTGTAAGCACTCTCTGCATATGCTTTTTTAAGTTGCTTTCAGTAGAAAATTATTTCAATATACATACTTTAAATTAATGATTAATTTAACCTTTTAATTAATGAATAATTTTTAATTTATCGAAAAAAGGGGCATGAATGATAAAGTATAAGTATTAAAAAGAAACAAGTGTAAGTAAATGAATATTAGATACGATCCTGTAAAGCGCAATGAAATTATTGGCTTAAAGCAAACTGCCAAGGGATTTTCTAATACTGTATAGCTTAGTTGCAGTCTACTGTTATCTTAGCAAGTTATCATAGTAAAAAGTCTGCGGTTAATATTGGTGTAACAATCCGATATTTTATTATATATTTAAATAATATATAAAATAAAATGAATAAAAGGAGATATATTAAACCATATATAAAAGTATAATATTTAACTATTTTAATTTATACAATAAACTGATATAATGTTAAGCACTATTTTAAATGATACGATATTTTTTCGAATAAATTATTCGTTAATTTAAAGTATGTTGTATATTGAATTAATTTTCTACAGACAGCAATTTAAAAAAGCATATGCAGTAGTGCGCTGTATATGATAGCGTTTCGAAATACTATTAAATATTCAGATATAAAATTTAAGCCCGGAAAGTAATCTCCGCAAATGGGCACCGCTTAGCAGGCCATTTTGCCATTTCGATGCATTTCCTCTTGGAAATTACTATCATTTGTTAAAAAGGGACGAATGCTCTTAAATCGGTCATAGAGACGTAAATCGTGCAGAGTGCTTGTAGCTTGTCATATTAATTGTTGGTAGATGTTATGCTATAGACAAAATAATATAACACTAACACAATTATTTACGATACTTTGAAGGGTAGAATGCTAAATAACAAAATAGGTAGGCCATAAAACAACCTTAAAGATGCTAAATATTTTCCCATTTTCTCGTAGCGATGACTCGGCTTCAAAATTTTGCTGAATTGCGAATCTTCTTGGAACCGTCTATAAATCTGACCATAAAAATAAATCCCCGCAATCAAATCGCGAACAGCGAAAAAAGTAAGGTTGTTTGTTGCTATTTTAGGGGCATACATGAAAATTGCTTAGGAACTATTTTGTAGCCGAATACAAAGGACTATGAATGTAAATATATGAAAGTAAATAAGCTCGTATGTATTATACTTGACTACAGCCTCAAAGAATATGACTTTACAATAAATTATCGATATTATATGTTATATATACAGTTAAAGCATGATTTATAAAAAGAAGTTGAATATACACCTGTTAAATACAAACACTATTTTATACTTTATGGTCGATGGTAAGCTCATTCCGCCCATCCCTGAGACCTTAGGGAATAGGAAGTGAAATAAAAAGGTTATAAAATGCAAGAAACCGGAAATGACTACACCCTGCACAACTGTAGGGGACAGTTATTTTTATGAAATTATGAGGATATCACAATGGTAAACATATACGAGTACTATCAATTATAATTTTATTATTTTATTTTGTCATATAGAAAAGTAGGCAGATATTAGGAAAGATAATCAAAAAGCTGTTTGTTTAAATATGTATGTTATAATGCACAATATATCTCTGTAAGATATTTACTAATATAAATAATTATAATAAAAGCTTTTCAAGTAATTTCAAATCGAGAGACTTATAACGTTAGGGCTTAAGACGAAAAGATTGTCTTATTCATTAATGTGATTAAATTATCGTATTTAGTTTTGCCTTAAATAAATTTATTTATGAAACTAAATCTTAAAATTTTTGTGAACTAGCAATTTTAGTTATTCAAAACACTTTAGTAAACATTTTTTATTTAAATTTATATTTGTATTTTATTTCTTATTTAAAAAAATTGGTAACAACGTAAGTATTTACGTTCTGTTAAATATTATACGTGTTTTAACTACACTATTAAAGACTAAACAATAAAATATTACTATTTCATTTAAATGAACACTTTAATTTAGTAGTGTAATGACATGTTTTGAACATAATGAGAAGATGTATGCTTCCTACTAATAATTGAAAAATACATTTTAGTCAGCAAAATGAAGGTCATGTACCTACAACTTTGGAAAAGCAAATCGTATTTAAGGACCATTTTGTAATTTGTTTGTGATTAGCGAAGCGTTATTTTTGATAGAAGTCCCAATGCTCAGTGACGCCAGGAGAGGTGTTTGCTAGATTTATTACCTTCCATTTCGATTTGTTTACTCAGTTGTTCAGATCCAATTACTTGGCACTGTTTCTGTACTTAATTAAAGGGACGCTTGATTACTCGCCCGCTGTGAGGCTTTGTATAATTGCTATTGTTTAGCAAATGAAGACAAATGAAACTTTAATTTAATGACACTGTCTCTTTCAGACGCACGGAAGAAGTCTCCGCTCGCGAACAGCCTCGCCTTGAGTTTAAATTAGATATTAGAGCTCAGACGATCACGTATGATTGGAAAATATATTGCAACATACAGTCTTATGAGTATGAAGTATTTAGTGATAAATTAAAAAAAAAAATACAATATTTGCTATATTGTAAAATTTTAAAGAGGACACTTGATTTTCTATGTATCTTTGAACGTAGCGGGACTCTTGCACACCATCCGAGGCTAGGGTACGAGTTCTGCTATTTTAAAATTATTATACATCTTATAAAATATTATATTCTTTATTGCACTTAATACAAAAAAAAATAAAAATACAGTATGAAAAAATATTTACAATAGGTGGACTTATCTCTAAAAGAGGTATCTTCCAGTAACCCCTGGAAGTGGATACGTGCAAAGTAGTGGGATAGGCTACGACAGAGCAGAAAAGAAGAAAAAACAAACAGAAAAGATACATATAAAAATAATCGTATATTATACATATACACACGTCAAACTTACGCAGACCGTAAACAAAGAGTATTGCGACATTTTGAAGCCTCTCTCTCAGCTCTTATTTCTTGAGTAGTTCCTCGGTCACATCCAAATAACAGACATCGGCATAGTCGAGAATAGGCAACAGAAAAGATTGCGCAAGCATAATTTTGGTTTCAAAGGGAATGTAGTATTGGAGACGCTTAAGAGAGCCGAAAGTGCTATGCATGCGTTTTCTGACGTCATTAATATGCGGTACCCAAGACATGGTACTATCAAAAGTGAGGCCCACGTTTTTAACTTTGTCACAGTAAACGATTTCTACTCCCAAATAGAATAACTTCGGTGTAGAATTCCAGTGACAGGTGATATCTAACCTTATCGATGTGTCATCATTAGCTTTCACACTTTGCTGATGACCGAAGAGGTAGAATTGAAACCAGCTTAAGGCAGCAGAAGAAATGTTAACTGCACGAAGAGCGCCCAGAAGTATATCAAAATCAACACAGTTAAATGCACTACTAAAATCCAGCAGAACCATTACAGTGAGCTTGGTGTTATCTATAGCACGCCGAATGTCCTCCATGATATTCAACAGAGCACTAACTGTGCTGTGAAAAGGACGAAAACCAGGTTGGTATGGAGACAATAGTTTATTGGAGGAGAGAAAAGAATAAAGTTGATTATTTACGATGGATTCAAGGACCTTGGATAAGATAGGAAGGATAGATATTGGACGATAATTGGTGGCACTGGTGGGATTGGAGATTTTTGGTAAAGGAACGACATAAGCATACTTCCATTGTGCAGGAAAAACACAAACATGGTTGTATTTATTGTATGGTTGTTTAGTTAATCCGTTGTTCAATTGTGACTATGATTAAGGACATGCTTATCTATATGTTGTATTCTTGAGTAGACATGCAACGTTTTAATATTTTTAAAGTAATAATTATTATGAATATTAAATGGAATAAATAAAAAAGACAACGTAACTGTCTGCGAAAGTTGAATGCTATGTATCCATGTAGCCACCGGTGAGATATATTGCAGTGTAGGGTTACAACAGTTAAACGCAGTGTCCCAAAATTAACAAAAAAAAACAGAACTAAATCTCCAAACAATACAAAATGCGAACTGCCTATTTTGCTTGAAATGTATAAACTCAAATCAATATTAATATTGTTATAAATAAGTAATATTTTTCACACAAAAATGATTATTTTTTATCAAAATATGTAATTCATTAAAATGGAGGGCTGTATGTGGCGCAGGGGCTCAAGCGTGCGACAGTACATGCGACAGCTTGTGAGTTCGATCCTCACACGAGGAAATGTACTTTATCGGAACTCCATGTTGTCCATTTGTTATCAAAATAAGTAATAATTTCAAGTACACTAAAGCTCTAAATATGTATGTAGACAACATATTACTTACCCAATTTCATAGAAATTAAAGCAGAAGACAATTGCATAAGCTACGTATGATCACCATGTGAAACGTTGTTAGAACATTCGATTAACTAATATTGTTTGTTATTTGCTTGCGTCGTCTCAAGGCTCACTCGTATAATGAATTATAACAAGGTTTGGCGTTCAGAGTGAAACACTTTTAATTAACCACAACTGCATTACATGCAAGCGTTGCTCAAGTCTATTTTATTAAAACGTGAATATAAAATTAATATGATTTATCCCCTCACTTCTCTTTTTTTAGCTTAACTCGGCACCGTGCAATTTCTTTGCTATTAAGACACTTGCGTACCCTATTTTAAGCCGAATTTAAGGTGTTGAGTGTTTAGTGACGGAACTCATCGTCGCGCTTTGTCACCAGACAGAAAAATAATAATATTTAATTTCCTTGTTTGGGTATCGAATCCACAATTTGTTCTGTTTACGAGGATAGTCGCACGCTTGTGCCTCTGCGCCACGAGAGGCATTAACTCATTTCTCGATATAATACTTATGTATACTGAATGTTGAAAGAATACATACAAAGTGTTATAAAATTTCTTTTGAAAAGTTTGATATCTTTCAAAGTGTACATATCATGTCTTGAATATGTAATATAAGTTATTCTTAATTTCCTTCCAAGCACAAATTTGTAAAAAGAATATTTGAACCACGGACAACGCACAGCCGAAACTACGCGATGATGAAGGTTGAAATTTTGCACTAAGAGAAGGTTTCTCGACATTTCTTTGAAAGAAACAGGATTTTACATTTAGTATTTATGCTAATGTAGTACTTTTTTAATAGTTTATGAAAACGAAGTCGCAAGTCAATCCATAGAATAATATTATAACCAAATAAATCTGCATAACTTTCACTACTAATAACTAACTTTTAATACGTAACTTATAACTTCTTTTATAAGTATACTTTTTTATTTTTAAACTTTATAAAATTAAATTCATTTAGACTTTATATGCTGCTCGGAAGATTTTGTAGTACTGCAGTGTGTAGTACCGTAATTCGATTCAGTAGCGACCGAAGCGGCATACTTTTAATTGACCGTAACTGCATTGGCTTCAAGCGTTATTGCGTTACCGTAGCACTTCCTGTTGCTGAGTTTAAAAGTTAAACTGGAAATATCTAAAAATATGCAAATATACCTCTATAGATGAAGTTAATTATTGATGCAAGGAAATCGAGAATTAATGCAAAAATATGTGTTTGTGTATTGTTTTCGAGACTAGCATATTACATTTGAGTGTTATAATATAAAAGACAATAAGACAATAATTTAAAATAAAATAACGGACTTTTACTAAAAAGTTGTTTCTGAAATGTGGTATCTAACCTATTAAATGTGTATCAGCAATAAATAAAAAACATCATATTTCTGATTGAAATTTTAAAATATCTATATAATAAATCTATAACAGATCACTTTCTGTGTATGGAAGATATCTGGACTGTTCGTCTGTTCGTCTGTTGAACGTCCATTCAAAATATTTTGTTCGAAAGAATGGTTACAAAGTTTTGATTCGCTGAATATTTTAAATACATAGATATAGTCTTAAAAGTGAAGATGATTTTAAACAAGAAAGTAATTGAGATTAGTAAGTAAGTTAATGTAAAATTCAGGCGAACCAAGCCGCAGTCGGGTCACTAGCCATAATAAATTTATTTAATAAATTTTAATTGAGGAGATCGCGGCGCCGGAACACAAGCGTGCAACTGCGCGGCAGGTTCGATCTCCACTCGAGGCAATGAAATATTTAACATATCCATTTCTTCGCTGTAGTATCAAAGCAATTCGTGACGTTGCGTTTCGCCACCGAACACACAACGCATCAAAGTCGGAAAGTGGGGAAAGGAAGTGTCTTAATGGTAACAGAGTGTCTTAACACTAGGTTCCCAAATTTTCTCTGCCCACCCTGCTACAGCGTGAAGCTGAAAAAATGCCTATATCAATAAGGTACATTACTTTGCCGATCTTATTATAAGTTATATTTACGTTAAGCTTTCAAAATTTCAGTGTCGTAGATTATAATTACGTTTCCATTAAACAATTTGCTAAGTAACCTAAATAAAAACAAAAATCCTGTAAGCAAGTTACATAATAGGATATAAACTTCGTAACTTTGGTAGATTAGTGTTTGTACGTTACGGGAGTGTCTCACAGTCCCCTTTGCATATTTTCGACTCGTTGGAATAAACCTGTTAGGCTAACTAGAGCTCACACGGACGTTGTTTATGGCAGCTAGCCTGGCGTAACAACTCGCTTAGTGCGCAAAAGAGATAGAAATATCAAAGTAGAACAGTCACGAAGATAATTACCTTATATTTTTTCAGTTTTCTAAAATTATAAATAAAGTAACAAATAAATTAACGTGAATGATATAAAATTATAGTGTCCCACAATCTCCCATAGTGCCTTTTTAACCAAAATTATTTACAATAAGCCAAAGGTACAGATTACAATTTACTACCATTAACTTTTTAACACGATCTTATGAAATTGAGCCGTGTCGAACTATGTAATAAAATCTCTAAACTAAATGAGCTTCACGTTGTATCAAACGCACATGGCAGGGTAGGTTAGTGACACTTCATGTGGTTCTCTAGTTTCAGTCGAATTATAAATTTATAAATTAAAAATATTACGCGTTATGTGGCGGAACTTAACGACTGGTTATAAACCGTATGTTCGGCGGAAGTCATTTGTAAGCTAATGTTACTGTTACAAACGTTTACGATTTTGACAAATAAATAGTTTATTTGTAATTTTACTATTTATTTGACAAAATCGTAAAACGGAAACCTTAGCTTACAAATAAGGACTTTACAAATAACTTCTGAAGAACATATGGTTCATAGCCAGTTGTGTATTCACAAAAATATATGTAAACGAAGACACTTATCTAAAATTACTCATCACATATCTCCATTAAATAAACATATATCAAATATTACAATTACGTATTTCAATTCAATTAATATATTGTAAGTTACATTTAATTTTCATTTCATATAGCTAAATATTAATATACCGCAATGTGTTTTGAATATTCTGTAGGTAATTGTAAACATTTTATTCATTTGTAATTAAAAGCTATTGTCTAAAGAAATTTTCCAAGAAAAATAAAACTTTCTCTACTTACATATAATATAATTTGAAAGTAATTAAAATTTAAAGTAATTAATAAAATTAAAGGACTAAAAACCTCTTACCGAAGGAATATATTTACCTCAAATAAATTATAAACCATTTCACTCTTAGGAGTAACTTAGATTAAGTTTTAGTTTACAAATAGATATTGAATTTCCAAAGCTAGTATTTTTTACTTTTATCTTCATTACAAAAATAAAACACTAAGTTGTATACGAAAAAATATATAAAAATACAATATTTACTCTTTATTTAAGATAACTAAATGTTATCATAATGTTTTAGTGGTATTTTCTATTATTGGACATTATATTGCTTCGGTGACCAACCCATGTGTAATTCGCTAACTATAATGATTAGTCACAGGATTTAGAAAATTTATGATTAAATACGTATATATTTATGATATTTTTTATCCAATATGACTTGATTTTGCATTGCGCTTGCATTCAAATAAACAAAAAATTCTCGCCTACAAATTTATAGGACTCCATAGCCGAATGGTTAAAACAGAACTCTTTTTGATTTCTTTAGTGTTTTCATCTGTCTTTCTTTTTTGTTTCACAGCATCTTTATTTTGTAACTATAAGAACTGTTAATATCTAGATACATCATGCTAATCGTTTTTTTTTTAATTTTACTCTGTATTACAGTTCAGGGACTTCGTTCCTCATTCGCCGTATTTTTGACATCAATGTCTCGCTTTGTCTTGTTATTACAATCAGAATTATAAACACCGCGTTAACAATCTACAGATGTCAATATATAACGTTTCAAATGTAATAAATAAAAAAACTGACATTATTAATATTAGACTTTTTTATGGTTCACTATCTACTATTCGGTATTCGGCCTATTCGGCTACTTTTTTTAAAATTCGATATTCAGCCAAAAATTTTGCAGTATTCGGCCGATTACCGAAAACCACATTATGGTAAAAAAATCCATTTCTAATTTGAATAATATATCTTATTGAATAATATAAAAAAGATATATTATTTAAATTGGAAATGGTTAATTTTCATACATAAATTCATATTTTAGTATGTATTAAAATGTATTAAAGGTAACTTATGATGAATGAAAAAAAATCTTTCAGCATTTCCTGCTAGCTAATGACTGCACTTTTCTTCGTAAATTACACCTTTTTAGAATAGTCTCTCAATGTATACAAATACATAAATGTTAGCATTTTTTTTCAGTATTGGATACAATTTTCCATTTGCTGCATTTGTAAAAGTCTGCTGTCCTATTCAGGAAACAATTTTCAAATAAATATCAATCTCGTGTGAACTTTTCTCTATATTTTCACTACCTTACCCACTGCCGTCGTTACCGCATGTAGTGAATAAGATAAGTCGTACGTAACCTGTCGCGCGCGAAATGCACATCATATGTCGAACATTCGGCTGCCGAATATTAGGCACCTCGGCCAAGTACGTAGCCGAATATTCGGTATTCCGCATTCGGCCAAATCACTATTCGTGGCATCTCTAGTCTCAAAAATTGAGTATATTTTATGTTAGTACGAAAGATGTAAAGGAAATTTTATTTCATATTTGTTAAACATTTGTATAAAGAGTAACTAATAAAATTGGCAAAATTTAATCATCTTATACTTACAGCATACATATTTTCATTTATAAAAAGATATTTAAAAAAATACACTAAAACTAGATGCAATAGTATCTCTAAAGTCCAAGCCAGCATTTATCGGACGGGTCATTGTGTTACCGGATCCGCTCAGCCGGGTTTCCAGTAATTACATAAGGGAATTCCCTTGCCCAGTGGTGCCTATTTTTACTTTACAAGAGGTACTTAGGTAAATAACAACGCTCTAAGGTAGCTAACAATATTACCTTTATGTTACATGACCATTTGGAACATTATAAATATATATTTTTAATTGGATTATAAAATTTTAATATAAATATGTTTACATGTTCTGGTCATATTACGTACATTTCTGTTAGTAGTTATAAAAATTGTACCAGAAAATCTTCTGAAAATAAAGTTTAAATATTTATATATATTTATATAATATTAAAACAGGTTGTATACAAAATAACTTTTCCCGTTTTCTATTGTGTTCACGTATTTTTAAGTCAAATATTATATTGTGTACCATATTACGTCGTAATTGAAATATAAAGGAATTATAACTCCTTCGCTGTATAATCTTTAACATTAATTCTAAACTGTTAATATTAATAAAGAAACTAATAAAGCAAGAATTAGATGCCCAGAGATAGCAGTTTCCCTGCCTGCCAACATCAACACATAACTCAGGTTAAGATTAAATGCCTCTTACTCCCTACCGGAAGCCTGGGGCGCTATTAGACAGTCGGACACTGGCTGCATTCACCTTTATAAATATCGCATATCCTCTTCCTAAGCTGAATATATATTTATAATATATGTTACAATATACGTACAAATACAAGAGCTTATAAATTGTTTAAAAAAATGTATAAGTATATACAAATCTTTTATTGTAGTCTTGCAAAAAATAATGTCTTTATTACGTTTTGTCTATATTCTATTATCTACAAATATTCTTATCATATAATTAATAGGAAATTCAAATATGTTTTCATTAATAAAAAAATATATCAATAAATAAAAATATATCAATAAATAAAAAACATATTTAATATATCAATAATATAACATGTTTAATATATCAATAAATAAAAACCTAAAAAACCATTTGGTCGCGAATCTCGTAAAAACTGCTAAAAAGAAATTAAAGACTTTTAATAAAGTAATAGTTCAGAGTCAGGTGCAACGTCTTTTGTCGACTAATCCAGGTACATAGTACAGTTAGATTAAAGAAATATATATATATATATATATATATATATATATATATATATATATATATATATATATATATATATATATATATATATATATATATATATATATATATATATATATATATATATATATATATATATATATATATATATATATATAACAGGTACTATAATACCATAGAAACAATATTGTGGTAACTCGCAAACATCATTTTATACGCTTCGCGAAGGCTTTGCTAATCTAAACGCTTTACTTTTATAAGCACAGTACAATATTGTGTTGTATGTATAATCATATTGTTAATAAAAAAAATCGAATACAGTTTACTTTTTAATATGTTAGTATATACCAACCTTAAATATATCACCTGACAACATGTATAAAATTAACAAGAATTTTCTACATCTAGACCAATCTATTTTACTATATGATATTTGCTACTAAAGTGGCTGTATTTGAGCAGCAGAAATTTGAAAATATTAAATATTTTATTTCTTCGAGTGGGGATCGAGTCCAAACTTTCACATTTACACGCTTGTGACCTTGCGCCACGCCAAACCTCACCTTCGTTAAATTATCTAAAATTTGTAAATTATTAGACTGATTAAAAAATCATAAATTTCATTATTGTCAATATCTCGCAACTTTCTATTGAAATATTTCCTTCCAATGCAGAATACATTTTCATAATGAACTGACTAGCCCGTCTAAGCCGTACACAACAATGTTAAAACCCAGATATTGCATGCAAGATGCGCTTATTCATAGCATGCATTCAGTGATGGGGCCGCCATTGCATACTCCCTAGCGAACTTAATCAATGGGGATTTGTGACGGACTAAACTATACTCAAATTGCCGGTTCGCTGTTTGTCACACGTGTGAGCTTGTTTCAAAGAGAATATTAATTTCTTAAATGTAACATTATAAATTATTATTTTATTAATATGATTGGTAAAATCAAATTTCGGTTCAAATAATTTTATTTAAAATAAGTCGTTACATATTTCATTTATTGAACGTTCAATAATTTACTACTATCGTGCATAATTATCTAGAAGTTTAATAATGATTTTATGAATGAATTATTATTAACAATCATTACTTAATTTTCTTATTCAAGATTATTTTTTCATAGAAAATAACATTTTTTATAGATAATTAAAACATTTAATTCAATATACTGCTATCAATCAATATAACGAGTAGATTAATGTAAAAAAACAGTAGCCAGCAGAAACTTATTAATTAAATTTAGGATGAACTTACAAGACCAGTTTGAAAATAAAAAAATAAATGCAACAGTACCGAAGTTGTAGCCACACTTAAACCCCTATTAACTTTAAAGGCAAGAAGGGGTTAAGGAACCGACGACGACGACGGTGTTACTCGATATAAGTACCAGTTTTAAAAAGTTCGTCTAAGTACTTGTATCTGAAGGGATAAAATTGTTTTTTATGAGCAAAATGAAATTTTGAAAGTAATATTTGAGGTTTTTATGAAATAAAAGCTCAAATAAATATGGTCTATTTAAGATCTTTTATTTTCGCGAATATTATACATTATTATTATTTTTTAATAATAAAATTTTAAAAACATGTTAAATTAATGAAAATTGTAATTTTGTAAATCAATGTATTATACAATAATTCCTAAATTTCCTACTTTGATAGATATATTAAAGTGTTATATTAAAGTAATTTAATACATGATTTTCTAAATAATGAACGTTTATATCAAATGTTATTGGTTCTCTAAATACTTGATAAATATTGTTTATTATAATTAAACACTAGTATTAGTTTCATTAACTATATGCTCTTCTAAACATGTCGAACACCGAGATAATAGCAACCAAATGGTTTATTTGAACAAAAACAATAAAAAAATGTGTTTTGATGGAGTATGATTAAAGTATGCAATAAATGAAATAATATTTTTTTTCTACAAACAAATAGATTCCTATCAAATTCTATTCATAATTAAGTATTTAAAAACTTCGTTCTCAGTAAAATAACTCTGCAAAAGACAATTAGCTGAGTAAATAAAAACGACTTTTCACAAATTAACGTGACAAATCTTCATCTAACGGCCAAAGTATTGATTTATTTAACTAATTTATATTCGAAGCACATCGCTTAATATTTTAGGGTTGAGGCATAATTGGACTCGCAACGGCTGCACCCGAACACATCCTTGGGCTGGCACCACGCCACGGCTTCGTATAATTTAATGTTCTCGCGGATATGTAAAAGTACCTTTTTATCCTACCACTCTCCTTATTTTAGTGAATATTTAATAAAAGTAAATAATCTTACTAATTTATCTAAAAAAATATTTTTAACTATCCATTCTATGTGGTACATACTTGTAGTGCCTAGTGCTGTTTCAAGTTTATTAAACAATTGCACAAATAAAAGCTATTGGTGTGGAATGCCAACCATTTAATGGCTTTAAATATTACTTCTTACTTCCACGTATAAAACGTTAAAATTTGTAACCTAATTTTAAGTTAACATTTATAAAATAATTTATTAGTGAACGATAATAAAACACTGTGCACTCAATGATAATATAATTAGCAATTAAATATAGAAAAATATATGATATAAATATTTATAATTAACAAATATTAATTCAATACTGAATATGGAATATATTTTCCACCTCTATAGTTAAAGGCTTAATTGAATTTTGTTGAGTCACTGAAATGATTGCCGAGTAATTGATATTATAATTGCTTATGCAAATCACAATTAAACTTTGCATAAATAAGAATATATGTACTTTCTAAAGTTAATCTAGTTGCAGTAACTCTGTCAACTTTCCAGAATATAATTTTATTTTACGAGTAGTCTAGCAAAAGTAACAGAAATCTACGTTGATTTCAATATTCTGTGTTCATTTTACCTTTATACATTTTTCGTTCGAGATCTACATTTTACATAAACTAATTTCCTTGTCAATATTGGTCTCGCGACAGTTCTGTAGGCACGGCCGCTTTTCTCAAAAAAAGAACTTGAGTCGAGCTTCGACGGCCAAATCAAATCACCCTCCTTTACTGATCGCCACAATGTTGCTCTTCACTTATATTTGTTTGTTTACACTTATCTGTTTATTAAATATATGCTTAAATATGTAGTTGTAAACTATAACTAAGTATTCTAAAAGGGAAGAGTTTGTTCGGTTAAACATTGTTAACTTTAATTACTCGTATTTTTGTATAGCCCATCTATCGAGGAAGGTATCACGATTAAAAAAAATCAGGAGACCTCGAGCTTAAAGCTACCAATGCTCACCATGAATGACGAAATTATTACTCTTAAAAAATTGTTAAAAAAGATTAATATTAGGAGATAGACGTATGTTGTCGTGGATACATCTATCTACTAGGAATAACCCATAGTAATCAATTTCTATTTTATTTAAAAAATTACAAAATATTAAAGGAATATCTTAGAAATTATTTTAACCTACCAATGCAGTGCGATTTCTTATCCAAATAAATACGTTCTATACTTTGTCCAATTCTCTTAGATAAAAAATCTATTCACATTTTTTCAAGAAAAATATGTATTTTTTGAAAATTTTCACGTCATTCGGGAGCAGAATGATGTTTTCTTTTTTGAACATGACTTTAATGATGTTAGCACTGTTGGATTATTTTTTAGATGAGGGTACCTGAAAAATTGCAAGCGTTACATGGGTGCTTGAGAGCATGTTGTCAGCGGCATAGGCGTCTTTTGCGGGATTCGAAATTAGAGTTTTGGCCGTCGTTCGGGCTAGAAGCAGAGTGAGAGTACGTAGAGTACGTCGCGTCGCGGGTGAGTATGAATTGAATGTCACAGATCTCTACAAATATTATAAAGGGCGCTCATTTTAGAAGCTATAAGTTTTGACTGTGCTTATGTTAAAAACGCAGTGTAGAACCACTCAAAACGGCTTAAGTGTCTTAAGAATTCGACGGAAACTGTGGAATGAAGTGTTATTGGAGAAAGAAATACCTTGAAACTAGTTTCCATACCTATCTTGCTACCTGCAGAATAATGCGTAAAACTATAATATTTCTTTGTCTTAATTCTAGAGCAATACGCGAGGTAATAAAAAAATCACTAGCTTTAGTTTGATGTAATACCAGGTGGGCAAAAAAGTTCGTAGGCTATACTCCATAGCATTACTAGGGTCAAGTCCATATGATTTTTAATTAGTACTAACATTAATTACTCATACTCAGCTTCACGCTGTATTCCGCACATGGCAGGGTAGGTAAATCATAAGCTTAAAATTCGACAGATATTCTAGTTATAATGTTCAGCTGTTTAAGAACGTCTCTTGTATTATATATCTGGCACATTCGCTTTACTGTGCCAAGAATTTCTTCTACCAACTTAGATGTTCACTTACTTAATGCAATTTGTTTTGTCGATGTTTTAAGTACAAGTGTAAGTATTATTGTATTTTTTTTGCAGCGTCACGCTATATCCTGCACATGGCAGGGTAGGCAGAGAGAACTAGGAAACCTCATGTTAAGACACTCCGTTCCACTTCCGTTCTCAAGTTACCGCCGAATTTAAGGCATTGCCTGTTGAGTGGCGGAACTCAACGCCGCGCTTTGCCTTATTACCAGAGCGAAGAAATGAAACATGAAATATTTAAATTGAAAATATAAAATATTTCACTTCCTCGAGTGGGGACTAACATTAATTAAATATTAGTAAGAAATTATTAACTATTCACGAGATAAAGCATTGAAAGTAAATTAACTTTTTGATATTGTTAGAAAAATATACAGAAAAGAATTCTGTGTAAATTAAACAGTGCTTTTTGATAAAAAAAAATACAGTTAAAGCCAAGGCATGGTTTGTTAAGCGTAATTGGGACTCTGCGCCAGGGTCAATACAAATGGTGGAAAAGTACTATGCAAAGTTTAAACGAGGTGATATATCGAGCATCGTAGACGATGAACGCAGTGGACATCCCAAATGGTCATCGATGAAAATATCAAAAAAAGTACACAATATTGTTTTGAATGATCGAAAAAACACATTTATCGAAATACTGAGACTCTGAATGTATCCAAGGGACGTGTTAGTTTTATTTTATAATAATATTTGAACATGCGAAAGTTGTGTGAGAAATGAGTACCGCCGATTGCCGTTTTTTCGTCGATACATTACATAAAGTATGGACTAATTACTACACTCCAGAAGGCATTCGATAGTCAGCTGAGAGGACTGAACAAGATAAACCGTCCAAAGCGGCTCAAAATACAGCCGAAGGCTGGTGGTGTTAACAGATATATGACATCTGTTAACACCATTAAATGGGCCTGATGATAAAGAGCGACTAGGTTGAGTTATCAAAATAATAGCAAATTTGCACAAATTATCATATTAATTACTTTTTGTGCTATATAATAATAAATTATAAACAAAATCACAGGCATTGCTCAAACGAACAAATGAAAATCGATGTAAAGAAAATGCCTACTACAAATTAAAAACAAAAACTTCAAAAGTTGAATGAATATATTATAATATCAGAATTCATTTCAGGTAAATATCGCGTTTCCAATATCGCTACACGATACGACACGCTACGATACAATATGATACGGATTTAATCCAATAGTAGTACTGATTTAACGCAATCGCCGAGGTTGCATCCCCTCTGCCGCAGAGCAGTCACCCTTCGCTAAAGGGGATCCGTTAATATGAGGATATGAGAATTTACTGTTTAATCCACCTGCAGGCCAATTTGTTAATATTTTCATTCAATCCACTTAAAAGCTCGCTAGAGTATAAATCGCATGTAGAGACAGTGAACACTGAACGTTTTGGAATGAATGATGAATCACGAAGATAAAATATCGAAATGAAACTGATCTTTTCATTTTTATGAATACCAAATGAAAGTAACGTATTTTTCTGGCGTCGCTGACACCGTTGAATAGGGGAATAGTTTTTCTGACGAGACTGAATAACACGCATTCACTTTTCGCATCGACGAACAACAATATATTGTAAGGTTGCTTGGTGGTAGAAAATAGGAAAAGTTTGTTTCATTGCTTGTCATATTACAAAAATATGTATTTTTGTAAATTTAAAAGGGGATACGTGTATCTATCTCAGTGTTTAATAATAGTGTAGAACCAAAAGAATGCATAAAAAAGTGAATATATATATATATATATATAATATATATATATATATATATCTATATATATATATATATATATATATATATATATATATATATATATTTGTTTCATTGCTTGTTATATTACAAAAATATGTATTTTTGTAAATTTAAAGAGGATACGTGTATCTATCTCAGTGTTTAATAATAGTGTAGAACCAAAAGAATGCATAAAACGTGAATATATATATATATATATATATATATATATATATAATATATATAATATATATATATATATATATTATAATATATATATATAAATGTAATTAACTAAATTTAATTTGTTAAGTAAAGATTCGTTAAAATTTTAGTACTGAGAGGACTTTAAAATGATTATGTCCCATTATCCATTTTGTTTAGGTGAAATATCGTAAATAAAAATAAAATATAACGCGAAACATAATAAAAAGTAAAAAGAATATAATATGATAAATATTTAAATAATATCAATTTAATAAAATTACTTATGATTTTTGTGGAACAAAAACAGAACTATAATTCACGGTTACCAGACAAACAAAATACTACAAGTATAAAAGCAAAACTGGCGCGCCCTTTATCAATTACCCTTAAACAAGAAAAATGACCGTCCGTAAGCCTACAGCCTAATTAAAGCAAGTAGGTAAATTTTAGGACAGACGCAGAGGTGTCCCCTTATAGTCCGTGTTTCTTACAACTTTAACTTTATTACGCAAAAAATAATTACATGAGTTAATCATTGTTAGTATATTTAATATATATACATGTGTTTTGTGCTCCATTATGAATGTTGATTTTTGGCTTCATATTTGCCAACACAAATAAAAATGAAATTTAAGAAATTAAATTTATTTTAAGTTGTTTCTTTTATTACCCTCTAACTAAACAGTTGAAAAAACTAAGTTGTAATTTTGGAAAAAATGTGTGTGTCGGATGGCAATGGCGTATCTTTATATATTTTTATACTATGTTCCCTGGTTCCTTCTGCTCATTCTGCTATATGCATATAATATGAAGCAAACAAAAAATATTTCTCTAATCTAAACACTTATTAATCATCTTTTTAACCCTATTCAAATCACAAAGTTCAAATGTAATATAGAATAAATACAGGTAAAATATTCCAAAACGTCGATAAATCATTCACACAAGATTAAATACTAGTTGACCTCTCCCTCCGACATCAACACCATTACTAGCGTGGGGAAACTCGCGAAATATTTTCACACTTGCCAAGTAAAATTTTATTAATGAAGCCATCGCCGTCGTTAAATCAGAAAAATATTTTAGTGAAATATACTTCACAAATTGTTAAAGAATTATAATGCAGTTATTGTGTCGTATCTCGCTGTCTGATAAAAGATAAACAGGTAAATAGCACTCCATAGAGTTCCCAGTTTTACTCCAGGTGCCGAGTAATAATTTGTTTAGAAAATAAATACGAATACATAATTGTCAGTTAAAATACTTGGAAAATGTCATCAATTTTAAATAAATCGATTACGATGAAGTTTGTAAATAATTAGTAATTTATCTTCACGCTGTATCCCGCACGAAGCAGGGTAGGCAGAGTAAAACTCGAGAATTTAGTGTTCAGACACTCCGTTCCACTTCCGTTCCCCACTTTCCGCCGAATTTGAGGCATTGCATGTTGAGTGGCGATACTCAACGCGGCGCTTTGCCTTATTACCAGAGCGAAGAAATGAAACATTAAATATTTAAATTGAAAATATTAAATATAAATATTTCTCCGACTGGGGATCGAACCCAGAACCTATCGGTTACAGTCACACGCTTGTGCCGCTGCGCCACGACAGGCTCTCAATAGTAATTTATCTTTTTCAAAAGATGTTTATATTTTTTTGTGTATGTTTACATGTAATACAAATGCAAAATAACAATTTAACAAATTTTATTTTAAAAATGTTAATGTTCGAAGGAAACAGAGTGAACAAGTGTCACTATTAACTCAAATGTATATGTAACGCGATACATTATTTATTATAATAATAGAGTAAAAAAGTCGTATCTGTACATTAAATCTAATAACTAAAAAGCAATGTACGGGGGCTTAAAATATTTTTTGTCTGTCTGTTTGTCTGATTGTGCCGGCACATCTTCGACACTTCTGGACCGATTGCAATGATTTTTTTGTTGTATAGCTAATAGGTTTGGGCAGGACATAGGCTATATTTGATTGTAAATATTTCCACACCTGATGCAGAACAGCAAGGGTTCAGATAAATTATAAGAAATAATTAAATGCGTCCATAAAAAGCTGTAGAGTAGTGATGAGCATTTTACAATGAGATATTAAAATTGAAGTTCTGGAACATCTCATGAACAATCATAACAATCTATCTAAACTATAAAAAATATTGAAATACTATTTCAACAAAAGTTATTGAACGCGATGAGCATTTTGCATTGATATATTAAAATCAAAGATCTGGATCATCTTATGAACAATCTTTATGATTGTCCATGAGATGTTCAGGTTTAGCTAAAGTATAAAAAATAATAAAATGTTGTCTTAATAAAAGTTATTGAGCATGATGAGCATTATACATTGACAAATTAAAATTGATTATAATTAAAATTTGGTAAGTATTTTTTTTTTATAGGAAAAACGGCAAACCCGTTGCCCACGGCCCCGAGTAACTCCAGAGGAGCTACAGGAGCGTTGCCGTCCTTTAAATTGGAAGGACACCGGGGCCCGGCATTACCTAATGCGAAACGCAGTGGCCAAAGCCACTACTTAAACGCCGGTCTTAAATGCCGGATGTGGTAATAATCCGGTCGAGTCTGCTCATGCGTGTTGCCATTACTGACAACGTGACTCTACCACACGCACTTTAGTCGCCTCTTACGACACCATCAGTACCAGGGTGATCCTATTCTAAGCCGGAATCACACGGCAAATAAAATATAACAATAATCTAAAAATGAAAAATTGAGTGCAATCGTGTCAAACGAGTGTATTCTTTTTAAATGAAACACTTTTAACCGGATTAATCGTGCATATTGAATGATAAACATTTTTTAGGAAACCCGACGTTTCGAACACTTTACAGTAGTCCGTGGTCACGGGCAGATGGATTTTTACTACGGAATTCGTATAATTGTTTTCTTTTAAATATTTTCCTATCTTGAATGTGGCATAATTTATTTTAATGTAAAAAACTACATATTAGATTTTTTTTTACTATACTTTGTAACATTATACAGTATCATAGTCGACTGTATCTTTCAATATAGAAGATATCAATAGAAAGTCAGCAGAAAACACGGAAGTACTCGCTTCTATGAACACGCGCGGTCGTCTGTCAACGCCGCATCAGCACCGTCAACTACTTTGCATCATAATTGAGTTTCCACAAAGTAAAACAAAATCTCCACGTAGCATTAATATTCAGTGATAGGGCTCGACGCATCGCCGCCAGATTGACGTTTAACATGCAAATTGCAATCTGAAAATCTAGCAAAACTGTGTGTGACTAAACATTTTGAACATTATTAATTCAGGGCACAGTTGTTTGAATCACTGGCCAGAATATAATTTAAATGCTAAACGAATTTATTCCACTAACGCTAAATTAGACTGGGGCCGGTTGACCATTGGGAATTGAGAACAGACAGGTGAATAACGTACCAACATGTACTTAGAAAACATATTATTGAAAAGCCCGAGTACAATTTCATCTACTTTGGGTGATTGCTCCAATATATTGTGGTTGTGAGAACATAATCCATTCGTTTTTTATGAATAAGGAATTACGATTGGAAATAAATAGATATAGAAAGAAAGTAATATAGTAGTTTACTATTTCTTATAAAAAAAATATGAAATCATTTACGTAATAAATATGTATTGTAATAAAAAATATAAATTAATGCAACATGATATCAAACATTACATATATCCAGTTGAATACTCACTCGAACACATGTACACACATCGTCTGAAAGCTTTCACATGCACTTAAAAATATATACAGAAACAAACACACATCCCATGAACCAATTTAGGTAACAAAAAGAGTGGCTCTTTTTATGAACTGCAGTAAGAATACTTGCAGCTCCTTAATATGGGTAGTGGATAGCTATTTGGCCAAGATGAAAATCACACGACAGATAGACGGATGTGGTACAGGAGTTCATGAATCCGACAAAAGATCTCCTTTATAGAAATCGGCTCTAGTTTACAAGACTGGAATGAACCATTTAAAACCACCCGGTCAAGCCCAACATACTGATACTGATACTGATACGGATACTGGTCTCCCGACCTATTTTGGGCTACAAACACTAATACAGGAAACATTCCTCGAATTTCTAACTGTTCTAATAGTCACCAAACAAGTGAAGCTCAGGACTTGTAAAGAAATAATGATTGCTTTCCAGTGAGGACGGTCAATCTTGGATGTAAAATTTAATGACGGAGAAGGTGGTGTTGTACAAATCTAACAACGACCCCGCCCACACCATCAGAGGCAACATAAAAGATAATTATATGGCGGCGTACAATGCTACAGCTGGCTCAGTGGAATTGAATAAGGAGGAAATCCGATGAAAAGACAACCTTAACTTCAATACACGCGTGATGCTGGAGGACGGAATGCTCGAAAAGTTGAGAAGTCTCGATAGCATTCCAGAATCCACGTAATCGAGGGTATGGAATATGTTTAGAATACAGTCAGTCAATGGAATTCCCAGATGCAATATATGCAGATCTAATCCTATATAATAATCCAGATGCGAACAACCTGGATCATAGAAAACATTAACATTGATAAGTACATCATTACCACCAATAAACCATACAAGTATAACACTGATAAGTACATCATTACCACCAACAAATCATAAAAGTAACCAATTACCTTCAAGAAGAAGGGAGAAGAGAGAAGCTGTTGGAATGTATGAGAAATTTAGTGAAAAGAAAGATTAACACTATAACATCAATACTGGTAAATGGGATGAAATCAAAAACGAGCAAGCGCCTGATTAAGAATGAAGCCTAGATAATTCACTTAAGTGATACTGATGTATCAGGTCAAGAGGTTATAGTGACGGCTGCTAAAATTTCTAGAATGACCTCTATGAAGACGATAATGCCGTCTGCGTACTAATTTCCCCGAACGCAAGAATAGTCCAAACTGTATAAAAAGCATTATTTAAAATAGAAATTGAAAAGAACATTTTGTATATGTAGTGGGTAGATCAAGTTATTAAGTTAAAGGATACAATATCCATACAGTCACGTAGGTCTCGTGATATTTAGAAAATATATAATAAAATGTATTTTTTAACAAAAAGGTATAGGCCATGAGTCGGTACTTTAAAAAATGAACTTTATAAAAAAATATGTACTCGTACTGTGAAAAAAGATGTACCCTAAACTGAAATATTACTATAAAATTATATTAGTAACTTTTCAGAAACTACTGTATTATTTAATTTATTTATCATACAAAAGAAGTAATAAAGTGTGAGTAATCGTTTTAAAGTTTGTTTGCATAGTTAGAATTCAGATTTTTTTATACTAACTTTTGTAGCTTATAGTTTTAAGATCACAATCTCAACTTTAATTATAGTTACGCTCTAGTTTTATAAGAGTACAAATTATGATGTAATCTAATCTAAAAGAAACATTTTATTTCTAATAACCTATTATATTTTCCTTAGTAATATAATAAATAACTATCGGTCCTTACATAATAAAAACAGACAAGTGCAAAAAGAGGCAAAATGACAATACAGAACTCTTACTGGACCACTCGGTCCCATAAGGGTCCCGCTTTTCATTTTTTGTGGCACGGAAAACATTTTTCTATATAATAAATAAAATGTACTTTATAATAAAAAAAATCAGCCCTAATGAAAACGGGCGGTAACAGGTTCCCTCTGCCTACCTTGTTACATACTAGTTACAGCATGAAGCTAAAAAAATTAAAAGAAAAGTATGCAATAAAACTCATAATACTTTAAAATTTACATAAAAACAACAAAAATAACTTACTTGCGACTTGGCACCTCTACATAAATAAAATTCACATACAAAAAATATTTCCTAGATTTTTTTCAAAGATAATGTAATAAATTGCTGAATAAATTATACGATAGCATGTTTAATTGACACTCCCAACCTTCGCACGATTAGGGCGAGGGGAAGACGTATCAGCCGAGAGCAGTGATGGATACTGCGAATAAATCAGCTTTCAGCACTTGTCCAAGATGACCAGATGCGCTCATCCTACATAATATATTGAAATCATTCGAAACCGCAAAGCTATTACTTCAGTGCTCTACAATTTTAAAAGCACTGATTTAGAGCTAAATTTACTAGAAAAACTATTTTGTGATAGCTTTTAACTAAGATCCAGTTTTATGCAATGTACCTGTAACATACGCTCTTGTTTGTTATACAATCTAGTAGTAACCGTTGTGTATGAAATGATTATGTTAAATATTGTTGTAAATTTAGTATTTTTTTTTATAAAAGTGAATATTAAATATCGTTGAAATTGTGAAAAAAGAGACCATTGTTTAAAAGCAATCGTTTGTGCTAGTAGGCACTATAACCAAATAATACATACTATCAGGTATTTTGTGTCAATATAAACAAAACATTTAAATCTTTTCATTTTATACATATTAAATGGTCATAATACACCTAGTATCTTGCATCCAACACAGGTTAGGGAGAGGTAATTTGGCAACCTAGTGTTAAGATACTCCATTCTGTTCCCAACATTTCACTGAATTGGAGACATTATGTGTTTAGTGGCGGAACTCAACTACTCATTTGGCTAACCAAGGCGAATAAATAAAAATTGTAATTATTTCACTACCTCAAGTGGAGATCAAGCTCACAACCTGTCGTTTTTACAGTTGCACTCTCGTGCCCCTACGTCACAATAGGCATCTCTAGACAATAATACATAGTTATTAGAAATAAATAAAAATACAAAATTTTCTTTGTACATTCTAGCATGAAATTTTAGTACTGTACTATTACTTTCATATCCTTTTTTAGTATGAAAATCGGCATCACAGATTATATAATTTGTCTTCAACGCATAAATTATGATCTGTAACAACTTGTATTACGACGACAATTACCGTTTACTATTAAGAAATGTTTTATTAATATCATTAATCTGCATGTCGTCCTGTTCCTGCTAGGAAACCCCTTTATGGGTATACCCGAAGTTAATTTACTAAATGAAAACAGAGACGTTTCTACTTTGTGAATAATAAGACATCTCCCTAATGACAAAATCACGTGCCAACGGGATTACCCCTTTGTTGTGTTGCTTACCTAACAATATAATATCAAATATCCCGTCAAATTTATCAGTCAATTTTGGACATCTTAATTCGTTGTATTTACGGATAATCATAAAATGTTATTAAATAATGTTCTTACGTTTACTAAAATATGTTTTTAAATTTATTTTTAAATAGAAACTGAAAATATGTAAGCTTTTCGTGTTGTTGACGTTTTGTCATAATGTACAAATATTACTTTAATAACATATCGTCGGCTTAGAGTGTTTTTTGATTAATAAATTGTCAATTTTGCTTTTTTTTACACTTTCGAACCGTAACTGTAAAAATGTACATAATGAAAAATAATAAACAAATTTAGCAGGTCTACTGTCTAAGCCGACCATATCTATTTATAGATACTATTTATAGAACCGACAATACAAAATAATTTATAACAAAATATTTAATACAAAGTAATTAAACCCTTTACTTGGAAGCACATTTGATATAATAAGTAACTTTTATAAAAACATAAGAAAATTAATAAATAAAAAACTAAATTAGTGATTCTTATATACCTATATATGTATGTCAACATACCTGCATGGGTATTTTTTAAATTATTTTCAAAAAATAACGGACTTTCAATTGTAAATAGTTATATAAGTATCTATAGTCTCTCTATTATAGTTAGTATAGTTATATTATTTTTCAAATTTTTTTTTTTTCACCTTTATACTTTATCCCGCACATGGCTCGGTAGGTTGAGGTAACTGGAAACCCAGTTATAATTTTGAACGTAGCAGGATTTAAACCCGTTAAATACGTTTAAATACGTTCAAAATTTTTATAAGCTTTTAAATTTAAATATTATTTTAATTACTTTTTTTTTTATTATTTTTTTTTAATTTTTAAAATATTTAACAGCTTATTTTATTGGTTTAGGTTTTGGTAATAATCTGTTCAATTCTCATCAGATGATAACTATAAAAAGCAAATGTGTGATTAATATAAAAAATATATAAAATATAAACTACGAACATATAAAATTCTTCTTGATTTTAATAAAGAAAGAAGAGAAGATAAGAAGAAAATAACTGAATTCTGTGCATGTAAAATAACAACTATTGTATATTTATCATAGCACAAGAGGAAATGTAATATTTTATTTAATTTTGTAAACACATTAAGGTCGAGTTACTTTTCATCATTCTTTTTTCCCTTATTCATAGTTTCATAAGTAATGATTTTGATGTAACATAGACACAATAATTTTGCTATAACACAGACATTGCTAGAAACTAATAATTGTGAACATTTAAACTTCACTGTCACAGGCGTTTGACGCCATAATCACGTTCGCTAGCAACTTTAGTTATTACCACTATGCTCGTGCAGAAAACAGTTAATCTACTCGTTCTCGCTTCGCAAAATATTTCGATCGAAACAACAACAAACAGACCGGAGCTTCGTCGGTAACGTACAAATATAAACGGGAAATGATTCATTTCGAATTTCGACACATGCTCGAATTGAAAGGTCGGCTGCGAGTGACGTATTTTTAATTACCTTCGACCGCGTCGCATCGGCTTCGTATTGAAAGTCCATAGAGGACAATAAATAAGTCGAGAGCCACCTCGACCCCCCGTTACGAGACATACATGACAGCGACCTAGTTACTAAGAGTTCTTGTACGATAATGTTATACTTTATTGCATGTATTTTTAATAACTTTTCACAGTACCTACAGACTATGCTCGACATTCGGTCGATATTTTTGCTGTTAATTCGCCTTAGTAGAGTGAACCGGCTCGAAAATGAAAGAGAATTGTGTTTAGCTAAAAATTTAGATAGGTATTTAATTACCCCAATCTTGATAGAATCTCCGTGCGAGCTTGATTGAATTTCCGGACGAGGCTATCTGTCGTATTTGCAAAGCGTTGTGGGCGCCAGCCGCCCGCCTCACGGCTCAGTGGCCTGTGACGTCTCACCGACGATTATATTTTTTTATTATCGGTTACGCTAAACTCTTGCTAATAAAGTCTACTCGTCAATTTTTGTTGCTACACCGAGAAATTGACTTAACATTTTTAACGTTGTATGTTTTTAGCTTTCCAAGATTAACAACAATACTAGTATCTCAGCTGTGTGCGGGATGCACGTGGCATAGTAGACAGAAGAAACTTGGGAATTTAGTGTTAATACACTCCATTCCGTAACCCACTCTCCGCGAAATTTCAGGCAATGCGTGTTGAGTGCCGGGGACTCAACGCTGCGCTTTGAATTGTTACCATAGAGAAGTAATGAAAATATTACATTAGAAAATATTCAACATCTCACTTCTTAGGGTAAGGATAAAACCCACCACCTTTCAGTAACAGACATACGCTTGCGCCCCTGCCTCACGGTATTAATATCTGCCCAAAAATTATAATTTGATTTGTATTGTACTTACTTTCCAAATCATTTTGTTCACTTTATACAAGTCGAATTTTAAAATACTATTTTAATTTCGAACACGTGTATTTTAATTATGCAAAATAATACTAACACGGCGTTGAGTTCCGCCACTCAACACGCAATACCTCCAATGCGGTGGAAAGTCAGAAATGGAATAAAGTTTCTTAACTTACCTGATGTACTATGACGTAGTAAACAAAATTATTGTCAAAAATATTTAATTTCATACATCATATAGGTAACTTTACCTTTAGGTTACAAAATAATCAACAACTCGATATTTTTAGTTAAATCAACTACGCTTAATAAAAATGCAAACGGTGATTGAGACCGTGAGACGCCTCGCTGTAGGTAATAAGGCTCTCCTAGGGTTCAATGATTGATGTGACGGGTAATAAGACTCACAAGTATCGCAATTTGTTTACCCTTATCGCTATAACACAATATAAAAGAAATAGAATATAAAAGCAAAAACTGTATATTATACAATTTTTATTGATGAACTGAACAAGCTCCTGGAAATCGCTGTACGTCCCTTGGGATCCAATTTCGCAAGAATTGCATAGCGTCGGTGTGGATGACATACAACTCATAATAAATTACTACTCTATTCGTAATGTTGTGTCGTATTCCCAATAAAAAATATATTCAATAACATGGTAAATTAAATGCGAGGCCTGTCGTGAAGCAGCAGCACAAGCGTGTGAATGTCTATTTCTTCGATCTGATAATAAGGCAAAAGCGCGGCGTTGAGTTCCGCCACTCAACACGCAATGCCTCAAATTTTTGCCTCAAATTTGGCGGAAAGTGGGCAACGGATGTAGAACGGAGTGTCTTAACACTAGGTTCCCGGGTTCCCTCTGTCTACCCTGCCTCGTGCGGGATACAGCGTGAAGCTAAAAAAAAATACATAAAACCACATAAGGTCACAACCTACAACATTAATAATGAAATGTTTGTATATAAGCTTTTATAAATATATTTTCCTGCCTTGTAATTTCAAGCTTGGTGCCATAAATTTATTAGCTTTCAGCGCAAAGTTTTCCCTGACTTCCCATGTGTTTGTCATAAACCATTTTTTTATAAGGAAACCAACCCTCAACCTATGAGAACAATGTTAGAGACTGTACGAAAATGTAAAAAGGCAAACTAGGGCTCCTTCACATTTGCGGCTTTTATACAATAAACGTCAAAAGGTAAACGACGCATAGGAAAAATTTTAACTAAGAAGGGTTACATTGTTGCATCACCACCTTTGTTTACGTCTGCCTGTACTTTTACAATTATTCGAAGTGGTGTGCAGGGATTACGGGAGGCTCTTTTCAGTGAAAGATAGATATATGATAAATAACTGCTAGAGTTTCAATATTTTTCAGAAATGTAGTAACTTTTAACTTTTTCATGTCAATGTCTATATATAAGAAAAAAATTGTACTTCATTTAGCCGTTTCGTTTTTTATTTCTCATTTAGGACACGATATTAAACGTAATTCGCAAGATAACATTGAGGTACCAAGAATTTTCATCGCTGTCGGCTTGTAGCCGCCTTTGCAATATATAGCCGTGACATTCACGAGAAAGAGACAAGACTATTTTTCCTGCGTTATTAGACACAAGTTAGAAAGAAACATCTAAGACTTTAGTCGTACGTCTCAAATTTCCAAAGGTTTTATTGCATTCCCCGCAAGCACAGACGCTTAAACTTTATTGCTCTGGGATTAAAGTAATATTTGCAGCAACTAAATGATGTGGAGGCAATTTCGTGATATTAAAAGCTGTCTATATGGAGGCTCAGGTCAATATTTCCATGTATGTTTGCCCTGTATACCTATTATTATAAGGAGATCACTTAGTAATGCTTCACTAGTTAGTAATTCTTGACCGACGATGTGTGATAACAATGCGTTCCTGTCCAATTACCTTTTATAATAGCATAGTTCTAATAAATGAAATCCAAACAACAATATGTATAACAAATAAACAAAATGTGTAATAATTTTATCTAAGCTATTTACATATATGCGATAAGCGCTTTTCGTTAAGTTAGGTAAAAGTTCGCCGAGTATTACGACGTTTCTATAAAAGATACTGAAGTTTACAGTCCAATGACTAAGCAAAATTTTCTCAGGTCGCAATAGATAGCTAGATGGCCCGCTACCAGCGAGACGCTACAGAAAAGGGATCGGAAAGAGCGCATCCGATGAAGTGTGTTCTCTATTGGTGTCGCTTCCGTATGTTGACGTAAATATACTGTTGCACTATACCTATTTCCGTGTCACATTATATATTGTATTGAAATATATTAAAATATATACCTATCTATCTACCTAAATAACAAGCTAGTAGACTCTTGTCTTGTATACCTATTACTCATTATTTAAACACTCGTTTAAGATGCACGAAAGGAAACACGATCGATCCATTCACACCCTCCAGATATGATTAGCAGCTAATTGAATCTCGTGGTGAGATCCGTACAGTTTAGTTTTCCAATTTACGAGACTTTCCTTTGCTCAAGAGAGTAAAAGGGTTGAATTTAATTATCTTCTCCCTAACAGACCCTAAACTAAATCTCACAAAAAGTAAATATAAATGAATTACGATTACTAAAAATCATGCGCTCATACGAGTAAAGCTCTGTACAGGTTAGGTATAATTTTTACTTCTAAATCTACGCCATCGGTGCACAGCGATTGATGCAGAGATAATGAACAACGTTACGCACCACACGGCGACGCAATACGCAGTATCTCGAAAATTGGCCGGTTTGCTGGGCACCGAATCCTGAACACTATACTCTCTCTACTTACTCTGTTATATAAATGATACGTCGTGAAGCTATGTAGAGAAATAAAAAATATATTCAGTAGAGTCATTGATATATCACATGAATTTAATAAATATGTTTAAAAATGTAAATAAACGTACGATCGTCATGTCACTGAGACTAACTTTATAATTAGTAATTCCCTTTATGTTGCTAAGCTTCACATAATGTCAAAATGTAAAACTTAGTATAATTTGACGACGAGCTTACTTTCATACTTCATTAAAATTATTATATTATTTAACTCTTTAATATGTAGTTTTCTTATATTTAGGTATGCATATTTCTTAAATAAAATTTTATTCTTCACTTTGTATTCCATCAGCGTAGACCGTCCCCTTGGTGCAAATTATATAATAAAAGGACCCTACTTGTGTGTTGCATAGATTATAAATAGGTATGCAAATTGTACACAAATTTCCATTCAAATTAACCTTTGTAGCTCTTTAGAGCGTAAGTCGAAGCAACTTTAGCTCTCATCTACAGAGATTAAATAACTAACACTATTTAAATTTATATTTCAGACCAAAAGATTTGGTTCTAAAGTGTTTCAATATATTTTTTACTTGATGGGAAATTTTTCTTAAAAGTGATTTTATACTTTTCTATTTTTTTAAGCCTCACGATGATACGATACTTGTAGCAGGATAAGCATAAAGAGCCCGGGAACCGAGTGTAAAAATACTCCGTTACTATTTAGTTCTTTTTTTATTATTTATTTCCCCACTTTCCGCCGAATTCTGGAGGTGTTGAGTGGCGAAAATCTAAGCCACACTTTGTCTCGTTACCAGAGCGGGTAAGTTAAAATATACTTACTTATCTCCACGCTATATCCCTAGCGGGGTTGGCAGAGAAAACGGAGCGCCAAACGCTACGGTCTCGGCATACCTCATTCGCCTCGTCCACTGTCATCAGCTATAAAATATAAAATTTACTCGAGTGAGGCTCAAACTTGCCACCTGTAGCGTTTAAAGTCGTATGCTTCGTCGTCGTCGTCCCTGCCGACGTCAGAACCCAAATTTTCATTAAATAAAGCATTTTTAATTACATTTTATCCAAATATTTCTAACACAATTTCGTTGCAGACGATGAAAGCTCACTCTGTTCTATCCTTACTTGCGCTGTCTAACGCCACATTTTTTTATTAATCACACAGCAAAAATGTAAATATTTAAAAATAAATTAAAACTAATATTAAGCAACAGCCGCTAAGAAAATACCTATGGTAAAAATTATACGAATACTGTGTAAAATATAAAAAAAAATATATTTTTGAAACTAAAGTAATTCCTGTATTTTATATATTGTAACGATATCCATACGTTAAAAGATTTAACTTCCGGGCGACATTTTAAGGATTCAATAAATTTTATTGTACTAGTCATCGACACTGCCACAATTCTTTCTAATATTTTACAAAAGGTTTCCATCGTTACAATGTATCAAAATAAAAAATATATTACGATGTATATATAAATGACTATTTTAGCACTAAGTACTTTTAAATATTTTTTTTTATTTATTTTCAATATTTTTTTTATAACAAATACTACCTTTATACTGAAACTATTTAATTTCTAGTTCCATCACATATATTTTCTAAAAAAAAAACAAGATATTTATGAAGAAAACTTTCAAAATTCATTGTATGAGTAATAACATAAGATACATAAGAACATATATACATAAGAACATATATACATCTTTATATTTTGGTTTGTAAAATAAATAAAGACAAATGAAACACGGTAATAAAAAAAATTACCATTAAGGTTTTTGTATTTATAATTTATTAAGGAGTGATACTGGAAATATAAGAAATGTTTTCTGACATACTCGTACCTTAGTGAACGACACGTGTGATCACCCGACAGTAAGTGTAGCGGTGCGGATCAAGACTATCAATCATTTATCCTCGAACATGGACCGATACCACAAAATGCTTTAAAGCGGTACGGCTTTCGTAATGTATTAAGTTAAAATCTGAGTTTAAAAGCCTTCTCGCTGCCTTCATTGTGAAGCGAAAGGAACCGTGCAAACATAATAGATTGATACCGGATCTAGATAAGCGCATATTGAGCGATTTTATTTTAACAAAATTCTATCAACAAAACCACGTTATCTTCTCCCGCCTGCTACGCAAAATTTTCTTTATTAAAGCTACTTATTTTATAATGTTTTCATGTCAAATTTATCTTTAAAATTAAAATTCAATTTATAAATTTGAGGTACAAACAACTGTAATCGCGATTTGTTGTGGGCTCGATTCCCGTGCCAATAAATTAATATTTTCATTACCTCGGTCTATTAACAAGATTAAGCGCTGTGTTGAATTCCGCCACTGAACACGCAATATCGCCAGAATTCGACAGAAAGTAGGGAACAGAAGTCTTAATCGTAATAAGTATTTTTTTTTAATCTTAAACTTATTTTTCCCCTTATAATTGCGATACATTAAAATATTTCTTATTTTCAATTTTCATAAAAAGTATTTCATAAAAAAATATTATAAAATTATGTAGTTATATAAGCACAATTTAATACCAATAAAAACTACACAAAATACTAATAACCTGCGTACTAAGAACCTAAGTTAAGAAACATCTCTAATAAGTGAGCTATCCAATTCAAATAGAGAACTCTGATGTCGCTAACACACCGATACCGAACCGAACAAGTGTCTATAAAGGTGTATTACCCTCGTTACTTGGTATTTCCTTACAATCTCGGCGAGAAGCTGGGGCATGGATCCTAATGGACCAATATATCAAATAGGATTAAGTACAAAAGAGAAGCTACCGCTACCGGCTGATACTTTGTCTTGCGACATGTTTCATATCAGTTTCAGAAAGTTCTTATAATTACTTTCAAAATTAACTTTAATTTAATGTTTTCTATTAAATAAATAAAACATAAATATTAGTAACCGAAATGTAATTTCATGTTCGATTAAACAAATTTAAGTAAAATTTCTTAGTATTAAATATTAATAATATGAAACGCTGCCATAAAGATAATCTGCGAAATATTAAAGCTTTCCGCTATAACAAAACATAATAAATAGATAGCGAACTAGCCTGACTAAATCCCATTTGAGGCAAGACGCGAGGCGCGGAGCTTGAGTGCACAAACGTTCCGAGTTATTCCAGCCGAGTGGGCCCAGCACGGTCTATCAAAGAAAACGATTTGTACACACCCTTATTCCACTGTCTATGTTTGACTGAACGAAAAACTTATATCAATATTACCTGACTACCTTTTACGTAGCGGTGAACTGCGTTCGCTGTGACAGTTTATACAGTTTATGCAATCAATTTTGCTGTGTAGCTGGGTAACGGGGTGAACACCTAAAACTACAGTAAACACAGAGTTACAAAAGAGAATTTTTATTTTTATATATAATAATATATATTTACCCGTCTTTGTATATATATTAAAATTATAGTTTTCAAAATAAATAACATGTAATGCCCCCAAATCAAGTGTATTATTTTTGTTAGCTCCACGCTGTATCCCGCACAAAGCAGCGTAAGCAAATTCAACATACATGGGTGTTAAGTCACCCTGATCCCTTTAAAACACTTCCGTGTTCCACTTTCCGTGGAATTCAGGAAGCATTGAGTAGCGGAACTAGAAAAATGTTAAATATTTCATTTTCTCGAATGGAGATCGAACTCACAACCTGTTCACAAACGGACAGCTGTGCCCTTGCACCTCGACAGCTCTGATATAACTTATTTATGTTGTATATTATTTACATTTTCAACAAAAAAAAATATGTGATGAATATTAATATATTAACACTGCTTATAGCTTTCTACCGTATCATATACAAATAGACAAATATAAAAAAGCGACTTTCATCAAACTCTACAAAGAAACTCAATAGTAAAAATAGTATAACACTAAAAATATTCTAAGTACCTCTTGAGTAATTTAATAATGACATTTATCAATATGTCTATATTTGAAGCAAACAAGCCAGATAATTTTAAAGATAATAATTTAATTTAAATAACATTGACGAGATCGAACGATCGTATTACTTTCTCATTACTAGAACGAAAATATTGGCTGACATTTATTTAATCCCCCTTGTCTTTGAATAATTCATGTACAGATTATATCCAATACTAAAATAATTGTTTACATTTTTTTTTGAAAAAACATTGTTCTTCATCACTATTTGTGGCTAAGAAATAGAAATTGTATAAAATGTCACTCACTCAGCTCCACACTGTGTGGGATACACGGCAGGGTAGGCAGAGGGAACTTAGGAACCAACCTATTGTTAAGACAGAGGCCTATCATGGCGCAGCGGCACAAGCGTCTGACTGTAACCGACAGGCTCTGGGTTCTATCCCGAGGAAATGAAATATTTAATATTCGAGAAAATGAAATATTTAATATTAAATATGAAGAAATGAAATATTTAATATTAAATATTTAATATTTCATATTTAAATATTTAATGTTTCATTTCTTCGCTCTGGTAATAAGGCAAGCGCGGCGTTGAGTTCCGCCACTCAACACGCAATGCCTCAATTTCGGCGAAAAGTGGGGAATGGAAGTGAAACGGAGTGTCTTAACACTAGGTTCCCGGGTTCCCCCTGCCTACCGCAGGGTAGCGGTGCGGGATACAGCGTGAAGCTAAAAAAAATTGTAAAGACACTCCGATTCCCCACTTTCCACTGAATTTGAGACATTGTGAGTTAAGTGGCGAAACTTAACGCCGCGTTTTGCCTTGTATTTAATTAGAAAATATAAAATATTTCAATTCCTCGAGTGGGGATAGAACCGACAACCTGTCGTTTACAGTCACACGCTTGTGCCGCTCCGCCACGACAAGTCTCCCATTAAAAGAAATATGTCTTGGTTTTAAAAGGAGAAAATATACCGTTTTATATATAAAACCACTAAAAAAATAATGATCAAATAAGTAATGAAGTTTTTGTGAGATATTTTACACGCGATTAATGTGGACGGGGCGGATCCTGGCTGCGGACGCTCTCCAGACGGCTCCAGGACTTTCCTTGATTAAAACTTGGAATAATAAACGGCGAAACAATTTTCCCTCGTCGCGCATCGTTGGTCTCTTCAGAGCAAACTAATATTGAGACGTGCTAATGAAACGCCCGCTTCGATTTTTTAATCCCGTCCTTTATAAACTTTTAATATCTGAACCTCGACTTTGTATAGGTTTTCTTTGATTGCATTTAATATTATAAGACAAAAGTGAGGTAAAGCTGTAAGTTTTGGACTGTGTGTTATATTACAACATTTATGTCAATACGTCTTTATTGTTCATTACCAAATTTGTGCTAAGTATTTATGACATTATTGAATTATTGAGCATTAAGATCAGGTAAGAAATCATCGCACAATGAGTTATGGATTAACATATGTAACAGTGCAAATACTTTTTGTTTTGACAAAAATATGTAAATTACTTACAGAAATTGTTATATTTTAGACTTCAACATTTACAGAAAATGTTTTATATTTTCTTAACAATATTTGTTCAGAATATTAGTGGATTGTGAGCAATTTCTTTATTAAGCAATTTCTCAAGTTAATTAAAATCGTTATATATACATATTGTTAAATTTTCCTATATATTGTTAAAGCGAACATAAAATTTGCCGCTACCCTTTTATTCACAATATATCGCAAACGTTATTGTCGACATTCAACTCAAATATGATTGTCATGAGTCGATTTTTTCGGAGAAAGTTTTAAATAATCCTGATCCATCGTTACATAAAACTTGTAAGTTGTTCGCGTCTCAACGGATAATCGAGTTTATACTTGGAAGGCCGCCATCAATCATTTATCCCGCCCCGCGGATGGATCTGTACCATGCTACGCGGAAAAACTTTAAAGTGGTCCCTGTAACTGTGACGTATCGCACACTTGATCATTTGCTCGACCTACTTGAGTTATAAATTTAGCATGTTTACTTGTGTTTCCTTAACCCGTAATTCCTTTCAACGACCAACTATCGATACATATAATAAATCTATAAAAAAGTAATTTTTGTACATTGAAGAAATTGAAAAAAAAATTAGCCAGCGTGTGAAAAGATAAGTAACAGAACCCATTTCCATCAATTTTGAAATTTTTATCTGTTTGTCTGTTTGTATGTTTGTTTGTGCGCACATCACATAAAATCTACGAATTCAATGCAGACAATGTTTATATACAGAAAATATATGCAACTTGAGGTATAACTTAGTCTTTGTTTCATCAAAATCGGTTCACTCTATCAAAAGATATGATTAATTTAGTGAGTTCAAGAAGTAAAATATTACGTTACGCAATTCAGTATAGATAGTACTTGCAACGACATCTATACTAATATTATAAAGCTGAAGAGTTGTTTGTTCGCTTGAACGCGCTAATCTCAGGAACTACTGGTCCGATTTAAAAAAATCTTTCAGTATTAGATAGCTTATTTATCAAGGAAGGCTATAGGCTATACATCATCACGCTAAGACCAATAGGACCGGAGCACCAATTAAGAATGTTTCTAAATCGGGGGATTTTTTTCCTAATTGAGAGTTTCCGCTGCGTGCGTTGCGTAAACGGTTAAAGTTTAGTTAAAATCATGTATGACAGAATTGTTCTCCTTTTAAAGTTTTTAAAAAAAAGTCCGCGACTGGATATATCTATCTTTTTAGGTTAGCTTTTTATGCTAACCAATTTGTTCTAAAATAATGCATTATTTGCGAAGGTGTTTTTATAAACAATTCTTAACTTTCTCAAACCCCTTAGTGATAAAGGTTGAACAAACTTAAAATGTTTCCCTTTTTATGGCAAAACAACGTTTGCCGGACAGCTAGGATATTATATATTGTTATGTGTATTTTATTATTTTTTCAATGGTTTGTATAGAATTGTCTAAATTAAATATGATGAAGAGGGTAACTTAAGACGTAAGAAGAACTTGTAAATTGCAATTCAATGAGCACATTCAGTAACAAAACAACGGAATTGTATCATAATATCACCATTTTTTTGTCTAATTTCATCTTCTTGTTAACATTTAACACTACAGTAATAAATTTAAGCGATGTTTTACGTAACTTCTGTAACATTTGTAATGTTCATGTACACAGTATGTTGCATGTTCCGTGTATGAGTGTATTCTGAAGAGCTCTTTGGCACTCGTGGTGTACCACAAAGCGGCGTACCTCGACAGTTGATATTTACATTTTATGTTACATGTTACACATTGTGTAAGTCCGTAATAAAGACGTAAAATCGTTTTTAGGGTCCCGTATCTACCTCAAAGTGAAAAATAGGAATCCTTATAAAATCATTTCCCTGGCTGCCTATGAAGATCGTGTGAAGATATATTAGGCCATGCTCACTCAGTCAACTTCAAGCTCTATCTTCAAGCTCTATCTATCTATCATGGCATTGTAGACAGAGGGAACATACGAATCTAATTTTAAAATACTCCGTTCCGTTCCGTTCCCCCCAGGCTAATATCGATATCAAGCATTGAGGTCTGTCCTAAAGGTAGTCCCTTCCTACTTAGATAAGATTATGCTTCTAAGCCAATGAAATAAAAAGATACGATCATTTTTGTTTCATCTTTGCTGTATTTTATATAAAATTAGCCGCCAATGGAGTATTTCTGGTGGCCCTACAGTTTTCAAAATTGACACAAAGTGAGCACTTACGGTGCAAAAAAAGGAAATCCAATAGATGAAAATTTATAGATATATCTTTACAAAAATCAACACACATTTATTATATTCGTAGTTTCACATAAAATGATGTTGCATAAGTCTGCAAATTTATTTTTTTCAATTTTTGTAAGTTTGATCTACAATAATGAAATAGTAGCGGAACCCTCGGTGAGCGAGTCCGATTCGCACATGACGAATATTTTTTTATATCTAATTAAGTATTAGTAAGCTTGATGGTACATTGAGTTAATTTTGTGTTAGTGCGGTTCAGACCTCTCACTCATAATTTTGTAAATTTAATAATCTCTATAATACGCTGTAACATAAAGCAGACAAATAAAGTAAAATTAGATTTATACGAATATATATTTTTTATTTTGTCGAAATATAATTATTTAAATAAAAGTAATTGTTTTATTTTAATAATTATATTCGGACGAAATAAATAATAATATATATATAAATAATCAGAAATAATAATTTATTAAATTGTAATATCATTACGGATAACGTGCTGCTTCTAAAATTAGCGGTTAATATTTGCGTTTATAAGCTATCAATAAAAGTAATTAATCAGTAACAGATAAAACCAATTTCATTTAGTAGCCGCCGCCATGTTCAGAGCTGTAGATTCAATAGACATAGCATTCATATGTAGCAAACCGCAGGAATGCAAATAATACAAAAGAAGTAGAGAATCGATGTAGATAGCTCCTCGTATGAGTGTTTTATGAGCACTTAAGTGGCTTCCGGACGAGGGATGTTTAAAACTCCGGCTCACGAGTATCGCGGCGGGATCGAGGAGGCTCCACTCAAAACATGACAATGTCAGATTTGATCGCGACCAAGGACACTTTTATGGCCGGTTAAAAGTTTATGAATACGCTTACAATGTTTTTGAAATTAAGGTTTTATACGCAACGAGCTGCTCGTAAAGTAGAACTATGTCGTGAAAATGTTAAACGGAAAAATGAAAATGGAAAAAATGTCTAAAACTATGCCATCGCCATCAAACATGAGCTGATATTACGAACAAAATATTGTTCAGCACTTAGAAGAAAATATTTTTAATGATAAAACGGGTAACATTTAACTTAATTATTTCTTTGATATTTTAAATAAATATTTAGTCTCTTCTTGTACAATATATTGTTTCTGTAAGTATTAAATCCAAATGCAAGACGTCTCTAAAGACTAAGAGTAAAGTTACCGCACAGTTATTTTATCCGTTTTTCCCAATGTAATGAATGTTGTTAAGGAATATATTCAGTATTAAAAAATATATTAAATAATAACTAATGTCAATCATTTAGATTAGGACCAGACTGTTTTTTTTTCTTTTAGTTTTATGTTCTTTGTTTCTTTTGTTTTATTAAGTTTATCGCAATTCATATTGATTTAAAGCATACAGACACCACACCAGACCCACTCGATTGGTATTTGATACGAAGTTAATTATACCTGAATTATCAAAGTGAATCCTGAGATTTAGAAGATCCAAGGTAATAACGACTAGAGAAACTTACAAGCGTACAAAGAACACGCGAAAATCATAACCCTTCTTAGAAGTGGAGCAGCTATGTATGTAACTATTTAAAATTTGCAACCTCAAGTGATTTTTATTTTCCTAAATATTGGTTTCAATAAACATATTTTCTTATATATACAGTGCATATGTATTTTATACAATATTTTTACAAGCAGTAAGTTAGAGAAATTTATTTTTGTATGCAAAGGCGACAATATTCTGAGTTTCAACTGCAAAGAGCCCTTTTGAAAGCTCTAACAATACAGCATCGCAAAAATTAAATTACGACGAATCCCAGCAGGTTTCAATTTTCAAAAAGCTCGGTAAACTTGAGACGGTGAACCTTATTGCTTTTTATGGAATATTATTGCATTTGCTTTTGTGAAATCTTCATAGTTTGAATTAATATATTTCTTACGTATACGAAAATGAAACTAAAATGTAAACATGTACTGTCGGGTCACGTAAATAAAACTACCAAAGTAGCTAGCTATTAATTTTAATTAGAAACAAACTTAAAGCCTTTGAAATTAAACTAAACAAGAAACATCACTGTTGATGCTAAACAACGTAAATAGAAACTGTTAATTTGAAACTACAAAAAGTGTCGTGCGAGAACAAATTAGAGGGAAAGGAATATAGTTTACTTAAAGTTAAACTTATTACGGTCCTCGAGAAACAAGCACTCGGAGGCTCGCTCGGTGCGCGGGTCAAGTGCCCAATTTGTCACCCGTGCAAACTTCCGACTACTTCGGCCGGTCCCTGTTCGATTCCATTAAACTTTCAAGACCTTTTGAAGCTATTTTCTTGTTCGAATCAAGATTTGCCTAATTCATTCTTGTATACATACTCAATTATTTATAAATTTCATAATATTTTCATCTAATTTTATATTCATTCACGCCATTATTTGTTTCTTTTTCTTTTCTTTTTGTTCCTTACTATTGGTTCCCTTTTCTTTTCTTTTGAGATTCTTTTCTTTTAACTTACACTGAGTCCTGCTACTGAACACAGATGCAAATGTAAATAAAACCTTTCCTGGGACACTTACAATATGCTATCATAAAAATTAAATTACGCTGAGAGTTTTCTCTGAAAGTGTGCGCAATTTCAGCAGGACGCTAAAGCGAGAGGAGGGAGGGGGGGAGGTGACTACGCCACATCAAAGCGCCTCATTCTGCGTTGATTTCGCGCACAAATCAAATTTAACAGCTCTCTTCTTTCGTTATGGATGCGCAACGCAACAGAGTTCCTGACCTGCACTGTAGAATTCGCCTATCTAATATAAATAAATTTTTGCCTTCCTCTTCTACAAATTCAATTTCAACCCTTTCTTCAAATTGAAGCAATATTTGTATGTTTTATTTATTCATATGATATTATTGTGTTCTTCATATATGGTTTAAATGATCGTCATATGTAAAACAAGTTAATTACGAGTATATGTAGAAAATATATCTTTTGCAACAACAAATTAAAAAATGCTGAAATATGATAAACGAGTCATGACTATGATAAGATTTTTAATATATTCATATGTATCAATCAATGTCTCGGATCGTTATTACAGGATCAAATAACTTATTTGTCAGTGCGCATAAACTTGCGCCCGCGAAGTTGCTTGGACGGTGCAATTCGATTAAACTTCTCCTGAAATACCAACAAGAGAAGGGCCTACTTAACGAAAGTTGTACATTTACGGCGTGAATTTAATTAGCTTTCTCATCAAGGAAGGACTGCCTACAGTTAGTATTACTACCTATACATCACTCGAGTTTGAGCACTTTCCAACAAAATCTATTTTAAACAAAAACTACTTACGACTTGATAAAATGTACTAAACAAAGCCAGTTTCAGGTCGGCTGCTTATCTTCTAACTTAGATTGAATGGAAGTTTCCTTGCGTACCTCGTTCAATAAGCATATGCGGTAAAAAGGCGAAGCCTCGGGCATTTTCTTATAACGTTCTTATTTTTTATAGCTCATCAGCTATGGATACAAATATTACAGTAATAATATAAAAAATAATGTTTCAATTTAAGATATTATCTAATAACGAAGACTTGTTGAGTAACTTCAAAATGTGGAAGGTTATCAATTTGACTGTTCGCTTTTCTTCCTAACAGAGACCCGCGACTATTTCCCCAGTCAATTTAAATATTTAATGTTTCATTTCTTCGCTCTGGTAATAACGCAAAGCGCGGCGTTGAGTTCCACCACTTAACACGCAATGCCTCAAATTCTGCGGAAAATGGGAAACAGAAGTGGAACGGAGTGTCTTTACACTAGGTTCCCGGCTTCCTTCTGCCTACCCTGCCTCGTACGGGATACAGCGTGAAGCTGAGTAGAGTAGAGTATGTATATCGATAAATCTTGATACATATCAATATCTTATGTATCTTATAGGATATGTCACCGGGGAATTACAATGTACAACGCTGAATGAAAAGAATGATAGTTATTTCCCAATTTCTTTCCTGAAAGAGAAATAAACCGCATAGCACAATCCAAAATTTCTATTATCCTAAAAGGCAGCTGTTGAGGATTCACTCAATTTATTATATATTGTATGAATTTACTCGAATATAATGTTTGTAAAAAGGTGTAACCGATAGTCACAATCGGGTTAAACCTTTTTCTAAAAATTTTATTTGTATATGAGATACAGAAAAATACAAACAAATATATACACATGTATTTAATAAATTATATTATCTTACCTTCAGACAGGAAAAGACGATCGGAGTCAGAAGGTTGATCTGGTGCAGGGCGATGGCGCAGTGTCACATGCAAAGAGGGCCCGCGTGGTGGCACTTCGGGCGGCGCGGGTTCAGGCGGTGAGTCGCAATCGCGCTCGCTTTGACCCGCACTAGACGGACCTATGAAGAATAAATAACAAAAATAGTTCATTATTATCTTTACCAAATGCTACTTACTATCAATGAGTAGCGGCCATTTAGAAGTTATTTAATTTTTGCCTTTGCTATTTTTTATTAAGAGGAAAATAATCAAACATGCACAGCCATTTACAGCTAACTTTAGTGTAACGATTAGTTCCGTAGTGGCCCTGTATTTTCATTTTGATATACTTTGGTAGCATAGAATCCAATAAAATCTTAAAGGTTTTGCACGTAAGCTCAGTAGCGTAAATGAGTGCTTTAAATTATATTTGTTGATGACTGACACTCTTCTCACTCATATCGATATAAGCTTTAACCTAGTACGTAGACAGCTACATATATAAAAGACACGACAGAAAAGGATAGGGTATGATTTTCCCCTCGTTTAGCCACGATCAGCCCCTTTTAGTCAGACTATTGATGCTGTAAATATATTTTTTAAGTAAGTCTCTCTCTATTCACGTTAAACGCAGGTCATTGATCTCTGTTCAAGTAAATTATAATAAAATTATTTAAATATATTGTTTTAAATATTTAATTGAAGCATGAGAAACCAAATTTTAACAAATGTATTCTACACACCTTATATATTACATTATGTTCGTGAAATAATGTTCTGAATTACGCTTTGATCTGGTTAGATCTTCTATAAACAAAACAACAAAGGAAATTATAACGTGAAAATAATCATATAAAGCATAATTGACGTAATATTATGTTCGCTCAGTCACGTACTTGCGCGAAACTATTCCGAGCATCCTTATCACAGGCATGCACCCACCTCCACATTACGCTTATAATAGGCATGCTACAGAATGCCAAACAATAACTATACTGGAATCTCATTGAATATACTATGCTTGTCTTCACCACATTTCTGAAGATAATGATTAAAATCTAAAACTAAATTCCAATTCACATAAAGATGCCGTATACAAAATGACCGAATGAAAAAAAATATATTCAAATTTAACATATTATTGTGAAATGCTGGAGATTATTTAGAGAACACAATGTATTGATCAAGAAACCTAAAAGTTTCCAGAAAACAATTTTTGAAAAATAAAAAAAATATGTAATTCAAGTAAACATATTCTTTATTCAAAAATAGATATTATATATCATAAAATATATTATAATAGATATTATAAAATTTTATAAAAATCTTAGTACTAACCGTTTACATGGCACATGCGATTATTACGATTATTGTTGTCGTGAGGATAGTCATCGGGTCTCCTGCTTCGTCTAGATAAAGTGCCACCTCCTGCATCTCCGCTAAATATTTCTTCATCTTAAAAAAAAGCTTGAATTTGAATCTTTTAAAAATTATAGCATCAAATTGTATCATTAACAATATGCCTTATAATTACGAAATACAGAAATATTCTACAATAATTGATAATTTGTAAAATAAATGGTAAGCCATATCATTAAAAATAGAAAATCCTAAAAGTAAATTTATATCTGCATTTAACTTTTTAAAGAATTTCTACTTTCATTTTATAAATTTACTCAATGTAAGTAAGCTTATGTCCATCTCTGCTATAATTTTATGAAACGTCAAGTCAAAGAAGTATAATTTATGATATGATCCTTAAATGAAATTGCAAAAGTTTAAGAAGAAAGCTACACAAAAACTGCTTATGCTCTACTCGAAAATTATTACAAAATCATTTTGCTTTGAAAATATTCGTGACTATACTAGTTTTATTTACGTTGAATAACGGTGGCCATTATAAATTAAAAATAGTTGAAATTATAACAACTCTTCGAATACTACTGTTTTCTTAAAACTTATTAATTAGGTTTTAAAAAAATATCAATAAGTAAAATAAGCGACTTAAAAATATATATCATTTGTTTTATTCCGATTAAATATTTGATTTATCGACTAAATTGAATAGTTCTTTTAAACATTTTTAACTATTAAAAATGTAATAATACAATAAATAAATACCTTTAGAATTAAGATTTTTTCTATAAAAACGCCGATTTGTGCTTTCTAGAGGGAAAGGCGATGCTTGTCTTTGGGGACTACTAATATAGCAAGGCGGATCTTCCCTTTGTTCTGACCTGTACATACGTCGCTGCTCACCTATAACAAAATATCATTTGGAGCAATAGTAGTTAAAATAGTATTTTTAAATTTTCTCTTATCCGGCAAAGATAAATTATCAAAAAATAAAATTAACCTTTATTACTGGGTGATATTATTGTTATAATCAGACATTTCCAACATCGTAAAGCTATTGGATTACCAATATCACAAGCCATTTCTTTTGTCCATTTTGACCATAATACATACATGTTTAAATACACATATAAGCCTAAATAAATAGTCATTATAAGCAATTTGCAACAACACGTACAACAAAATATTTCTTTCCTACATATAGCTCACGCAATGCCTCAACTTTTGCAGAAAGTGTTAAACGGAAGTGGGACGGAGTGACTTAACACTAGATTCCCAAATTCCCTATACCTACCGGCCTTTTGTGGGATACAGAGTGAAGGTCAGTATATAACTTTATAGGAAAGTAGAGTTATAAAATATTTTAGTATGGATATTTCTTTATTATTTTCTTCTAATATACTTTTTTGTTTTCTCCTGTCTTATAATAGTGTAAATGCTAGATTTACACTATTATAAGACAGGAGAAAACAAAATATAGGAAACTTTGCTAGACATGGAGAAATTAGTGTCCAGCCACTTTCTTCTCCGTTTCCTGATAAAATTAAAAATATTGCGTGTTGTGCGGCGGAACTCAACGCAGTATATTGCCATACCAGAGAAATGAAAATAATTAATATCACCGAGTTAAGATCGGATGTTCAACTACCACGTTTTCAGTCTCACACTGTCCTGATGCGTCTGCCTCATGATAGACTTGTGTGCTCCTTTTTTCAGCTTCAAGCTGTATGTTGTTAATGGCAGGTAAGGCAGAGAGAACTTCACTACCTTCTCATTAAGACACTTTTTTTCCACACTTTCCGCGGAATTTGAGGCATTGAGAATTGAGAGACAGAACTCACGACGCTTTGCCTTGTTACCATAGCGAAGAAAATGAAAATAATAAATATAATTATTTTCTCGAGGATGGAACCCACAACCTGTTGCATTTAAAGTCGCACGTTTGTTCCCTATTAAAACATTAAAACATTTACAGGCCTTACAAGCATATGCACTATTTATTGCAATCCAAATAAAACAGCAATTATATACATATGCGTACTCAATACATTATAAGCTTCTTAAATAAGAACACATTTAACTTATTTACTAATAAAAAAACTCTCTTTGTATTATTCTTTTGTTTTATAATTAAAATAACGCAATAGTCACCATTTAAATAGGCTTATATAGCTAAGTTAATGAATTTATAGAGCATGTACTTGTATTTAAGTCAGTAACTCGAAACAATAATATACAAATGTACACGAAGTGTAAATTAAGTTGTGAGCCCTCAAGCGGTGCTGTATACTTGGCCAAGCAAGCAGCTTAATGCTTTATATTGCTAAGTATACTAATTACACTCACACACTCAGCTTCACGCTGTATCCCGCACATGGGATACAGCATAAAGCTGAATGAGTAAGTGAGTACCGTAGGCGGAGGGAACTTGGGACCCTAGTGTTAAGACACTCCGTTCCACTTCCATTCCCCACTTTCCGCCGATTTTGAGGCATTGTGTGTTAAGTAACCGAATTCAACATCGCGTTTTGCGTTGTACTAGAGCGAAGAAAATGAAAACATTAATTATTTTAATTGAAAATATTAAATATTTCATTTCCTCTAATTGGGATCGAACCCACAACCTGTCAGTTAAAGTCACACGCTTGTGCAACTACGCCACGACTGGCACTAATTACACAAATAATTATATCAGCGTACCTTTTGGATTTAAAAAAAAAAAAAATGTTGTTATAAGATACTTGAAGGAAACAGAACGGAGTGTCTTAACACTAGGCTTCAAAGTTCTCTCTGCTTAACCTGCCATGTGTGGGATACAGCGTGATTTTTTAAAAAAAACCTTTGTATAACTTGTAGAATCTATAAGAGAAAAAATACAAATCGAAGTAACTAAATATTTCAACTTTATTTTTATAGATAGATTTTCCAAAACATTTCAAACTAGTTATAAAAGTTTTCAGCCGTGAATTTAAATTAACAAATTCTTACAACTGATAAACAAGTTCTGGAAGGTAAAAATATACTTTGAAAATGTTACAGTTGGAAAACGAAACGTGAATAAATTTGTACGTAGGGGGAACAAACCAACGGATGATGAACTGCAGCAAAACTTTTAAGTAAATTTTCCACAAGAATGTCAAATATTTTAAATATAAAATTAACTTATGACTAAACATGTTTATAAACATCTTAGAGAAATGTAATTTATATTTTAAGAAAAAAATATCTATTAGACTTTAGATGCAACGACCCTTTTTATCTTACTGCACGATATAACGGAGGATTGTGTGAACAGAGTAAGTAGTAATGGTTCCAAGGTAAAGGCCAAAGACACTCACCGATTTTGATGATTCTAACATTAAAGGATTGGTGTTAACTTTGTACGTTTCATATAATAGTAATCAAAACTCATTACAATCATCACCAAATGCCGTATATTCAAAATTGAAATTAGCTTGGAAAGCTTAATCAATAGCCAGCTCTTGGTTTATCTAGAGGATCACCGATTGATTAACGACCGCCAATATGGCTTTCGTCAGGGTCGCTCAATCGGTGATCTACTAGTTTACCTAACCCACCGCTGGGCTGCGGCTATTGATAGTAAGGGAGAGGGCCTGGCAGTTAGTCTGGACATGGCGAAGGCCTTCGATCGTGTGTGGCATGGGGCGCTCCTTGCGAAACTTCCATCTTACGGGCTTCCCGGGCTCACTGGGCGCAGCATCAAGGTCTCTGTCGACGGTTTTTGCTCTGAATATATGCCCATGAACGCTGGCATCCCCCAAGGCTGCGTGCTGTCCCCTACGCTATTTCTTTTGCAAATCAATGATATTTTGGAGGACTCTAACATACATTGTTATGCGGATGATAGCACTGTGGACGCTGTATACTCCGGCCGTGCAAGTCTTTCTCGGGAAAACGTCGACCAGTGCCGAAATCAACTTGTGTCTTCCGTTGAGGCATCCCTCAACAATGTCTCCGTATGGGGTGAAAAGAACCTAGTTCAATTCAACCCCCGGAAGACACAAGTCTGCGCGTTAATCACTAAAAAACCCCATTTGTCGTATCATCAGTTTTCGAGAACACTCCCCTTAAAGCCGCGCCCTGCCTCAGTATATTGGGCCTCAGTTTTTCGAGCGACTGCCAGTATCGCGATCATCTGAAAAGCAAGGCCAAGTTGGCCTCGAAGAAACTGGGGGTCATCAGCAGAGCGAGACAGTATTTCACGCTAAAACACCGTTTGGCCCTGTACAGGGCCCAGGTTCGGCCTCATATGGAATACTGTTCTCACCTCTGGGCTGGTGCACCCCAGTATCAGCTTGAACCATTTGATCGCGTACAACGTAGAGCCGTTCGAATCGTTGGGGACCCAATGATCTGTGAGGGACTTGACACTTTGGCTTTGCGTAGAGACGTATCTTCACTGTGCGTTCTCTACCGCATTTATCACGGGGAGTGTTCTGGAGAACCGTTTGACTTGGTACCTGCCGACGAATTTTCTAATCGCACAGTCCGCCACAAGTTACTGTACCATCCACAACATCTGGACACGTGGCACTTTACTACTGTGCGGTTTCGTAGGAATTTTCTTCCACGCACCACACATCTCTGGAACGACCTACCCGCGGCAGTATTTCCACGTCGATACGACATGGGTACCTTCAAAAAGTGCGTCTACCTACACCTCAAAGGCCGGCAACGTACCTGTAGTTCCCCTGGTGTTACACGGGGCCGTGGGCGACGGTGATCACTCACCATCAGGTGACCCGTACGCTCGTTTGCCTTGTCTTTTCCATAAAAAAAATAAATAAATTCGACAAGCTACATAAATAATATTTAATTAATTCTATTCATATATATTTTAATTCTAAGTAATGAACAAGTATTTTCGGTAATTTTCATACTTATAATAGGTACTGTAATAACAGTAGAGATACTAGCACTCATAACCTGCTGCTAGTGGTATAACAGTGTATTGTAAAAGTAGATATCAGATTTAAGTTCTCGATATAATAACTCCATCTAATTAGTGAAAATAGATTTCTAAAATTTACTATTTTATAATCTTGATAGCACAAATTTAATCCTAATATAAAGTGTGTATCAAAAATATTACAAGAAAGAAATGTCTTGCTGCATGAAATCCAAAACAAAGAAACGCCAATAGATTAGAATACTGAATAACAACGAGTACACCAATAATACAATCTTACCAATCAACAAAAAAAAAATAAAGTGGGTTTCAAACAGATTTAAATTTTTATTATTTTTAAAGTGTTATTCAACACTTAAGAAAGAAAAATACTAAATTTAAAAACATTTAAAAACTGAAACGAAGCAGATTTAATCTCACACCAGGTTCAAATTCTGCTTCGTTGATTTTTTTTTTTTTTTTTTTTTTTTTTGTTAACACCTCTGTAGAGAGATATTTACAAATTTCTGCTACCCAAGTCAGTTCTGACTGACTTGGGCGCTCAGATGGTTTCCAAGAGGCGCGGGTTCAAATCCTGCTTCGTTCAAATTTTTATACGTTTTTAAAGTAAGATTTTAAGAATTTTTAAATATTGTTACACATTACATATTTATTTATGTAAGATTTCAAGAAAAGTCGACGCTAAGCTTCTGACTTAAAATTGACTCTAAATAGCTGTTATTATAGGATTTAAATGTTACATTAATGAAAGTTACGGTTGGTATGTTGCCAAAGGCATAATATGAACGTAAGCACCTTGCTCAACGAATATACAAACTCAATTAGCAACTACAGTAACCACCAAAACGAATATATGTCCTACCCTACACATACTGTGTATGAATCGGGAATTGCCAACTTAAGGTTTTTGTGTACAACAGACTTGCCTGAAAAAATATCTAGCTTATTGCTAGATTTTTTAAATATAAGTTAGCGGAAACTATCAATTAGTTTTAGGTAATACGACAATTTCATGCAGATTACAGAAAACACGACGTTATGCATCGTTTTTACGCACGTAGCTTTGGATTACGTTGACTTAGAAGCTTTATTATTTATATGTCCCTAGAATCTGGGGTGATAAAGGGACCTCTCGTTACGACACTCCGTTCCCTGTAGTCTACTGTATTCTCTCTCTGGGCATTGTGTGTTGAGTGGCGCCTTGTCTTGTCAGTTGAGTGAGAGAGTTTTTTAGCTTCACATAGAGGAACCTAAGTAAGTCAGTAAGTAAGTTTTTTATTTATTTTAAATATTTTCTAGTGTTCTGATGCTCCATTCTGTTCCCCATTTTTCACTGATTTTGAGTGGCGAAACTCAACGCCGCGCTATTTGTTGTTACCAAAGCGATAAAATGAAGACATTAAATATTTAATTCGAAAATATTAATTATTTTCTCTCCTCGACTTGTTGCGTCACATGCTTGTGGCCCTGCGGCATGACAGGCCTCAAGACTGTTACTTTTTACTGGATAGCCAAGGAAGGTTTTATTTACAACGTGTTTATATTATCTTTATCACCTCTGACATTGTAAGCCGCTGTATGTATTTCGATAATTATGTTAATAATTATAATAAATTCATAATATGAATTATTATACCTAAACAGAGTTTATTAGTATTTTGTATATAGTTTTTTAATTTTTATTATGCAGTATTTTTTGTGCACACTTTATTGTAGTCGAGTTATCAATTTTTATTAATAATTTTATTTATTTACTACTGTCGCTTATATCCAAATTGTATAATTTATTTGCTTAAATTGTGAATAGGGTAGACAAAGAAAACCCTGTATTAAAGTATTCTAAAGAAGGTTCTTAATTTATTTACATCTATTAAATAAATAACTACATCATCATTTTAAAGTTGTAACGCTTGCAGTGTAGATAAAAGTAATCTAGTGTTAAGACTCTCCGTCTTCCATTTTCCACAGAATATATATATATATATATATATATATATATATATATATATATATATATATATATATATATATATATATATATATATATATATATATATATATATATATATATATATATATATATATATATATATATATATATATATATATATATATATATATATATATATATGTATATATTTATTTAAACTAAGAGAGATAGCAAATCTCATATTTTTACAGTATAATAGATAGAACTTTAAATGTCATCTAAAATGTAATTTGATTAGTAATTTACAATATTAAAAATAAAAATAAACTTCTATCTGAATGTTTATGACAATGTGAGTATATAGTAATTAAATAAATATATAAAATTACACTAAATCAAATTGAATTTTACTGTAATATTATTATGAAATTCTCTTAACATTTAATGTGAAGTTCTACCATTTATATTTAAACTCGAACAAGTTCAACTGCATTTAAATTGCAGGTGTAACCACGAGGCACGCTGCTGGTAGCAGCGGACACCGCTTCCGGATAAATTTGCATTTTTCAGTCTTATACTCCAACTTCCAACACTGAAGATGTAAATTTTCCCACATTTGCTACTTTACCTTTAGTGATTTTATTTTTTGGCGAAAATAAATATAATGTTATATTAGGCAAGATTGAGAAAGTTCTATAAACCCCATTACAATAATTTACCGTTGTAAACTAATGACTCGGGCATAGAATACTTAAGTAAAGACCCAAGAATAGGGTAACAAAGTTTTAACATTTTCCTTGGCGTAAACTTTCAAAGAGAATATTTATCAAATAATTGGTTGCTGAGGGAAAATAATAACAGATTCCTAGTGTCTCACAACAAAAATGACCTAAATTAAATTTTCACATTCAATCGGCCTCGTCTCGGTCGTAACCCTGGGGAACGATCGACGTTGACTTTATAGGTACTTGACGCAGTACTTACATTAATAATAATATCAATAATTTGTCAGGCAATTTTCTTTTTACGTTAACGAATATTATTTATAAAAATAGAAGCAGAAATAATTTCGTTCAGAATTCAAACGTAAAAACATAATGAATTTGTAGTAGGTATTAATGACTTCCTAGATTGTGGTCATTAAGCCGAGACATATAAAACATTGGCCCGCACAGCAAAACCACTTAGAACATTTCCCTAGAATTGCGTGATAGCAACACTTAATTTACAAGCTCCATTTAATTTCAACTATTTTGAGGCTCACGTTGGAATTTAAATATCTGAAGATAAGAGGCTCACGCGAATAGTACGCCGCCCGCAAAGCCGCCGCTCTGCTTAATTTACGCTACAAATATATGAACGCTACGTCATACATGCAGAATAGCTCGTGAAACTCCTTGGATGCCTGTAAACATGTAACAATATAAATGTTATTTTAAATATACAGCTTTAACATTATATGCAAATTTGTTAAAACAACGTATAAAGTTGTTAATGCAAGATTTTTATTTATTTGAAAAAATATCTCGAAAGGCTAAGTCTTTAAGCTAAAATCAAAACGTAGTTACTTCCAATATCTTTGTAGGCGACTACATTGCAACCACTTGGGAACTAGAGGAATTTGAAAAGATACAAGAAGGATATTGTTGTAAAGATACAACAAAGAAATTATACTCAAAATTAATTAAAGACTTTTTATTTCATCTAGAATTTGCCTACAATTTCCTTAATGCACAAGGCCAATTATTGCTCAATTTTCTCACGTTCCTAGCACTGTCTGAACTTCATCATATTTTTAGTCACCGTACCTTTAAAGAAAAAAATGGATATCTTATAGGATAACTTTGTTGTGCTTCAGTTTTCTGTCAAGATCATTTATCTCTAGATAGCGGGGAGTCATCGAGCAGAAATTAGAATATAAAATATTCAAGGCTACGGTTCCTTGGAGTATAGAAAATCAAACTTATAAGTTCTTACAGTCAAAAGACACAAGCATTTATGCATAGTTTTGGTATTACATGAAATTCACCGAGTATTCAAAAACAAAATAGTCTTTCTTTTAATTTGAGAAATTATTATATACCTTATATATTATATATCTACCTTAAATTGTTGATAGTTTCAATAAAAAAATAAGCAATTATCTAAAAATATTTATAATATTTTATTTATATAATCCAAAAGAATAAAATGTCTCACAATATTTTAATTTAAAAAAAGATATACGAGCGTCAATCCAATTCTTAAAAAAAAACATCCTGTAGTTAATGCGGGCAAATTCGCGAGCAAGCCGCTATAATACATACGTATAACTCTCTCTCAACTTCACGTTGTATCCTGCACATGGCAGAATACGCAGAGGGAACTTGGGAAGTCTTCGTTCCAATTCCGTTCCCATTTTCCTTCTTGAGGCATTGCGTGTTGAGTGTCGGAACTTAACGCGGCCTTTTGCCTTGTACCATAGCGAAGAAATAAAACTCATAGTTACTCGCGTCACACCCTCAATATAGTAATATATATAACCACCGTTTTGAAATAGACTGAGTGTAAAATACTTCAATACAACTCAATTGAGAAAAGATTTATGTTGAGGCCTACCGTGGCGGAGCAGCACAAGCGTGTGACTGAAAGCAACTGGTTGTGGGTACGATCCCCACTTGAGCAATTGAAATATTTTTTTTAGCTTCAAGCTGTATCCCACACGAGGCAGGGTAGGCAGAGGGAACCGGGGAACCTAGTGAGTGTTAAGACACTCCGTTCCACTTCCGTACCCCACTTTCCGCCGAATTTGAGGCATTGCGTGTTGAGTGACGAAACTCGAAGCAGCGTTTTGCCTTATTACCAGAGCGAAAAAATTAAACATTAAATATTTAAATTGAAAATATTAAATATTTCATTTCCTCGACTGGGGATCGAACCCAGAACCTGTCGGTTACAGTCACATGCTTGTGCCACCGCGCCACGCAGGCATTAATATTTTCAATTTAAATATTTAATGTTTTTATCATATTTAATGTTTCGCTCTGGTACAAGGCCAAACTGGACGTTGAATTCCGCCACTCACCACGGAAATTCGGCGGAAAGTGGGGATGGAAGTGGAACGGAGTGTTTTAACACTAAGTCCCTCTGCCTACCCTGCCCTGTGCAGGATAAAGCGTGAAGCTGAGAGAGAGTAAGAAAAAGTTAATGTAGCAAGATATAAAGTTTATTACTTTTTCCTATCTAAAACATTTTAGGTATATGAAAGGAAAGAAAAAAACATTCAAGAGAGTATTTTTAAACATCATATATAAAAAAACATACATTATATATTCAAACTATAAGTATTACATAAACAAACTAATATTTATTCATCGTAGTTTTTGTCCGTGCACGCGCACGATCGGAGCAAAGTGCAGAGATTAGATCCGGACCCATCAATTACGAGTAATCCTAGTCACGTGCGTGCCGCTCTTCGCAAACCTATGGGGATTAATGAAATTTCTTCAAATATTCCCTCTGTACGGTGCACTATGCTGTTTCAATTCAATTCCTTCCTTTACATTTTAAATTGATCTCTATAGAATATTAAGCACAATAATTTAGTTTTATAAGGCATATTTTGTTGTTTTTTTTGTAATTAATTTGTTAATTTAACCTTGCCATCGAAATATTTTGTCTGAAAATTTCAAATCATTGTTTTTCTTTCTTGATGATATAATATTTCTTAGGTTGAAAATAAGAGCTTGATCCTTAGACAACAATTGAAAGCACTTGATGCGTAATAGATTAAACTTCAATTATACGAGATGTAATTAAATATGTATCTTATCGAATCCCAACGCAGACCGGCGGACGATCTTGTGAAATATTCAAATTCCCCGTTGGGTAACTAAACAGAATAACCAATTAGCCGCTCTGTGATAACATTGCTTGCCTACTTACTTGTTATCATAGGGCTAGGGGCTATGGTGGAATTTTCTTTATATATACATAGGTATGTATAAATTTCACATATTGATGAATTTCCTGCTATTTGAATGCTCTTTCTGCTATTTGATTGTTAAAGTACTTGTACTCAACTTCACGCTGTATACCGCGCACAGGAGGGTAGGCAGAGGAAACTTGGTAACCTAGTGTTAAGACACTCCGTTCCTCCGTTCCGTTATAATTTACTAAACCAAAATTCATTTACCATACCATGAAATTGTGATGGCATACTTAGGCACAGTAAATATTTAACCACATTGGTGTTATTAATTTTAATTTTTACTATGAAACTTTAGTAATGAACAAAAAAATATATAAAAAAAATATTTAAGATGTATTTATATATGTACTTCAATAGTTTAATTATTAATTAAATATGATGTATCTATTTTAATTGATGTTTCAATCTTGACTGAACTACCATAAACCATAACGTAAAAAGCCATCGAATTTGTAATATTTTACAGACAGAGAATTGTGTAAAATGCGTTGTAATGTTTCTAAACTGACAAGACTGAACATTTGTAAGTATACATTTTTAGTTTTGTCGGGTTTTAAGGTTTATACTTCGAAACATAAATATCAAATTTTCAGGTTATCATCACCTGGAGACTTTGGAGCTTAGAAAAGATGTAAAGTAACTGCAGTCAAACGGTATATCTTCGTTTATACTGAAACTTTATAAAATATCTTATCAATCTAAAGGGTATATATTGTTTATATTCTCGGAGTATAGTTGATATAGCAAGACGTGAGAATTTGCAACAAATAATGGCAAAATCCGACGAATGAAAATTTGTGTTTAAATGATAAGTTTAATCACAAATTTAGAATTATTTGTAGCTTACTTTATACAAAATGAACTACAATTATAAGCAAATTTTACACTTACATGCACACTTAAATTTGTTTATTTTTAGAAGTTGGACTTCCCATTGGCTTATAATCCTGCAATCGGTATGGAACCTTTAGTGAGTGAGTCCGACTTGCACCATTACCAGTTTTATCAAATATTAAATTTTTCAAAAGTATAATCTAAGAAATTCTTAATACTTATGATTTACATATACTCAACTTCACGCTGTATCACATGGCAGGGTAGGCAGAGGGAACTTGGGAATCTAGTATTAAGACACCCTGTTCCACTTCCGTTTCCTACTTTCCGCCGAATATCAAAAATCGAGACCCTAAATTAAACTTCATATAACTATTTAGAAGAAAAAATGTTTTAACAGATTTGATATGTAACATAAAAAAATGTAAATAATAATAAATAAAACCTACTGAGAGATAAATTTGCTGTTAATTGCTGGATTAAGCGTGAAGCTGAAAGGAACCTAACAAATATTTTAATGATTTATGTATGTTGTAATAAACAATTTATTTTCACTATTATTCACTTCAAATTAATTGAAGACTTAGGAAATTCCAATTTCTATCACACTTTATATATTCACATCACATGACCATTTAGTTGCACATAACAAACATGTAACAAATATATCGTAATTTATTCTCAGCTTAAATAATTAACTTTGTGTAAAGTTTATCAAAGAGCGTTTGGTTTTGCGTACTTACTCGTTTGTAGCGTCGGCGGTAATGACCCGTTAAAGCTACCTGTTACAGCCAGGGCTGCGGTTATACGAAGTCAACTGCGAGCGTTTCAGCGAAAGAGAGTAGATGAGGTTGTTCGTAGCCTTCCGTGACCTCCCAACGAACAAAACGACAAAGAGGTACTGCAACATTTACTGAGAAAATAGCTGTAGGGCAGGCCCTCGCTATTGTTTTCTTACGAAGCTGCCGCTACCCGCTCCCGGCCCGCGTTAAACTTGCTCAGCCTTCATAATAGGTGAGGGATAATGAATTTGTGCGACGCATTTCTATCCTTTGTTAAAGTCAAAGTTTGGCCCGCAACTTGTTTATTCACTTTTTTGACGTGTGAATTAATTTGCACTTGGAACCGCGTTAGCCTGAGATAAATAAGAAGAGACTTTTGAAGTACTAGTCAAACATAATTTGGAGTTATTTTTATCAAAATAGAAACATTGTTTTTTATTTTTTAAAGATCTTCTCTCTTGGATTTGTAAATTACATTAAATTAAATGCAATTTTAATAAAAGAATTAAGTACGCTTCAGATTACCGAGACTTTTTAATTCGCCAAAGCGTCCGTTGTTGTAAAGACACAGCATCGCATACCGCAGGAATTTCTAAATCTTCATAAGATAATGGATCGCTCCAAAAGAAAAGGACCTCCCGGGCTTGGAACTTTGTTGAATTCCTGACTCGTAATTAATAAAATTACTTTTTAGGAGCTTTCCTCGACTTCAAAGAATTTAACATAAAAGAAAAAAGTTAAGTAGATGAATTATTTTTGAATGATAAAGAGAATAATTTTAGATGTTTATGCACTTAGAAGGAAAAGTTTTCCTATATTACTAAAAGTTTAAAATACATTACACACATTTAATTTTACGGTTTTTGTAAATTCTTTTATAGCACCTTCAATGTATATTACTGCTTATGGGTACCTATGTACAAAAGGTTTATATGAACTTATAATTTTTACTATTTGTGAGTAACAAGACATAAAAAAAATAATAATGGCGTATTAGTCTGTACGAATATTAAAAATTATTCACTTACACTTTTTTCCTTTTAATATTGAAAATAACTGGTTACCACATTTAACACACAACAAATTACCATCTGACGACAAAACTTGAACGCCGTCTGTCGTGATAAATAATAAGATGATATTTACCACAAATAGGTACTAATAATATAAACTACATCGGTTCAGAAACGTTACAGAAACGTAGAAACGTTTCTGTATGAATTCCTTTTCTGTGTTAAAATTTACTTTAAATTATATTTCGTTAATGTACAAGGGTATCAGCTAGAACAATGAAGAGGTCACTACAGTAGAATCAAAAGACACGGATTAGCGAAAGGGCACTGGCTTATCTATTAACAGGGCTGAGTGATAACAAGCCCGCATGTCTCGTCCCGAGTGCAACGACACCACAATTATTTGTGGTTTCAATGGCAATACCCTCATCATATAAAACCACATTTGTTGATTGAAACGTTCTGAAATAAATTTCATTGCTTTTAATATTAAACTTGTAAAAATGTACAATAGTAAATTAAATTATAATTTAAATAAGGGAACAACTGTTATATTATAAAAAGGTTAGATAATCCAATAACTATGTACAACGCTTCTAAAGGTCTACGCGAAACGGTTAGAGCGTATTAAATATTAAAAACGACCTTTACATTATGAGTCCGTTTTATAATATTCTATAAATATTTGATACTTTTTAGTAATGTAATGGTACTATAATGGACATTGATTAATCTAATCTATAGCTTATACTTCCAATGTGCAATACAATCCAAACTGCTTTTAGAATATGTGATTTGTATATTTACTCGTGATTGTGATTTACTCGTGCTTATAATATAGATCTTTATATATGTAATGATTATTCGCGTACGTCAGTTTATCTGTCAAATATTAAAAATCAAATATTAAATCTGCTGCTCGTATTTTCATGTGGTTTTCACCAATAAAGTTTCGTTTAGTTAAATTAATTATGATTGCTTTCCTAATTGACTAACATATACTGATTATTGTTATAGATGTCGTAAAAAATCTTGCGTACTAAACCGCTTACACCGCGTAAACTAACAACGGTTCATTAAAGTAATGTACATTAAAGTAAATATAGTAGAGATTTATGGATTTATAATAAACTAAAAAGTTTTTTTTTACTTTTCTGTCCTTAACTGGAAAATATGTTCGACAGGATTGTATGAAAAAATATGGGAAATACTGAATTCGTACAATATCAGCAAGAGTTTGCACAAATTATACAGGCTTTAAAATCTCCTTATAGAGTATTTATGCACCTGGCAAGTATTGAAACAAAGCAAAATGCGAGTGAAATAACATGAACTAAGAGAGAGATACCTGTTGTACCACCACTTTCAAAGATAAGTGCAAATATAATGATCTACGCTTGAATGACTTACAGGAATAAGGTTCCTCTAAAGAAATTATTTTTAATTATATATTGTACAACAAATTTTAACAATAAAAAATAAATATTTTCCATTTTATCAATTAATAGCGAGAAACCTTACATTGTACGAGTGCAATGTGCTAAGTCTTCTATCTTCTTTGTCTTTGAGAGGTATACGATGAGAAGAATGTTTGTTAATGGATATCAATTTTGAAAATTTCCCAACGAATTTAAAGCTATATTTTAAATAGGTCTTGCCTTCTAAGTTATCATGAAATTTGAGAAATTAATTTGTTAGCCTTATGGACGTTAATAATAACTAATGTTAAAAATATCTCAGGACTAATATGTTATCATTGTATTCATATTAACATAAATAACCGTCCGCTCTACTGATCAAAACAAGGAGGTAAAAATAAATCAATATTATTATATTTAATTTAATAGGGATTATAATTTTACTTTTTGAGGCCTGTCGTAGCACAGCGGCACAAGCGTGTGACTGTAACAGTCAGGTTGTGGGTTCGATCCCCACTTGAAGAAAGGAAATATTTAATATTTGCAATTTAAATATTTAATGTTTTTATATCTTCGCTCTAGTACAAGGCGGCGTTGAGTTCCGCCACTCATCACGCAATGTCTCAAATTTGGCGGAAAGCGGGGAACAGAAGTGGAATGGAGTGTCTTAACACTAGGTTCCTAAGTTCCCTCTGCCTACCCTGTCATGTGTGGGATATAGCGTGAAGCTCAGTGTATTTTACTTTTTATTTATATTAACTTACTAAAAACACAATTGACGTCATTAGTAGAGCGCTATAACCGGAACATTACTCAATTAAATAAATAATCCTATGGATCAAGCGGTCGATGCCACGGGCGGATTTCTATCAAAAATTACAATTCATCGCCATAAATATTATTATATGACACTTACGACAGAAACACTAATCGACTAAACGTTATATATCTTTGAAATATTTGTCAACTCATTTGACACGTATACGCGCGGGTGTCACGATTCCCCCCATCATTTTATTATTTACCTGCGGAACATAGTCATGACTTCATAATGTATCAATAATGTCAATAAAACGTCCCACCTGGCAGCCTTCTCAAAACCACCTGTCACGTTGTGAACATTTATAACAATTTTCGTTACATATGAAAATATGTTTATTTGGGGTCTAAACTAGATGTAAGTAGAATTTAGATCAATATTGGATATGACATATAGAATACATTAATTATGTGCGTGCAAGAAATGTAATATAAATAAGAATATTACCTATATTTTATCAGCAACAGAAAAATAGGGATTAATTCTATAAATCTACATAATTGTGATTCAGGAGAGCCAATATCAGGTGCCTCTCTCGCTTTTGAAAAACAATAACGCGGGATTGCGCTGAAACCTTTATACAAAAGAGTCCCTCAATGAAGTTGCACGTAGAAGAATTTCCATGCAATAACGGGCATCGCTTCGACGAGGATTCTTGTGGAGCGCGGAGATATTGCGTACTTACTGGGCTTGCCTTCTAATAACACCAACGATACCGCTTGTGTTGAGAAAAATACAAAATGAAATGGGAAACTATTCCTGCCTTATGCTTTCCAATCTTTACTAATATGCGATTTATCTAATATTGTTGTAATATTATATATATTTTTTATTATTATACCACTATCACATAAGTCTGATGTCTATGAACGAAATGAACTATGTGTTTAAATGGAGGAGTAAAATTACGACAGGAAAAGGGGAAAAATTTGAAAATTAAAATATTTTGTTAAAAAGTTTAGTTAAGCTTAAGGTTTCTGCTATTGTTATTATTTTTTATGCCAATGAAAGAGCGGAGTTTCATGGTACATGTTTAAAGAGATATTCCAATGATTAGTAGATGATTTAAGAAACTTGTTTAGTAAATAAATTATAAATCATTATTAAATTATTATAGAATATTATATATTTATTAGTAAAATCAACTTACATACTCATGGGTTCATAGATATCTTTTACAAGCTCGACACAGACTATAATTTATTTAAATTAAGCATCAAACTCGTTTGTACAACTTAGTAATATGCAAATGCAAGTAAAGTTGAAATAGATTATTAAGAATTTATAAGTAAGTATATATGTACTTCATAAACTAATTAAATAACCCCAGCCGGAATGTTTTACAAAGCAAAATAATTTGAAATTTGTATGGTTTAAGCTCCAGTAGTATGAATATTTCATGATATTATAATACGCGTTTTAATTATATTTATAATTAGCTTAATGAATTAACGATCATAGTGATTAACTAAATATGAAATATATTTATAGTAATCATTCCGAGCATTAAAGCAATGCATATATAAGTCCTATGCCAGACTAATCACATTAGCGGCCAGAGCTCGTGGGTAATGTAGGTAACAACCTAAAAAGCACTAATTTTCATGCCAGCACGAACTTCAGAGCTACATACCGGACACATCTTATATGAGCTGCATACATTTCATTTCCAAATTAATATCCCATTACCGTTATACAGGTTTTAGTATACGTGGATACTATTTCAACCATATTAATAGTAGAGATTACTTTAATTAAATTTAACATTGTTACAAACATATATTGGTGAAAATTTAAACGCTTACTTTAACAAAATCATAACTAAGTAAAAACAATAACTGGCGGGCGGCGTAAATATTAACTGTCACTATTTTTGGAATAGATTTTCGACTATACAACATTATTATAAAAAAGCGCTAGCTGATTTTCCCTTTTATTAGAAGTTGGTACGGAGTGTGTAAATAACAAATTAAAAAGAAACTATCTTTTGAGAAAAATAAAAATGTGGGAATATTCTTTTCTAAGAATCTAAATAAATGCTGTAGCTATTTTTAGTATAGGGCATGTTTATTAAAAAAATATTAAATTAATTAAGTATGAATCATTATGTACTGTAAAAATGAGTTATTAGAAAAATAAATAAATTTACGAATTAATAAGAATTAAAAAAGGATACTTTATGGAATATTTAATCTTGGAATTATAATAGTATTCAAATTACAAAATACAAAGGAAAATTCGACTTTTAGTAAACTAAACTATTTCATTTTAAATTTATTATAATTTTTATTAACTGCCTAAAGCTCATTATTTTACATATATTTTCATTCAGATTAAACAAATAAATGTGTCCGTCCCTAACTAGAATACTAAATTCCCAGACTCTTTCAAAAAAGAAATTCTTAGAAACCTAATTACAGACTTACGTAGTATAGAGGCGTGTTAAGTAACTCTCCGACCCCACTTGTACAAAGTGGTTTTTGTCCCCAACTAAGACGTTATTAAATAAGGGTCAATGTCTTTTTTGCACTCTGAAAAGTCAAATGTCAGTAAAATGTCTGCTTTATAAAGAAGATTATCAAATTTGTAGCTTAAGTGTGTGCTAAATGTAATTATTTTTGAATAATGGAATATATTATTCAAAACTAATTACGTTTAGCATTTATGATGTAAAATCTTTTATTACTTTTATAATGAGTATTTTATGTTTAGGTGTAATGAACTTCATCCGTGGGCAAGTAGTATTTTCAGTGTAAAATCACACGGCTAACATCGAATTAAAAATTATTACTCTTATCTATTTTAATAAATTGATTAAATAGTTTTGATTTAATATATTATCCAATCGTAATAAGGCAAAGCACGGCGTCGAGTTCCGCCACTCAACACGCAATGCCTCAAATTTGGCGGAAAGTGGGCAACGGATGTAGAACGGAGTGTCTTAACACTAGGTTCCCGGGTTCTCTCTGCCTACCCTGCCTCGTGATACAGCATGAAGTGAAATAATAAAATATAAATAAAAAAATAAATAAAAAGAAATTAAAAAAATATATATTTTTTGTTCCAATTAATAAATACTTTATGAGAAAGAAATGTTTTGCTATGTTAATATATTTTCGTCGAATCAAATCGCACACCTAATTTTTATATAAAAGGGCGAATGCTTTCCTGACCTAATGTAACCATGGTCGAAAAAGGTCTCTAGTTCTTGTTCAACTCTTCAATATGCCACATAACGTACGGCAGATGTAGTGACCAATGTCAATCATTCATAGAGCCTGCGTTATGTCGTACACAAGTGAACACGGTCATGTTAAGAAGAAAAAGCTCAGCTGGTATGGCTCGTACCTTACCCTTTAATATTTAGGACACACCCCACGCCCAGGACTTGACATTGAAGTCGAATTCCACTAGACTGAGGTTCGTGGAGAAATATACACCATGGACGAGAATATTCCAGCTACACTGCCTCAATAAAACGGATTTCTTTCTAGAGCTATGAAGAAATGGCAAGAATTATGTCCCGACACAACAGCGGTGGAGCCATCCAAAACATTGATAAATCAAATATTGTTAAGGACAAGGCATGGCTTACAAACTACAGCAATGCTGATGTACCACTTCACCATGGACTACAGTGGTAAGTCTTGCGCACCAGTAGAATGATCCTCGTTAGTCTGTAAGAAGAGTGCTTGTTCATTCTCTATTAGGACAAAGCACTCCCGGCCCTGACAGAGGCCACCTTCAGAGAAGACCCCAATGCCAGCAGCCTCCCTTCCTTTAATCCACGGTGTGTCAGCACTTCTCATTACATGCTTAGCTGGATTTTTTGGTAGTGATTAGACCATCTTAACATAATCATTTTGTAAAAATATCCACTTTATTTGCTGTAACTCGGGATGATAGCCAGGAATGTTGCTGTAACTCTTTAACCATAACACTTTTTACGTAAACCCGCATATTGTTGTGTAAGATTTATCATATGCAGCTGTATTCACAACTGTGTTCGTTAAAGGTGGCACAAAATTAGTTTATGCTTCATGCTATATTCGAAATACAGCATTGTGAGCAGCGGAAACTTAAGAATCTAGTATCAAGACACTCATTTGCCATCAAGAAATTTTTAGTCCTCTCTTTCGGCTAAATTAAAGACATTGTATGTTGAGTGGTAGAATTCACTACCGCGCTTTGCCTGGTTAACAAATCAAAGAAATTCAAATATTACATAATTAACTTCCTCGATTGGGGAGTGAACCCACAACCTGTCGCTTATACAGTCACGCGCTTATTTTCGCGCGCGTTCCTTCGTCACGACAGTACTTTAAAAAAATCTTGATATATCAAGAAATTTGTGATTGAGTATTTTATTTATCAGTATTCTTTATAATAAGCTTGTACCAAAGTTGGAGGACCACATTCAGAAAGGTAGACATCTACGATCTATGTATTTTACGTGCATAAAAAATAAAAACGAGCACGTTTATTTTAAAGAAGATAAATATAAATTAGTTATAAGATTTTTATATATATTCCAGCTACACTGCCTCAATAAAACGGATTTCTTTCTAGAGCTATGAAGAAATGGCAAGAATTATGTCCCGACACAACAGCGGTGAAGCCATCCAAAACATTGATAAATCAAATATTGTTAAGGACAAGGCATGGCTTACAAACTACAGCAATGCTGATGTATCACTTCACCATGGACTACAGTGGTAAGTCTTGCGCACCAGTAGAATGATCCTCGTTAGTCTGTAAGAAGAATGCTTGTTCACTGTCTATTAGGACAAAGCACTCCCGGCCCTGACAGAGGCCACCTTCAGAGAAGACCCCAATGCCAGCAGCCACCCTTCCTTTAATCCACGGTGGGTCAGCACTTCTCATTACATGCTTAGCTGGATTTTTTGGTAGTGATTAGACCATCTTAACATATTCATTTTGTAAAAATATCCACTTTATTTTACTTAACTCGGGATGATAGCCAGGAATGTTGCTGTAACTCTTTAACCATAACATTTTTTACGTAAACCCGCATATTGTTGTGTAAGATTTATCATATGCAGTTGTATTCACAACTGTGTTCGTTAAAGGTGGCACAAAATTAGTTAATGCTTCATGCTATATTCGAAATACATCATTGTGAGCAGCGGAAACTTAAGAATCTAGTATCAAGACACTTATTTGCCATCAAGAAATTTTTAGTCCTCTCTTTCGGCTAAATTAAAGACATTGTATGTTGAGTGGCAGAATTCACTACCGCGCTTTGCCTGGTTAACAAATCAAAGAAATTCAAATATTACATAATTAACTTCCTCGATTGGGGAGTGAACCCACAACCTGTCGCTTATACAGTCACGCGCCTATTTTCGCGCGCGTTCCTTCATCACGACAGTCCTTTAAAAAAATCTTGATATATCAAGAAATTTGTGATTGAGTATTTTATTTATCAGTATTCTTTATAATAAGCTTGTACCAAAGTTGGAGGACCACATCCAGAAAGGATCTACGATATCTGTATTTTACGTGCATAAAAACGAGCACGTTTATTTTAAAGAAGATAAATATAAATTCTTTTTAAGATTTTTAAAGTTGAAGTAAGTAAGAAAAACATATTTTTAACGTATAAAAATATGAATATAGCTTTTTTAAAATGGAATTAAAAATCTATTTAGAAATTTTTTAGACTGTTAGATTGTCTAGAATAGTTTTTAATTATTTTTAATAAAGTTACTTACAAAAATTATTAGCATTTTTTAATAATTCTGAAGCTATCATATATATGTATGTAGTATGAACATTGAACATACTCGTATATCGCTTCGTCTAGTTAGCATGACAGAAGGAACCGGAGGTTGCAGAGGGTTTACGTGTAAAGTTTTCCTCATAAGCTTACCGCAGGGCGTTCTATCAATTGCCGTTTCCCTCCCCCACCTTCCGCGTCCTGTAAGGCTTACTAATGATCCCACTTGTTAGGGATCAGTGTGGACTTTCGGCCGTGTCACATGATGAATAACAAATTCAAACTTGATCCTGTTACGAAGCAGACGTCGAAGTCTAGACTAGACAGCTTATACATTCATATGTATTCATCAGCAATAAAAAATATTATCAACGTTTACTATGCCAAAGTTTAACATTATAACATTAGATCATACATATATAGTCTACATTCCTAATGACAAAATAATAATACCAGTTTACTGTTATATAGACACGCTCTTTTGCTCTAACTATAACAATATAAAAATAACACATATTCGATTGATTGAAGAATATCTTACTATCAAATTGCTGTGTAGCTTGAGCCAGTAGTGAGGCGAAGACTCTATCGTCAAGCTGCGGTGGTTTCTGCGGGCGGTCCTCGTCGCTGCTGCTGTACCTATCGCCGGCCCACTCCAGCGAGCGCTGGCGACGCACGGCCGGCGCGCCCGGCAACCCGCCCGACAACCCGCTCAGCGAGCCCGCCTTAGCACGACGACCCGCCCGCTCCATTGTGCTATTTTAAACCATTTTAAAACCTGCAAGAACAATAAATTCATTACTAATGAACTTTTTAATTAGAGTACAAAAGATTTTTTAATCCTAACGTACTTTCTTGCAAACATATATTTTAACAATATTTTTTGTGAAAAAAGGGTTTCGAATACTTGTACAAGTATGCTTAAACTAGATCTTTATTAAACAACTTTATTTTGATAACTATTATTATACCGTTTTGTTACTTGAATTTGCAACCAAAATACCCGAATTAAAATGACATTACAAATAAACATCGCAGTATTTTATCAAAGTGGTAACTACGTCGTGAGCGGAAAAGAACAACTGTAATAAAGAGCCTACAAGTTGTTTAGTTAGCGACCCAACATAAATAGGAAGTTGCGGGCGTGCGTGTTGGAGCCCTAATCCGTTGGATTGTGTCGCGACATCGCCCGACGGTTTGCCAACAATCGGACCGACATTATTTCTTATTGACTCAGAAAAGAGCCTCCATACTATCTCAATTTATGCTACAGTTACGTAAGCTGGAGATAACACTATTAAATATTACTAAATTCATAAATATTAATATCCAATTGAAGCCAAATGTTGAAATAATAATATATTTGATCACAAATTATACTGTAAAATTGTCGTACCACTTACTAAATATATTATGAAATATAGAAAATATAAGACTGCATTATTTTATATATTCTCCGTGTGCAGAGATTCTTAAGAATTGCACCACTAATTTGTCATTTCGCATAAACAAAATACAGAACCGGTTTAATACATATTTACCAGCAGTTCAAAAATCTAGAAAATAATTAGACAGATCAATATATTCAATTCCTTCTTTAATAAAATAATAATAAAATATAATCAAATAAATCACCTAATATTATAAAAAACTCAGAAATATTTAAGTTTGTTACGCTCAGGATAATCTTTTGTCATAGCAAATAAAAGCATGTTTCATAATGCTTTTTTTTACACAATACACATGACCTAGGTACCGTCTGTTTCGGCATGTTTCTAAGATAAAAAGATGTTTAATTCATAAAAATACTACTCAATTTCTAAAAAGATCAATATTTCTAATAATTTCAATGCGATATAAGTCGGCGCGAGCTAACAGAAGCTCTGATGGACCGCTGGTTTAATATAAAGTAGATTCCTGTTTACTCGGCTGTGTCGCAGCGTTAATAAATTCGCTTCCTTCAGACCAATCTGTTCCGTTTTTACTCAATATTTGCTCTCATTATACTTATTCAAGATGCTATATTAAAGTTCCAACGTGAATGCGTGTAATGAAATTGTTTTTTTGTCGCTACGTACATATTTATCTATTTGTTTATTTTTTGTTTTAAATCAAGAATATGTAATTAACTAGAACAAACAACTTTTTAAGAAAGCGTAACATATCTTTTTAATACTTAATATATCTTCCATCTAGAAATTTGATTTTTCAAGAGATTGTGTAGGTACTCGAGACTTAATCATAACTTCCTTATTCAAAATATGATATATTTTTAAAAAACATTGTCTAAATTTTGAGGTTAAAATAAAAAGAGTCGATATATACTACATAATATAATTAGAATAGATATATTTTAAGTGAAAAAATACTGTATGTAATAATGTGTCTGCCGGTCAAAGGCAGCGAAGGGCAATAAAGTGCTAACAGAAGAGATAGAGTGAACGGCGCATGTGTGAAAGGATTTTTAAGCATATTCTACACATTTATTATTCTAGCATTGAATAATGAAATAGTAGACTAAGTTAGCTTTGGATAGATTGTTTTTGAATACGAAGTAGTTATTGTTTAATTTAATTAGATTTTTTTATGGGAAAGACGGCAAACGACCGTACGGGTCACCTGATGGAAAGTGATCACCGTCGCCCACGGCCCCGTGAAACTACAGAGGAGCTACAGGAGCATTGTCGTCTTTTAAAGTGGATGGGCACCGGGGCCCGGCATTACCTAATGCGAAACGCAGTAACCAAAGCCACTACTTAACGTCTTTAATAATTTTATACTCGTATATAATTGCTTTCACAATCCTACGAGGCGAGGTCGGTAGAATAGTATAATTTTCAATAAATAGATCAAAGACATCGGCAATCTCGAAACAATATCGTGTAGCGGCGACAGAAGTATGCAGAAATAGAAATATAAGTGGTAGGATTATTCGTTAATACACTTTATCTATCTATCTACTTCCTTATATCCTTAAGGTACTTTTTGAATTATTTAATCTCTGGACAAATTTGTATCAAAAAAGAGATTATTAAAATGTTATTAAATTGGCAATATTATAACAACAGACTTCGTTATAGAATATTCCGAACAAAACTCTATGAAAATGACACCACATAAAGATATATGTACATCGAAGATACTGGACTTGGAAATGACAATGCAATTAACACTTATCAAATTAAAATTTATTCAATAAAAAATGTCAATAGATCTCATAAGCGCAGGAAGATGTTGTAGTTATGGCACGGTATTATGTCTGTCATAGTCGGCCGAGCACAATAATGTCCTGATGAGAAAAGAGATCAGGTGAATGGCGCCTTTGATAAAAGATTTATTATTTATTTACACATATTTAACATTGGCTGATTTACTCGTAAATAATGTTAGCTTTAGACTGATTGTCGTAGTTGTTGAGGCCTGTCGTTATGCATGGACACAAGCGTACAATGTTACGTGTGTGAAAAAAATGTAAAAGGGAAAGGGTGCGATCCTCACTCGAAGAAATGAAATTTTTAATTATTTAATATGTTTTTAAATAAACATATAATATTTTCAAATGTAATAAATATTTTTACTATGTTTTAAAGTGTTATTCCACACTTAGGACAGAAAATACTAAACTTAAATTTAAAAAGCGTATAAAAATTTCCTGCTTCGTTCAAAATTTTTATACGCTTTTTAAATTTAAGTTTAGTATTTTCTGTCCTAAGTGTGGAATAACACTTTAAAACATAGTAAAAATATTAAAGTAAATAGTATTCTCTCTTGCCAAACGATAATTCTTATGAGTTGTCTTTGGGTAGCGGAAATTTGTAAAAATCTCCCTACAGAGATGCTAACAACAAAAATAAGTTGTAACAAGCGTATAAGAATTTCGACGGAGCTCGGTGAGAACGAATGGCTTAGTGGTCAGAGCGCTGGAACGGTATTCCAGAGGCGCGGGTTCAAATCCTGCTTCGTTCAAAATTTTTATACGCTTTTTAAATTTAAGTTTAGTAATAAATATTTTTGTTGTTATCTCTCGTTGCTAAAATAATATTTTTCACTTAAGCTAAAAAAATTAATAAAACTAAATTTATACAAATTAACTCTCCAATTGTAATTGATAGATACATTTCATATAGTTAGGGTACTTCGGTCCCTGCGTGTTCGCTCACTAACCTCCGATTTACAATGGCCGAAAAATAAAATTTATAATAAAACGCCGCCGCAACCATATTCGAGTGAGAATTTATTTTAAAAATAAATAAACGCCCCGACAACGTTATATGTACGTGTACTTTTAAAAAGTCATCTGCGACAATCAAACATGTATTCTCATAAAGGAAAAAAGAGAAAAGAGAAATATTACGTTTATAAAAAAATAAAAATAGCTTTGTAGATTTGTGCCAGTACTATTTATTAACTTTATGACTGACTATTTTCCTAAAATATAATAAGATTTTGATTTTTCTCATCATATAAAGAAAATAATAATTTTTATCTTTATTTTTATAAAGTATAATTAAGCCAATTATATTTAAGATGTCAATATGTGGAATCAAATGATTGTCTCTTGAAACCCCTTATTCGATACGAATATAAGGGGTTTCAATAGATAATCATTTAATTTTTCTTTTACTTTATTCTACTATATATCTGTTGCTTCCGATAATATTTGTACATATTACATGTAAGAACAAATATATTTTGTACATATTAAAACGCTTTAAATCTGGACAGGGACTAAAATCTCCCAACGTATTTATTTTGAAATGGCTAAATAATTTGTTCCACAAATGATGCTATGAAACTTGATATGAATAATACAATAGGTGCATTTAAGAACAGCGCTCGTATGTCAAATAAAATACATTATAAAGACATCAGTATTGCGATTCCCCGTCACGTATAAAATAAGCGTAAGGCCAATGGGGAGCAGACAGGCATGAGAAATATGAACTCTACGCGACCGCCGCCCCGTATCATATTAAAATTGCATCTTAAACTCATAGGTTGACCTTTAGTAGATTCACATTAAAAGTTAACTTGCATTCAAAAATGACGTTTTAAATATCAAAGTATATATAATATAAAATAATTTAAAAAAAAGATTCAAAATTTAGGAACAAAATATAAGTATATATATTTTGATATTGCATCTAGTATTAGTATTGGACCACATATATTTTTCCATTTTTTTACAGTGACGAGGCCTGTCGTGGCGCAGCGACACAAGCGTGTGACTGTAACCGACAGGTTCTGGGTTCGATCCCCAGTAGAGGAATTGAAATATTTAATATTTTCAATTGAAAATATTTAATGTTTCATTTCTTTGTTCTGGTAATAAGGCAAAGCGCGGCGTTGAGTTCCGCTACTCAACACGCAATGCCTCCAATTCGGCGGAAAGTTGGGAACGGAGTGTCTTAACACTAGGTTCCCAAGTTCCCTCTGCCTACCCTACCTCGTGCGGGATACAACGTGAAGCTGAGAGAGAGAGACAGGTTCAATATATGATTTTTTTTAATAAGTAAAACACAAAAATAAGAAAATGAAAACTAAATATTTATTTGACGTTGACCAGTAAAAGAGGTGTAGGCCGGTTGTCATAAAACAGTACAAAACGGTATAGGCCAAGCCGTCGCTCCTATTAAGTGCTTTATACAATTTCTTATAATGTTTATATGTTTGCTGAGAGAGAGATATATAATTTTAGTGATTATAGTGAAGCCCAGATTTAATACGTTCTATTCACAACCCTTATCTTTCAAGTCCTTCGGGTACTTGTCCATATCAATTTGTCTATCAACCTTAATCATTTGAATTAAACTATTAAATTTAATATGATTTACCAGATACACATTTCAATATGATAAAAATGGCAGTATAAAAGGGCATAGTTCGTTTTGTTGTCCCGCTCATCTCAGAAACTAGAACAAATCATTGAATAATTCTAAGGAAAGCTATAGACTACACCTACATCACGTCTCAACCAATAGAAGTTTAAAAAAATATAGTAAAATGGGAAAAATTGCAGGCTTCCGTGTGTGCGTTGCGAAATCGGTTGAAAACTTATGAAGGAATTTTGACAAATTCTTAAAAAAAATTGCTCGTCTATATCCTACGGATAATAGCAACTATAGTAATCATTTTTATGTTTCACAAATAACCAAAAAATAACAGGTTATTTTTTAATTAAATATGTTGAATGCGTTGTCGATTTATATAGGCAAAATACAAGGATAAAATTATCTTTTAATGCAATTAACAAAAAAACATATTTTATTTAGAAAATATTTATATAAGTTTTAATATACGAGAGCAGAGCAATCACTGTATGAAACGCTGTATGGCTGGTGGAAATAAAATAATTGTAGTGTAAGCGGACGAAGCAGCAAGTGGGTCGATGTATCACATATACAAAAATATCAAAAAAATGTATGAGCAGAGCAATAATTGTGTCATACGTTGCATGACTAAAAGATCCCCACTCGAGAAAATGAAATATTTAATGTTTTCATTTCCTCGCTCTGGCACAAGGCATAACGCGGCGTTAAGTTCCGCCATTCAACACGCTATGCCTCAAAATTCGGCGGAAAGTGGGGAACTGTAGTAGAACGGAGTGTCTTAACACTAGGTTCCCAAGTTCCCTCTGCCTACCCTGCCATGTGCGGGATATAGCGTGAAGCTGAGCATTATTAGTATGCAAATATTTTTTTTGAATCAGTTTAAATATTTTTTCTGGAGTTAAATAATGTAGAAAAAAATAAAGACCTGTCGGGCAAGCATGCGACTGTAAACGTGGTAGGTTGGGGGTTTGACACAAGTCTAGAAAATAAAATCTATTTAATATGTTTGTTCCTTGGCTCTGATAACAAAGTAAAGCGTGGGGTTGGATTCCGCCACCTAACATGTAGGAAACTTTAGTTCTTTGATGGGGACTAAGTGTCTTTACACTAACTCCTATATTCCTATTCTGCCATGTGTGAGAATTTACATAGCTTTTTTTAACTTTTTTAACAGACTTTATTGAGATTAAGACAAAAGTAATTTATTAGAAATTGTTATAAGTAAACCAACCTACCCGTAGATAAACTCACCTCACGTCCTAAGAATGTCGAAGCACATCGGACCACGTTCGCTAAATTCAACTAGTTTTCTTCCGTGATTTATACAGCACAAAACGAAATATATATATATATATATATATATATATATATATATATATATATATATATATATATATATATATATATATATATATATATATATATATATATATATATATATATATATATATATATATATATATATATATATATATATATATATATATTGTCAAAGAAAGAATAGCGCATAACATAACTAAATTTTTTTGAAAATTATGGTTTATTAAAAGTCTTTTGCGTTCTATATAGTATATATCTAAAAAGAAATATATTCTCTCACACAGAACACAGGCAGACAGACAGTCTTGTGTTCGGGCAAGATGAGCCGTAACGTAAAAAACAAGTCTATTGTGAGGTTAATAAACAAAATGATTGACGTAAATAGTTTGTTTGTTTGTTCTTCATAGACACTATTTTGAGTCACGTTCTAAAAGGGAGTAGATTCTATACTCAAATACAAAATATTATTTAAAAATGTCCTTATATTCTCTTACATTTATAAACCAACTTTGTTTTGTTTTATTTAAAAAAGCTTTCATCAATAATTGTGAATGAACGACCAGTGACTGTTACGAGTGCTCCATAGTGCTATGGCAATATTGTTATCAGTTTTTGTGCCGAAATTGCATGATATTTATGTGACCAATGTGTGATTCCAACAGGACGATGCCAAACGCAAAACAACTCGTCGGACTAAAAGAAATTTGAGGTTATTTAATACTACATGTGCATGTCAACAAATCCACAACCACCCGTGCATTAAAGGAGAAGATTTAACGCTGCATCAACATTAAATTCAGTCACATTCATACAAAATGAAAAAATGTCATGAACAAAATCGACAAATTATATATTAATGCGTACCTATATGCATCCAATACCACGCAGTCGATTAGCCCAATGTGTTATTCTATGTATAACCCTTCCCTATGTGCATACTTTATGATTCAATAAAATAAGAATAATTGAAAGATTAAAAACTGTGTTTACTAAGGAATTTAAATCTTGCGTATTGATACACGCAAATAAAAGATCTCCGAATATTATCTTCAGACAATTTTTATTTGCGTCGGCAATCCTAACCCCTGGCACGTTAAACCTCATATTTTACACATCTTAAATATCTTATATATGCAGCAAAACATCCTAACAATTAGGACAATAAACTCATTTACGAATAGTTCATATATATTTTTTGCTACAATTTGCTTTCTGCTTGCTAAAAATTCAAAGCGACGAAGAAGTGATTTAGGCAACGTATAAAATAAGCTCAAACTGATCTCAAATTGCAAAAACGAACAAATATCATTAAAGCATATTGTCTAGCATAATTCAAAGCAAAATCGCAAACAGCAAACTCCATCAAATTCAGTTGCATAGCATGGCTGACTGCATTCATAAAATGACTGAATAGCTCTGTATACGGGCTACCTAAACCACGTATTGCTATATCGACTACTAGGGTTGCTTCATAATGCTGTACTACAAAATAAGGAGATTACTTCTAAAATATGAATAATACAGTGTGAATAAGTTATGGGAGGCGTGTCATGGCGCTGGAGCACACACGTGTTTATAAACGCAACAGATCGTAGGTTCAATTCCCATTCGAAAAAAAAAATATTTTAAATGTTCATATGTACAATTACAGCGTTTATACATATATACCGTGAAGCTAAAAAATATGGGAAATTGAAAAATGTAAAAAATAATTAGTTTATGTAAAAACCTGTTAACGTAAAGATAATTTATACAATAATATAAAATCCACTTTTAATTTTTGCATAAATATATCCGATAAATTAAAAATCTCAGTATGTACATATTAACCGACTTTATATATTTCATCATAATATACAACTTGAGTGTTTTGTTTGAGTCGAGAGCCCTGGCTGAGACAGCTATCCACCAATAGAGAATTAGGAGTTAATTAATTTACGACGCGCCCGTAATTAGATATCCAATAACATAATTCGGATTAACATAGCTACACGAATCTACACGGATTTGTAAATAGCTGCTATTGATGTCTAATCGATTTCAATTAAGATGTTATTCTTAGGACATATCAGGAGCACTAATCAACTGTAATTAAGTTAATGTTTGTTAAATGCCATTTATTATTACTTACGTACCTCATACAAGCTTAACCATTATTAATAGGGTAGGATCACTTTTTAGTCTATCAATACTTTTATGTCTAGATCTTGTGGAGTGGAAAATTAATATAAAATATTTAGATCCAACGTCTTAGAACACAGAAGAAATCATCCAAATATGCATAGTTTTTGCTGCATTCTGTATGTATTTTGTGCGTAAACAACGTTCCTATAGGATATTTAAAATAGACCTACAATTACGTTATTTAGCACGAAGTGAGAACATACAATATAAAACAAAAAAGAAAAAATCATAAATATTTGTACCAAAAAACAGTATCAGTATAAATTTATACTTTCTTTAACCTTTTTTAAATAGATGAATATGCTAAACGAGTGAATACGGAAACGTAAATTTGTCCATTCTATTGGCCGCCATATAAAACCGTAAGTAAAAATAAAAATAAGAAGTAAATAAATTTAGTACCATTAGTTAGTATATTTTACAACATTTGACAAAATGCAGTACAAATAAAGGAAAAAGTACGAAAAATGGTAATTTATATTACAGATAAAAGCTGTCACAAGCCTTTATTTCTAGTACATTCTAAGAACATATGACCTCTGTCTAAAGTTTTTACTTTGAATTTTCAATCTTACATTTTTTAATGTAAGATTGAAAATTCAAAAGGTAATTTTAAAGTAGCGGGGTTTGAACCGCTACGTTCAAGTTTTTAAACGTTTCGTTTCGTAACGTAAATAAGTTTAAAATTAGTAAAATTATACAACTTGTTTTAATTTATATTATAAATATATGATATAAAAAGATATAGATATTATTATGTCAGTGGCAAAATATGTTGTCGACAACCTCAAATGTATCTTGCGCCTTTGTACAGATTACAGATATATAGAATTATTATAAGTATGCCTCCATATCGACACACATTCATATTTGTTATGATTTATGACCTGAGGTGGCACATATATGATTTAGGCAGTTCGATCATCCCGACAATGTTGTAAATCCATCATGGAATTAAGCGTTGAAATGTGGAATTTAGTGCTAGACTAGTCGATCATTACTATTGTAACTATGTTAAAGATAAACTCAATGAAATAAAATATGACCTTTATTAAGCATAGAAAGCCCTTGTATCGTACATACAATCCAAAGCGTAAATATAAATCATGACTCTGTATAGACATCAGTAAGAATGAAAATATCATGTATCCAATATACAATTACGTCAAAAACTTTAGTAAAAGTTTTAATTTAATGAAGAAATGCAAATTCCTAGTGATCTTCCATTTCAGAGACATAATACATATGTTGACAAATCCAATCTGAGCGACTATTGAACGTAGGGCGGTATAATTGGATAGACGAGAAGGTATAACGGAAGCGGGGTATGACGTCCACTAATATAATCCAGAGTCTAATCTGATATCGAGTCCAGGCAGGCAGACTCCACGCCAGTTAATTGGGTTGAGTTTAATCCTCTACAATGCAACTTTAGACTCGTTTCGTTGTCCACCGAAGTAACTCCTGCCTTCTAATGCCTGAAAATCCTCGTAACTAACCATCCCAAGTTATTATATGGTTTTCTAAAACTTGTAATTAAAGAGACAGTTTGTTAGGTGCCTTGAATGAAATGTTTAGCTGATCAATAAATTACATGAATATATGGATAACCATGTATTATGACATATCAGTTTTGTTTATTTAATAATTATTAATTTCTGCGTTCTTTTGTTTCTGTAATCATGTAAATTAGATGTATATGTAAGATTTGTTTTATGAATAAAGCATTTTAAATTTCATAATTAATTCTTAAATAAATACACTTCTATCCCAACAAACATTACGCGTATTAATATTTTAATTACACGATGGTGTTTTTTATTATAACATACATTTACACTAAAATCGTGTGAAAAAAAAACTGTCTACTCTAAAAATAAAGGAAAGCTCTTCAATTATGTCAATTAATTCAGCAAAATAAAATTCTATATTTCTTTAGCATCTGAAATAAACTTAAGGAGAGTTCTTATATATCAAACATGGTAGATTTTTTCATTTTAATATTATATCTGATTTTGCATATATCTTGTTTTCCGCTTTCTTAAATCGACACCCTACAAATATGTTCATCTACGTAATTAAAGTGAATTCCCAACGTAGTGAAGAAGTAGACCTTATTGAAGGCACATCTAGAAGTTCTGTATTAGGCTCTATATAAATATATGTTATGTGTAAATAATCTGCAGCATGTGATAAGAAAATGTCAATGTGATAAAAAGAACTAGAATAAATAAGCCATTAGGGTTATCGAAAAAGTTGCACTTTAAAAGTAACTGTAATTATATACATACATCCTTAAAGGATAGCATAATCGCTTATAGGCTCAGTAGCTACGGTCAAATATTCAAAACTTTTTATGTACTGTATCCCGTAAATGACAGGCTATGCAGAGGGAACTTGGGGACCTATTGTTAAGACAGTCCGTTCCACTTTCGTTCCCTACTTTCCGCCGAATTAGATCAGGCAATGTGTGTTGAGTGGCTAAACTCAACGCCGCGTTTTGCCTTGTTAACAGAGCGAAGAAATGAAAAAGTTAAATATTTTAATATTTCATTTCCTCGAGTGGGGGTCGAACTCACAACCAGTCACGTTAACAGTCACACGCTTGTGTCCCAGCACCACTACAGATTACCAAAACGTTCACAGCTCATATCAATAAAATGTATATTATACAATTAAAAAACATAATACTAAGAAATCTGTAAAACAAAAACTCTACAAGAATGAAAAGAGAATTTTTGAGTATCACAAGATATTAAAGTACAAAAAAATTTAAATATATTTAACTTTAAAGTAAATTTCTTACACTTTAACAGAAACTTCAAAGAACACAAAATATTAAAAAAAAATACTATAAAGAGTTGGGGCTAATAATTTTTATGGTAAAATGAGATTACCGAAAACGCTGAAACATTATTTTACTACACCTAAAATAAAAAAACAAAATAAAATATTTAGATAATAAATTAATCTAAGAAGTTTCCTTAAAATAATAATAAATTTATATCACAAAATAAACATGCTACCCACTACGTATGTAGACGGTATACGTAGTTATAAAAAACGTATTTTTTAACCTATCTCATAATAAAACTTTTGTTGATTTTTTTGGTCTATATACGAATACTAAACTGGAATTTGGTAATAATTTATAGCTATCATATGTATGTATTTGTATAATTAAATATGCTTAGAAGCGGCCGCGGCGGTGGCTTAAGCGTGTGACTGCAAACGACGGATTGTGGGTTCAATCTCTACTCGAGGAAATAAAATATTTAATATTTTCAAATTAAATATTTAATGTGTTCATTTCTTCGCTCTGATAACAGGGTAAAGCGCAGCGTTGAGCTCCGCCACTCGATACGAAATGCCTCATATACTGCGAAAAGTGACAAGCGAAGAGGGTCTTAACACAAGGTTCCCAAGTTCCCTCTGCCTACCCTGCCATGTGTGGGTACAGCGTGAAGCTGAGTGAGAGTGAATATGCTTAGTAAAGTACAGTGGTCTCACAAGCCAATTTGAGCTTAAAACCATGAAGATAAATATTATTCATGTATTATGTTATAAATTTAAATAAAATAAATAAATCTATTCTTTATATTGTAATTTCACGGTTTGTAAATGCAATAATCTACGGCAGAGAAGTTAATTCAATTCCATCGAAAATACATGGCCGTTTCCGAATTTCCTTTGAGACATGGAGCGTGCACCCTGCTGCGAGCCGGCACGTCTCTCTGAACTTTGGAATTCCAATTTTGAAAAGTTTCCCAACAAGCCAATATTGACAGTCACTGTCAGAAACCTATTTAGCGACGGGTCATCTTGTCCCAAAACAACTTTCATCATATAATATTCTTCGATCGATATATTGTAAGTAGGTCAAAAAATATTTAAATAACAAAGTAGTGAAAATGACACCGTAACATATTACACAATAACACCTTGCGTATTTATTTTATTAATGAACTATTCTTCTTTTATTGAAAATAATGTTACATAAAATTACTAATGCATCAATATTAATAATAATACACACATATGTTATATTATAAAGTAGTACCTAAATGTCAATCGCTTCTAACTCTAAGTAATATAGCACACTTAATTTTCAATGCAGGTACATATTTTCTAAGACAGCGCCATCTAAGCAAAAAAATACGAACCACAAGGAACTATGTTTAGCGCCCTCTAGCGGTATTTGCCTATATTAAATCAGCGCTTTTTGTATTAAAAGTTATAGGTATTTCTTATTGCATTTTTTCTCTTTAAGATATACTAGGAGTAATATACTTTATTGTAGAGTTTTTGACATATCACAGATTTACATATTAATATGAAACTTAAAAAAAATATCGACATTTTACAGAATGGTGGCGCCCTCAACTCGATAGTCAATTAGAATAATGTAATCTTACAAAGTTCCTCAGATAAAGCTAGCTATATACATATTTTTTTTCATTACATATTACAAAATCATATTCTATTTAATGAATAATTTAAATAAAATACATTATTTTTTAAATTAAATAAATTATTATTTTTTTTTTAATACATTTCATTTAGCTTATATTAAAATTACTTCTGTTTTGCTTATTAGGACATTTATTGGGTTGCTTACCTACACCCAGCTTAATGGCAATATGCTAACGTAAATGAAACAAATATTGTCAATTAATATTTCCGGCTTGTACATCTTAGGTATTCTTTTTTCATAACCCACCTACTTATATTTGTTGAATTATAAATCCACTTAATCATAAATCATCAATCAAAAATGAGTAGGTACCTAGTAATTTTATATGAGTAATATTTTTCCGTAGTTTTAATATATTTATTATTATCGGAAAATACTTTAGGTAATTTATATTTCAGACCTGATCATTAGAAAATAAATAGAAATTCTCTATTGAGCGTTACAATATAAGTGTCAAAATAAAATATTTATTGTACAGTTGCTATAAAATCTAGTCATAAGATGTAGTCCGCTTTCAGTGCGGCTCATACGGCTCATAAAGCAGCGCAATAGTCTATTGTTGTTGGAGTACAGCTTAAATATATTAGCGGTCTGCTACTAAATTGGCAATATGTTGTGTGTGTCGTTGTAGATTCCAATAACGTTACTATTATTCTCGTTCATGACATAGTTCATGTGCCTTTAAGGAAATCCTCATACAAAATCTATACTTATAATATATCTGTAACTAATCACTATCTTTACATGGAAAATATATAAAAACATTAATGGAGGACGTTTGTTATTGTAATAGGGCCCAAAATAGTGTTTTTTTTTATTTTGTCTGTATCTATGTACTCATCTATTCGTCTGTTCGATTATATTTTGACAACTTTTGCTCAACAGTTAGTGTTTGTCTTATTAAAATCTGTTAATAAATTCATTTATTTAACTGAATTTTATATATATATATATATATATATATATATATATATATATATATATATATATATATATATATATATATATATATATATATATATATATATATATATATATATATATATATATATATATATATATATATATATATATATATATATATATATTATAGGTTTTCAGAACAAGGAAGTAATTGAGATTAGTAAATAAAGTTGTGTAATTCAAGCGGGCGATGCCGATGTGATCACAATAATTATAATAGATTTAAAATATATTCAATAATACTATTTTGTACCAGACCGTAAAGTAAAAAAATATGGACAAAGAAATTTTTATTCAAAGCATTGGTAAAAATACAGAAACGACTTTATTACATGTTTTTATTTAACTTGCAATGTTAGCTAGTGTGTGCAAGTCTTGCAAGCCCGAATTGACCCACTTCCCACTGTCCAATCGCACTGAAATTTGGATTACGGCTTCAGTTCTATTAACAATAAAATCACATATAATCAATACTGTTGTAAACCCAAAAGGGCTGCCGCAACAAAATGGCTGATTACAATGCAAACTGATACAATTTTTATATGAGCAACCTAATTTGGGTATTAAATAACAGGCGTCGGCTTGTAAAATTACAATACCAAGCCAAAAGGTGGCTAAGGGGACTTCTGAACGTAAAAATGGTGGACAGGTCGTCTTTGTAATCGTTTGATTTATCGCGACGATTAATGTCGTTCCGTATTAAGAATTTAAATATGGAGCCGGAACGTGGGTAGAGACTTCTAAATTGAGGAAAATAGACAAATCTTGCTTGGACTTGTCTTAAATGATGCCGAACATATAAGATGGAAACTAACGGGAAACACATCTTGCAATAATTATGCATTAGAGAAGATGCAAATGAGAAGATTAGGTCAAAATTTAACAGTAAAAAATACATTACTGATGTAATAAACATTTTAAATTTTTTATTCATACATTGTAATATAATAAAATTACAATTTTATGATATTACAAAAGCTAATAGCGCATATTAACACAGAGTATTAAAAGTAAATATATTTTTTGTAAATTTCTTTACGGAATACAAGGCTCTGGAGGAATTTTTTTTTTACAATTATCGTTTGGCAAGAGAAATTGTAACTTATCAAAATATTTTTATTTCTTATTTCTTAAGAACTATTTCAAACTGAAGAAAGAAAAATGCTATTTTAGAAAATTATTAAACAGATGTAAAAAAATTAAAACATAGCAAGATTTGAATTTGACTTCCTCGGTTTGGTGAAATTAAAGGATAGTAAGTATGCTGTATTCTGTTATAATTTAATACTACTTGCGGTTTAATACCGTTAATATCGTTGAATTGCGTAAAATAATAAATAGCCAGATCAGTGAAAGAACAATAATTGCTACTTATTTTAATAAAACTGGGTTGACTACTATTTCTACAATATGCCATCAACGATAATATTACAATAAGTACAAAATCATAGAAAGAAAAAGGATTCTTATGACACCAAAAAATAGATGTTCTACGAGAAATCTTTGAAGAAGTTATTTAATCAAAAGAAATGGTGAAGTGCGAATCGGAACTTTCCACTTGGGCTTCGTACCAATTTCAGGATTATCTGTAATCTGTATCCGGAAGTACAACCGAAAAAAAATTATAATCTTAAATTTACTTAATGTAGTACAGTTTCATATAATGTCTTTAATATATTTATTAATATGGCAAGTTCTCACTTCTAGAAGAGCATTATTACAATTGTAGACCAACAGTTATGAAATGAGTGCAGGATATATTCTAAAGGTTTTATTTAAGTGGCGAAAAAAATTGACAAAATTACGTAAGTTTCCGATTGAATGTCGTATAAAATGTACTACACATATATGTTTGTAATAGTTTTTTTTTTGTTCTATAAAATATCTACTTGTTTTCAATTATAAGTTAGTTCTCTTATTTTATATTCTCATTTTATGCCAAATTTCATAAGTTTACGGCAATTACCCTATATGTTCTCTCGTATTATTTTTTAATTATCGGTTATTATATTATGCCTCAAATTCGGCGGAAAGTGGGGAACGGGAGTGCAACGGAGTGTCTTAAAAGTAGGTTCCCGGGTTTCCTCTGCCTATCCTGCTCGTGAGGGATACAGCGTAAAGCTGAAAAGAAAATATATATTATAGTTATTATATACGCCGTCTACGGCTCTGTGTTACACCAGAGGTGCTACAGGTGCGTTACCGTCAGTTAGGTGCTTTTTTGAAGCTACCCATATCGTATCGACCTGGAAATATTGACAACAAATAAATTTTATCTTAAGATGGTATTGATCGAAAAAAAATGTTAAATATCATTATTTATCCATAAGATTACATTCTCGTTTTCCTACCATCGATATATTCCATTCTTTGAAACTAGTCATTTTAGTTGCTATGGTAACAGCAGTTATGTAAGATACGCCACAATGGACTTTAACAATAGTGCTCCTTTGTCAATGTGGAAACTTTTCAATATCTTACTACGACGTCTTTTTATAACTATAATGTTTTACTTATGAATTTCCTGTTCTTTTTTTTCCTTATGTGTGGTAAGAAGGAGGACTGGGGGGAAGTGCATGGTGTGGGTGTTAGTATTTTACTTCCCCGAGTAACATGGATCCAATAATCATCTTGTTTAGTCTGATGCTGTTATACTGCACAATATTTTTAATAATAGTCACAAAAAAATATTTTAAAGATATTTATACGAATACATAAATATAACATATATATACCTACATATAAATGGAAAATCTAAATAGAATAAGTAATGCTGTTGCTTTCAGAATACCTGTCTATTCTAATTATAGAATTCAATATTCGAAGGCATTACTAAATGATGGCATGCTTTATATTGTATCAAACAATAACAGTATTAGTCTAATAACTATAAATAGTAACAACAACCTATTCATGTATTTTAAAGGTTTCTTTTTGTATTCAATTCGTACAGTTACGTTATATATTTCTAATAGTTTACACTCATAACGATTTTGTTAATTACGTAGGTATGCCACATTGATATTGATACAATGATTTTTCTGCAGCATCGATCAGAGATTCAGATAGGCAGAGCGAACTTGGAAACTTAGTTAAATGTTAAGACACTCAGTTCCGTTTCCCAATTTCTGCTGAATTTAATGCATTGCGTTTCGAGTGGCGAAACTCATCGTCGCGCTTTGCTTTACAACTAGAGCGAGGAAAGGAAATAATTATATATTTATTTCCTCAAGTAGGGATCGAACTCACAGCTTGTCTTCGTGCCGCTGTGCCACGACAGGCTTCAATATCAATATTATTATTAACAGTATCATAAATAATAATATTACCATTTCATTTCACAGTTTGACTTTGTAAAGTTTTAATTCTTTACTGTTAAAGTCAAAATATCTACCGTTAGTCGAAGCACAAAAAAATCAACGCAATCAAAACGTACGAGCATTTTTGTATTGTATGAATTTACCGCGTAATCAAAGCCTATAGGATAATTCCCGTAACAGCTATGGAATTCGGCACAAAGTACAAACAAAGGAATTAATCTAAAAAAGGAAAACTAAAAAGTAATTCATAGAAAAAATTATAACAAACTTATATTTGTACTCATATTTATATTTGTACTTATACATATACACATTTATATTCATATACAATAATTGTATATGAATATAAATATGTATATATATAACTTATATATATATATACATATTTATATTCATATACAATAGGTGCATATGCCTTCGAACTTAGGTTGTCTAATTTATTTACCGCGTAATCGAAACAGAAAAACGTGATCAAACCAAAAAAAGTGAAATCGAAACGGAGTGTCTTTACATTAGGATTCCAAGTTCCCTCTGCCTACCCTGCCATGTGCGGGATACAGCGTAAAGCTGTAATTTTCTTTCCTATGTGTTGGTTAATACATCGTAAACAATGCAAAGATTATACATTTAAAAATAATATTACAGAAAATACATGAAATATGTTTAAAAAAACCCTTTGAATATTAAAATATTTCAAAATTATTTGTATAAAATATGATATATAAAAATATGGAAAGCATTGCGCCTTGTTGACGTTATACAAACCCAGAAAACAAACATTCGAGGGTATAATTATTCTTTGTAGAAAAAACAGTGCAATTGTTACATCACATTTTGTTTTAACATGGATCTTTTAAAAACAGTGCATAAGTGCATATTTATATTTTGAACACGACTTAAAATCTAAAGCTGTAACTCAATAATTCAGATCTAATAGCAAGCCTATAAAAGAGTGCTAAAGAGATCCATCTTGAGCGTCGCGCGAAAAAGATTTAAGGTAACGAAGCTTATTTTTGGTGGGTCTGACAGTACGATAGTGTAGGGCCCATTACAGGCAAATTATGGCGGCCATTATTGTTCCCGTGTCCTGCGCTTGCTCGTGAGTTACGCCCGCCCTGAGTCAATATGTAAGAAATCTTTTACAGTTATCTGTCCCGAAATATTTACAATATATAAAAATATATGGAGAAAATCTCAAAGAATTTATCTTCTTTTCTTTAAATTATAAAGTAAAATAATACAAATATATTCAAATATGATGAAAAAGAATTAATTTAATATGTGTGTACTGTTGTCAGTATACCACTAAAACCTTATTTTAGTAGAATACTGACAGCACAACATAGTCGTCATATAAACGATCCCAGAGCGAGTCAAACCAAAGTTGTATAAAGTTAGTCCATTAACAGACCAGTAAATCATTTGCGTCAACGGTAACTTTGCATACTTGTCAAAGGAAATAATTTTAATTACCGATTTATACCCTCTTAGCTAAAAGTCAACAAAATTGCGTACTCAATCAGCTAAATTAGATAGTCATCATTTAAGTAAATTCACTAATTAACGATGGATACCTTCCGGTTCAAATAAAATGTTCCAAGGACGGTAGCCTTTATTGCTCATTCTATCGATAAGCCTAACGACGCAGCGGTGACAATTATCCTCTTGATTTAGATAGTTGTCCACTGATGTGCAAAATAGAGCAAGCTTAAAATCGGAGTTGGATCCCAAGGCGACTACTAAACGGTATGTGGCCGATTACGGTCAAATTATTACTATCATTAAAGCCTGGATCTCTGGTTCACTTGGGATAATGAGGCCGCTAGTTGCATCGTAATATTGCAACTCATTTACCTATATCCATGTTCGATACATTTTCCACAGTATTTGACAAGTACAGAATAAATTCAGAAATTACGAAAAAATTCAGAATAAATTCAGAAATTACGACAAAATTGGAATATATACTTTTTTATATAATTTTATTTCATTAATAATTTAAGTTCTGTTATAAAATATTTTAAAAATAGTTGTATACATAAATCATGCATTTTACAGCAAACTTTTTGATTACAGTTGTAAAAATCTTCCATTAATCTTTCTGTGACTTAACTTTCAGTCTATAAAACCACAAAAGAAATCATATAAACGCAAAGTTGCAAAACACTCCGAATAATCGAAGATTGCTTTTGATAATCGAGTTCGGTCAGCAGGCCAAAGTAAATCACTGCTCATTTCGATAACGAGGTGCTTGATTGACGCCCTACCCCTTGATTGTACTGATCAGTTTTTGCCTCTTATTAAGAGACCTATATTACTATATGGCTATAGACTACAGTTTATATATTCGTACGATATTATTTCAGCATAGAGTTACTGCTAAATATTCATTGATAGTAACTCAACTTATATACGAAGCTAATGTAAATAGCGGTGATGCATTGAATAATGGAGTAGCCTCGTCCGTTTTTGCTCATATGACCACAGGATTAATTACTAGTCTATTTGTTTTGAGCTTTCACTATTATATTTTTTTATTAAGAGAATGATGAACAATCATGTTAAATACATAAATTATTCATGAATTATACAAAATATTGTTAAAAAATATATTCAGATATAACTAGTGAATATTTTAATATTACTTCGTTATATTTAAGTATAAGTCCCGTACGTTGTGCTGGGGAACCAACGTGCATTTTGTGCTTTGGATTTAATTCCTTAAATATTCTGCCACTCAACACACAATGCCTCAAGAATTCGGCGGAAAGCGGAGAACGAAATGTCACCTACTACCTAATGTTACCTACTACGGGTGGGCCAGAAAGGCGTACGATTTTAAAAACACTCTTGCGCTTGAACGATATGAGAGGGGGCCGCGCGGGTGGTGGGGTTGAGAAGCTCGGTTCTCGGAAATTTAGTCGCGATGGATAACTTCACCGGAGCGCAACATGCATTCTGCGATAAACATTATTACAAAAATAGCGAGTTTGGATTACATGACCTAAATCAGTGTCCGAAGGAAAGTGTGATTAGATCGTGGGTCAGAAAGTTCGAAACTACTGGTTCGACTCTCAAACAAAAGCCTGCGGGACGCCCAAGGTCAACAAGAACGGAAGACACAATTGAACAAGTTAGAGCTTCAGTTCAACGTAATCCTGGTCTATCGACTCGCAAGCGTTTAGCTGAACTTACGGTATCCAGAACATCTTTGCGTCGCATTTTGTTAAAAGATCTGAAATTGCACGCGTATAAAATTCAACTTGTGCAGGAATTACAGTCAAATGATCCAATTTTAAGACGAGCTTTTGTTGAAACAATGCTGGAACGTTTTCGGAGTTTAAACAATATTCTGTTCTCCGACGAAGCCCATTTTCACATAAATGGGCATGTCAATAAACAGAATTGTCGTTACTAGGCTGCAGAGAACCCACGTGCAAAACATAAAAAGCCTCTGCATTCGCCGAAAGTAACCGTTTGGGCGGCCATATCAGCGCACGGAATTATCGGACCCTATTTCTTTGAAAATGAACAAAGGCAATCTGTCACTGTAAACTCTGACCGATACATAGCCATGCTAAGGGATTATTTCTTTCCGCAACTGCAACAATTTGAAGCCTATAATCGTGTGACGTGGTTTCAACAAGATGGGGCGACATGCCATACATCTAATGCCTCCTTGGCGGTCGTAAACGATATGTTTGCTGGGAAACTGATATCGCGCCGAGGTGACATTGCATGG